>CM076574.1:326336061-326714924 GCA_034641835.2 Pinus albicaulis
CATTGATCTGCAGAGATCAACGACTGTGATTGGCTGAGAAACATTATGAGCGAGGCTGCATGTTTTTAAACCAAAGTCGCGAAATGTAAACTGGACTGTCCGATCTAGACACGTGGATGGGCCAGATGAAATCAAAGGCATTCGATCGGCAGGGAAGAACTTTGGATGGCGCTGATACAATTGAACGCTAGCCGTTGATCTGTAGATCAAATCGATGGTGGACGATGAATCAGAGGAGCGATCAATTGGAGGGGAAACAAAAATGAGCCCGACAAAACCTGCGATGTGATTACGCGCGAATCGTCGGATCAGCCCAATGATCAACGGCGGATGTTGTTTTTAAAACATGCGCCGGTGAAAAAACCTTTAATACTTAACCAAACCCAAAATTTAATAAAATGCAAAGGTTTTGGGGCTTGGGGCAAGTTATATATATATGAAAAGGCTTGGCGCCCGTCTGCGGGGCCGTTGGTCTATATGGAATGTGATATGCCCGGGGCTTATACATATAAGGGCCAATCGCATCGGAAGGTCAGGCTTGGTCTTTCAATCTACCCATTTTAATTTTCTCCGATTCGATTAGCACTTCGGGACTTTAACTCTCGGTCCCGGGCGCAGGTTTATATGTAGAAAAACAAAGGACGGGAGTTTATACAAATGGGGCTTAATCGCATCGAGACTTTTGATGCGGGGCTTTTCAATCTACCCATTTTTCATTAAAAACATTGTTTCGACAGGTTTAGACCAAACTTAGGAAAAAGTGGGTTTATTGAATTTACAAAGGGAAATAACAATCGGGAATGGGTTCATACAATTTTTAAGCACTTGATTGCGGGGTTATGGGTTATATGAAGCGGTTAATGGGATCGGGGGTTATGTGATAATGGGCTAATCGCAATTATAGGCTTCACCATAAGAAATGAACTTGCGCGCCCCGATTTCTCCGATGCGATAAGCGCCAAATGGGCTTAGTGCTCGGTTCTAGCGCCTGGGCATATGTGGGGAAATGGTTTAGGACTTAGCCCAAGGGGCTTAAACACACGGTCAAAAAACTTATTTTTTTACGAATTTTTCAATGTTTTTTGATGGATTTGGGGGTTTCAGTAAAGTCTAGAAATGAGTTTTAGACTTTGTAAAAGGGATTTTCATGAAGGGAAAAAGGGAAAATATGAAAAATAGAGGAATTTATTGGGGGGGGAAGGGATA
This sequence comes from Pinus albicaulis, assembly GCA_034641835.2. NCBI lineage: Eukaryota > Viridiplantae > Streptophyta > Pinopsida > Pinales > Pinaceae > Pinus > Pinus albicaulis. Next base: position 326,337,268 of record CM076574.1, read on the forward strand.
AAATGAAGGTTAGTTTTTGAGTGGAGGAGGGGGAAAAAATGGAATTTTGCAGCAGTCCTTTTCCTATGAAAATGGCAGATTTTCAACATTAAAAGGGAAATAGCAGTGACTATTAACCAAAGGATAGAATATCTTTAGAAGACTTCAAGCACCAACAATTTTGGCAATAAAATTGTTTCTTGAAGGTTGTCCTAAATGATTTAGCCACCACTTGATATGACAAAATTTTATAGGTGGCTAACACTACAAATTTCATGCATGAGGTGTCAATCTCTGTGGTCTTAATCCAGTCTCGTATTTCCCATTAAAAATATGTTTTTCGGTACTTTGGTACTTATCGTTATTAGAAAGGAAGTGCCTATACTCATCAAACACCTCATTTCCTAAGATTCTTGGACGACGAGATTTCATCTTACGACCAAAAACTAGCCAAGAAAATTTACCCTTTGTTTGAAGGCCTATAGAGATGAAATAATTTGTATATCAATTATTTTAAGTATAAAATGAAGTTCAAACTATTTAAAAAACATACATGAAATGACCTTCATAAGATTAAAAAATATTAAAGTGCATGGTAATGTTATAACATACCATGGAAATGTATTAGCCCTAGGTCATCGTGAATTTTCCATACAAGCATTGCATGGATTTAAAATTCCATTGGTGCATCCACTGGTCTATAGATATCATACATAGTGACACAATTCCATAACTCCACTAACTCATTGATAAGAGGCTCAATATATACATTCATATATTTTACATAGTACTTAACAAATTGATTGAACATACAATACGTGATTACATCATATATGAGTAAATGAAAAAAAATATAAGACATAATTATAAGGCAAAATTAAACAGATATGAGTAAACAAAAATATATATGATGTAATTATGAAACAAACAGGACAAATGGGATGTTATTGTGTTAAAAAAAATTATTCTAAACAAATTAATACCTGGAACAATCATTGTCAACATTACATGCTCGCTCTTTATTGACTTCCATGAAGTAACAAAAACAGGCCACACCGAATAAGTAGATTTGGGATCTCCAAATGGATTGACACCATCAGCTTCTAATGAAATCCTAAGATTATGAGGTTCTCTTTTAAACTCTTGCCACTTTTCCTCTGTATTCCTAAATTCATATCCATCCATAAGCATTCGAAGAACACCATATTTACTTATATTTGTTGCATGGAAATCCATAAGTTTTGCTATGTTTTTGCACCAGAGTAATTGTCGCAAACGTGGAATTATGGGAATATAACAAAAAACCTAGTGGGGCACCTTATTTTCACTTTATCGATTTGATATCTACTCTCATCACATTTTGGGAATTTTCCTTTCAACGCGCGTTCTTTATAACGGAGAATATCATCATTAGGGCATGTGTGAATAGCTTGATACTCCATTCCAATATTTTTCATAATGGCATGTAAATATTGGTATGTACGAGATAAAACATTTAACGGTGGTAATAGAAATTCACCTAATAATCTACAACATAAAAAAAGTAGTATTGGTTAAGGTACTAAACAATTTTAATTGTACATAATGCATCCAAATGTTACAAATTAATGAAATTATGATAAACGTACTAACATTAAAAATAATGGAAAAAATGATTCCTTTATCATGTATATAGTACTAAATGTCACAAAATATATTACGACCTTAGTAGTTGTGTCACACATGTTTGACAAACCATTCACCACCTTTAAGTTGAACAACACTGATATAGCATATAGAAGAGATGTTTTTTAGCCTTCATAAAGAGGTTTAGTTTCCCTCTTAAGTATAGGTATATTAAAAGCACACTCATCATATTGGTTTCCATCATCATCCATTCCAACATTATTAAATGTCTCATGGATCAATATATTTTTCCCATGTTCTTTAACTATGTTATCACCTTCATTGTCTTCTTCCATAGGATCATTAGCTTGATCCTCAATATTAATCACTCCATGTTCTTGAACATATGCTTGTACTACAACCACCTTTTCCTCGTTGAGCAATTCCCTAGGAATCACATGCTATACAATTACAATCAATAAAGTAATATTAGTATATATAGAAAATATTGAAACATTGATATACTAAAATCATTTAAAAATATAATACATAAGGAAAAAAAATACAAATACAACTTAGGTGAGAGCAAGAAACAAAGACAACAAATCAATGATGAAGCTTCTGCAATTTATCAAAATATTTAAGAATATGTTGAAAAAATATAAGAAAGATGTTACTTTTCTTGACATGTAGGAAGTGAGATACTTTCTGATATATATAGTCATGACCATAAAAAAAAAACATATTGATCTTTCTTTTCATTCATCATTATAATGTCATCTTCTTTCTTAATGTAATATATTGCATACTATACTCTAAAAACTTATTAATAATGCTCCATAAAAACCCATGATTAACCTCTAAATCCTGTAGGTCCTAATTAACCCCCTAACATCTTAACCCCATTCCCCTAAGCCCTTAAATCCTTAAGCCCTAAGCCCTTAACCACTAATCCCTAAACCCATAAATAGTAACCCCTTATCCCTAAGCCCATAAAGTAATTAAACCCTAACCTCTTAATCGACCCTAACGAAAATAATCAAATAATATTTATAGTCCACATCAAGATGAAAACATAGGTCAAACACCTCCCATAATAATATTATAAAATACATTTACAATATAAGGCAATACAATTTGCAATACAAAGACATACAATCTAAAATACAATATACATATAAACATTTACAAAAACAATCTACAATACAAAGACATATAATAAATAAATTACAAATGGAAGATATTCATGTCTACCTTCAACGTTTCCTTAGTCTCTACAATCATTTTAGTTGATTTTATTAGAATTCTCCTTGGTCTCAATCCATTGCAATTTCTACAAGGGAAATAACATTTTTGATCCTCAGTAGCCCTCGATGTTAATCCCATGCATCCTTGGTCTCCTTAAGGAATGTTTTGTGACAATTTTTGTCACCAAACTTTCAGTGATGATTTTGTTCAAAAATATTTTTGATATTAATATTACTTATAATATTATAATATTATATATAATTATAATATTAATGTTATATTTATTTTAATTAGTTAAACTCAATGTAAATCAGTCCCATTTTAGATAGTATCAACGTAAAAAACCATTAATGGTGAAATTGAACGTTATGCAACGATTATTTTCCATTTGTCGGAAATTAGACAAAACATTTTCATATTGGATAAAGCTTCGGAAATCAAATGGCGAAAATAACTCTCGTCGGATATTCGAAGATAGGAGGGATTTTAGGAAAAATTCATATAATCGATTGGAAAATAAATTCTATTGAATATTCGATAATTAAATAACTTTCGTCGAAAATTCAAAAATCGTCGAGATTTTAGAAAGAAAAAACAAAAAATACATTTAGCTTCTGACACTTTTTTTATTTTGTCTATTCTGTTTGATTCCACGGTTGAAATTTCCACCCAAATTTAGTAGTTTCCACCAATCCTTAACATAGGGACGGAGGGGGCTTAAGAAGGAAAATGTATTTTTTTCTCTATTGGAAAAATTATGGATTGAAAAATATACTTCCAACAATTTTAAAAATCTATCTAAAGCATATGCACCATCTAGCCTTCAAACATGGGAATGTCAAAATTAACTTGTACCTTAAAGGGGGAGGCACCTCGAAAGTGATTGTTAGATGAAGATGCTTCACCCATTGGTATCCGTCGAAGGATTTATGAAAATTTATCCATCATCTCGTTCCTTTGTCGCTCGAGGAATTCTTCGATAAACAATTTGATAGGACCTTCTGCTCCCTCTTTTTTCTTTTCTTTCACCATGGTATACCATTGAAGTCAGTGAGGAAGGTCTTGCAAGGGTTCAATAAATTCGGTTCCCAACTCCTTATACCCCAACCTCGTTGGAGACATGCACAAAAAAATAGAGAAAGAGAAGGCAACTCTGATACCACTGATCTGGATTTATGAAGGAATGAAATGAAATATAGATTTAAAATAGAGACTTAGAGATAAAGTGAAAGTAAAATCCAATTAATAAATAGCAAATGTTGAAAATTGATTACATACAAAATGAAAACAAATCAGCTCGGACGATGGTAGCTTATCTCTGAGAAGATATGTGACGGATAAATGTCTTATAAATTGTGTTACAATGAACCTCGGGGGCCTTTTTATCGTGAAGAAACAATGAGAAACCCTAAAAATCCAATAACCTAACCCTAGGAGATGAAGCACCGAAAGGTATGGATCTCGATGGGGTTAGTTAGAACATCAACTTCACGGGGCCATAAATTTGGAAAATAATCTTCATTTCGCCCACACGATAGACCATTAGAAATTTTTATCCTAGGAAAGCAACTTTCAACTCCAAGAGTCAATCAAATACATATGTTCGCTTGTTTCCTCAAAAAACGTTGTTTTGGGCCTCAAAACGGCTGGAAGTTCAAGACCTAAAAACTACCAAAAATAGAAAATTGTTGAAATATAAAACTATGCTGAAAAATAGGAAATTGATAGAAAAGAGTGTTGGGAGTCCAAGTGGGATATGTGGGTAGCCACCAATATCCACCTAGATCAATCTTAGTACAAATTATCTGTAATAAAATTATTAGATTTTTTCCTGAGAAAAAAAAAAAAGAGCAATGATTCTAAGTTATTGATGTTAATTTTCCAAATTTGTAGATAATATTTATTTTTTTATTTTATTTACTTTTGGTTGTGTCAAAATATATAGTTCATTAATTTTTATATTTGGTATTGAAATTCCATGATGAAATATGATGGTTTTTTTTGTCTCATGTGATATTATAATGAACTCTAAAATTAAATTTGTGAGTTTTATTTAATGAAAAAAAAATCATAATCTAGGGGAGGAAAGTGTGCCAAATTATTTTCTATAATATTGATGGAAATTAGGAATTTAATTATGCTTGAAGGCATGGCAATGCAAAAAATATGGTAGAGGCAATGAAAATTTATCAAGGACTAGGAGTGCTCAAGTACCATAAGATAAGCTATGTAATAGTGGTAAGGTATTTTGTTATCATCATTTGACACTTGCATTGTCAATATTCTCCATAGTTCTTTCACCTTGCTCAATTATTCACAAAGTTGATCCATTAGAAAAGGAATTTCAAATAAATAATCTCTTTCGAATTCTAAGAACCTATGACTCTAGTGCAAATTCAAGAACCAAAATCGAGGATCATGTACAATGAACTCTCCCATTTACTTTTAGAATTCCATCGCCTCTATCAAGAGCCAATATGGGTTTGAGTTAAGTGATGGAATTCTAAAAGTAAATGGGAGAGATTAATGTACATGATTCTTGATTTTATTATACATCATTCATATTTTGTAATTTTTATGCATGTGTTGTTTCATGCATGTAATATAGGATGGGGATTTAAAACTCCCACAAAGCTCATTAGTCCAATACTCATTGTCAACATTGGGTGTTATCGATAGTACAATGATGAGGCAGTGTGTAGTTTAATTTCTTTTTTCTCCTATAACAATATAGTTGGGCACTCAACTTCTATATCCTTTAGCATTTTAATGGAAATTCTAGAGCCCTATAGTCACAATTTAAGGGATTTTGATTGATTGATTGTTTGGTGGTTTTGGTGGTGGTTCAACTAAGGGATTGTCTAGGAAATCTCATGGATTTTGTTTTATGATTGATTGATTTGACATTGAAACACATTTGTGGTAGACATGTCTCATTGTCACCATTAAAATGGGCATTGTGTGTTGTGTGATTTAGAATAGGTTAAATATGGTATCAATAGATGTGAGTGAGAATATTCGTAAGTATAATATTCTCTAAAAAACTCCTCCCATAAATGGACTTTATCGCAATATATTTGAACACATAATGCTACTATGGAAAACAAAGTTAGGGATCAATGAGCAATTGACACTGCCACACAATTAATGAAGGCTCAAGCAAAAATGGTGAAAGAATTTACAACACAAGGTAAAATACTTGGATTTAAGAAATAAATTGATATCTTTGCATTCATCGGTCCCATGCATTGTAGTGCATATCTAGACCCTGCAAGAAATAATGTTTCCCCCTTCCACACACGCACCCCCTTCTTTAATTTCTCTCTATGGGATTCTTCCCAAAATGGTTCCTCATAAGTCAAGGATGAGACCTCAGAGACAAAACATACTTCCCAATGGAAAATGGAGGATGTTGTATGTGAGGTTAACATAGTGGAACTATCAAGACGAGGATATGTGCCTAATGGAACACACTCTAGAGACCCAAGTTGGTATGAATGTTGTAGCCCTTAGTGAGCCAAATTTTTGGTTGAATATTGTGTTATTTATACTTTATTGAGTTTTATTTTTTGTATAATAGTATGTATCACAACATGCTTATTATAAGAATAGGTTATGTTTCGGCCAATTAGAGCAGCTTTAAATGAAGAACTTTGTTTCTTCAATCTTTGTGGTTAGCAAGGTGCAACTATTTTCTCAATGTCTTGTATTTAATTATAATTTTTATTTTTATTTTTATTTTTTAGTCAAAGGTTCAACCATAACAACTAGTTTGGTCTACGTCATCTAGAAGTGATCAATGACCCATTGATTGCTACTAAGGGGGTGATGTCTTTCAGTGAATCCAAGGTCCTCCTTCTACATTTGGACTTGATCACCTCGTTGACATAACCCAGTTAGTGCATGTAAACATATCTACTAGAACTTGGACTTGAACTTAATACCTCCTAAATCCCCTAAGAGCTGAAAGAGATTAGCTTTGCTAATCCACCTACAAGCCTAAGCCCAACATCTTATATTATTTAACTATCTTGTTCATTTTCAACCCACTTTTTAATACAAAAGCTATGTGTAATTATTAAAAAATAATATAATAATAATCCATGCCCAAATATCCTTAATATTTTAGTCAAATTGATTATTTTTGACTAAATATTAATTGAGTCTCCGATTTTTTATATAATTAATATAACTAGTATAAGTTCTAAACATTTTAATTAAAATATTATTTCCATTTTATTTAAGATTATCAAATTTAACCCTTCAATATATCATGATATCCTATCGAATAAACAAGTATTCATTATTCTTTACTTGAAATGTATTTATGTTTAAATTTTCCTTTCTAAACAAAAATGCTTAAAACATAACCAAATAAATACACAACATTTTGAACTTGCATATCTTATTGCAAATAACAAAGAGTGCTAGTATTACTATGGCAACAATGTCTTCATAAAACACATTATTATAAAAACATTAATCTCCTAGAAATAAAATTTTCCATTCAATGTGTTTGAAAGAGAAAAAATAAGAGCTATCAAAGGTTTTTCTCCACAAGTTCATAATATATTTTGATGTTTTTCTTTTCAATCTCTTAGTATTTTGGTAAATGCATAATTAATTTTGATGTTTTTCTTTTTAATCATTGATTATATGTGACAATTGCATAAAATATTTCAACGTTTTTTTTTTCAATTTCTTATTATGCTTGATGCATGGTTAGAATTTAATAATTACACTATATCAATGTCTACCATACCATCTCTAAGAGAAATGGCAGTTAATTAGTTTCTCTTATCATGACATTATCTTGTGATTATTATTATGTGTTCTTGTGTTTTATCTGTTGGGAAAAATATTGAGAGGGGGGGGTGAATCAGTATTTAGGGCTGACTGAAAACTTTTTGCCTTTTCTTTCTCTTAAAACCCATACGCTACTTTACTGAGCCCAACTCGTGTAGACACGCGGATATCCTTCATAAAACTTGCGTATTACCAGAGATCTTATTATGCAGATAATTCTTTACTTAGATCATTGTATCATTCATTCATTAGATGTTTAGTAAGCAGTAAACATGTGCAGTAAGAACAGAATAAATCATCACACATAAGCAACACACATGAACACGGACCCAAGTGAAGCTAATTGGGGCTCACCAGCCCGTCGTCTCTTGTCTTCAATATTTATTATAAAAGCACTTACAAACCATGTCATGGTCACAGACTCATACAGCACGCAGACACCCCTGTCAAAGCTGCCTTCTCTGTCATTTATGTGCCTCCTTGGAAGAGAGCTATGTACCTGCTCTTGGCATTTGTAAAGCACTCTCTGGAGGGGCTGCGGCCCCCACCGCTCTCCATTTGCAGAAAGCCTCTCCACGGAGGGAGCTGCCTACTACTGCTCTTGTTCTGGCCCTGTTGCGCTCCGCTACAACCCCCTCACTGAAGGCTTCGACCCTCAGCACCATCATGGACCACGTTTCATCAATTTTCATACTGGATCCAACAGCTTCCATACAACAAAACTTGTAGGCCTCTTTTCATCAGATTTTCAGACTGGACCCACTCCACACATTTAAGCTCAACATACATCAAACTGAAACTTATAACCCCATCATTTCATTCATTGAATCATCAACCAATCAACCAAAAACTTGATCTTTAATCAACATAATCAGCAGTATAATCAACATTCAAACAACCCAGATCTGTATGAATACATCATTTCCAAATAGCAGTAAAACAGCAAAACAGATCAGACATTTCATTCCACTTACTTTAGCAAACCCTAGATTCCATACGCGCTTTTACTTCACTGAACCTGCGTATATACGTGCTTTCACAGAGACAAACCTGCGTATACTTCAGTGCATTTTGTTCTTCAGAAACCCTAACTTCCATACGCGCTTTTCTTTAATCAGACCCGCGTATACATGCGCTTTTCATGAAACGAACCCGCGTATAAATCAGAAACTTTTCAGGACTGTGCAGCTCTTCAGATCAGATAAACAACTCAGATATCATCCTTTACTTCAGCAAAGATTCGCCAGATCACAGATCAAAACATTTCATAAACAGATCTAGAAAATACATAGTCATTTTCAGATCTAGAGATCCCTCTTCATCATTTTCTTCATAGGTGCATTATTAATTCAGATCAATAAATTGTTTCCCATTCCATGCAGATATACTTCAAAGTGAAGTATTCATTAAAACCCAGACACATGCACACACTTGCACTATGATCTTCTTCTTCTTATATAGATTTAGCCTTTATCAATACCATGAGTCAAAACCACTCAACCGCTGATGGTATTCCTGGACGGGGTCAAATAGATAATCCAGTGCTCAATACTATAGGCCAATACCATGGTTATGTCCCCTGGTTTTATAAATTTAGAGCTCAAATAGGCATACGCTACTTTTCACGTACTTTTCCGCGTACATACGCTACTTTTCCTTTACAAACCCGCGTATGCTTTGTGACATATCTTATTTATCATTTCTCTAGAACTTACTGGAATTCTGTTACTTCTAAGATAATCTGTAGATACATCATCCTTACATATTTAACACATAGGTTTCTTATCATAGGTAATTCATCAAGTAGGTTTCCATCAAGGACAGCTTCATCAAGTAGGTTGCCATCAACTTTATCAAGTAGGTTGCCATCAAGGACAACACTCTGCATCATATTGCCAACATTATCTTTTATCATCAGTACTAATTCCAAACAAATAGAAGAGGACACAATATGTAGGCACGTGCCAAGGAAAAACCCCACTCTTTGGGGAAAACCCAGTCAAAATTCTTCCTTCATTAGATTTAATATGAGACAAAAAAGACACTTAGACTGTAGGCTTCCTCCATCAAGTCATCCCTTCACAGCGTTAGCACCGAGATCTATATGACACAGATCTCCCTTGCTTGCAATTAAACTTCATCCTCATGGCAGCATAGCACTGAACATCATCATAGTATCGATCATATTGAATCATAGTAGCATCGAACTTCATGACTAAGATGACATCAAATAGAGATGTGATCTTATAGCACCGAGTTCATGTGTTTTTTATATGGCACTGAATCCATGTATCACACAGCATTATAGGACTAAGGATAAGAACAACATTATAAATAGAGATCATATCATCGTGATATTGATCATAGCATCATACTTCCGAACTATTATACCATTATATTTTTCACCTGAACTAGCACCAGCGTACCATTGTAAACTTGCACCTGAATTAGCATTGATCCGTTGTTCCACTGTGAACTAGCACCGAGCCACTGTACCACTAAAATTTGCAACAAACTTGTAATTTGATCCGAACATGTGACCTCTGTAATTTTTCGACCTCATAAATTTATTCGAACTGCAGAAGATGATCCAAAAATTTCAGAGTGAAGTACGAATATTTGTGTCTTAAAATGTGAAACTATAGTTGGGTATATATAGTAGTTTGTCCATAAATGAGCCGACATGATCCCAGCGAATAGTTGTGTTTCTATTATAGAGCTGACATGAATGCTTATGTGAAATCGACCTGTAGTAGATTGATTGAGGCCGACTTGATATTTGTCCTTGAAGAAGTTTTGCCAAAGATACCGAGGATGATGACCTTGAAGAAGATGACTTGATGGAAGATCCTTTTAACCAACCTAATATTACATGATTTAAAATCCCAGGCTGGATCAATTTAAATATATAATGACTAAACTAGAAGTCCACAATTGGGAACTTAAACTAAAATATGACCCAAGCATGAAACCCATGCTTAAATAAGTCATTAAATAATAATAATAAATTCTTTTGGAAAATATATGAAGACTGAACCTAGTTACATTCTTCAACGCTCCCTTTTAACTAGGGAGGTAATCATAAAAATAAGTACATGGAAGATATCACTTTATCTTTGAATAATTTTAGGAATCGCAATTCCATGGACTAGATTCCTAACCAGGGAAATTTATATGTTTCTTCACTCTAAAAATTAGGCATTGCAATGCCACAGGCTATATTCCTAACCAGGGAAATCTATCCGAGTGGGACTAATATATACTAAATATTTCAACCTCTATATGTAACATAAGGCTTACTTACTAACCATCAACTCAGGGAACTAGGTGCATATCCACTCGATGCCACCCTCCCAACTAGACATCAACAGAAAGTGTCAGCTTGATGTCTTTCCAAGCAATGCTTCACTCACAAAGCCTCATCACACCTTGATCTAGCAGATCACTGACAACCAATATGTCCCAATCAAATTGATTGGTAACCAACATGTTATCAAATCCTTCAAGAGATTCACATGTGCAAACACAAACCCTAATCATCAATAATTTCAAATGTATAATCAAAACAAATCTTGGGGTTTCGATGTTGCCCTTCAACTAATTCCAGTAGGACTATCAATAGAATATTTTAGGAGAATATTTGTATTCCTACTTTACTTGTGGCAATATATATTTCCATAATATATTCTCCAACCAGAAACTTTGTTATGCCCTCCCTCTTAAATAGGGAGAGTTCTTCTATCTAGGCTCCCTCTTAATGTAGGAAGATTAACTTCTTCTTTAAGTGTTGGGGAATATTTCATGTCTTCCATCATTTTCATCATACTTATCAGGTTCTCATCTTCATGATGTACTTGCACAACTTTAGATAGAAAGTACAACCAAAACTATAGAAGCATAAAGTTAGCCATATCAAAAGCATGGAAGCATTTTCAAATTTTTACATATCATATATCCAAACAAGAGACATATACTCTTCAACATTTTTTCTAGGGACTTTTATCATAAACCCTAGACTATTTCTCAATGTCTTTAATTCTATATAGGGTTTCAATGTTTCTTTTAAATGTATAATATAGCTTTCTACAACATTTAGTAAACCTTAGAACCAATATAGCTCTACAAGATATTTAAAAACCTTTAGAATTCATATGTTAGACTTTCCACTAGGGATTCATACAAATCCTAAATTTCATAAAATATTTCATCAAGATTAATCACAGATTGGGCCTTATCATGATCATCTTTCACTAGAGTTATATACATACCCTAGATTTCAAATCAATTATCAAAACATATCATGAAGAGCTTCTACTAGGGTTTAATATAAATCCTAGAATTCAATAAACACATCATGAGTAACTTCCACTAGGGTTCAATGTAAACCCTAGATTTTCCCACTTATAAATTCTCAGCACACATTATAGAGATTCAAATGAACATACATACTAGAGAATTTAATCATTACTAGTATTCATTTATAGACCCAAGAATTTTCAATCATCATTTTACATCTTTCAAACTTTGACAAAGGTTTGATTTTAAACCCTAGATTCTTAAGACCATTAGAAAATAGGTCAACACACATATTTTGGAGATCAACATTATAAGCACATCATATGTTAGTCAAAATTAATAAATTAGACATATATTTTCCTATACTAATCTAAGGATTCAATCATGAAAACGTATACCTAGGGTTTCACTCCTAGGACTTTCCATAACAAAGATTTTACCTGTAGACCTAACCAAAACATAGGGTTTCGGTTCATTGTCAAAGCAAACCCTTATTATATCATACTTCATAGGTTCGAGATTCCGAGCAACATCATTTTGACTCTAGAAAATTTAGAACTTCCATGATCGTATCAAAATCCAAAACTTGACATTATCAATATGTTAATCAAATTAGTAATTTCTTCATAAATATCCCTAAATAGGTTTAGGTTTTCACACATTATCAACATATCCTTAGGTTAGGGTTTTCTAGATAACCTCCTTAAGGTTCTATCTATATAATCAATAATATTTTTATAAGGTGGATAGATCCATCAAGTGATGAATCATCCCAAACAAGAATCTTTTTAGAATCCAGTAGAGTTAGACATAGCAACAGTGAGTAACATAGAAATGGGTATTTCAAAGAGAGTAATAAGACTATATATTTCAATACATACCTTTTATTTTTTGACAAACCTTATGTTTCGTGTGGCCTTCTTATTTGATCCTTGAATCCTTCTCCATGATCCTTTGAACGTTCATCAGATTGATTCCCAGAAGTGTAAGCCATGGTCTCCTATATCTACAATGCATACTTTCAAGAAAATCGTGATATGAAGAGCATAATTTATTTTTCAAGTTAGGTATTTTTATGAAACTATGAGAGATGGAATTATAAATATCAAGTATCAATTTAATTAATAAGAAGACATTTGTGTTATAACTAGATTACTCAATAGATTCTAAAGATCAAAATTATAACATGCTATAAGAATACAAATATTAGAGATTCATACGTACCTTGTAGTAACTTACCTTTGATTTGATTGCTCTAATACTTGGTTTTCTTAAGTTTATTTTTCGTTTCAGACTTTTGAACGTGCTTGTATGTCACTGCTCCTTATTGATGCCTTGGCCTAGACTACTACATAATTTGAATTCTCCTTTATGGTTGTGATAAGACTTTATTAACATCGTGTGGAGGAAACGAGAATTATCTGAGGTTATAAGAGATTTGTATCATATTTCTTACCTATGATCATTATTGAAACTTTGACTGTGAGAAAATACCGAAATTGTGAGATTGAACCTTCCCTTCAAAATCTTATTTTCCATGGACATTACAGTGATTCAATTGACCTCTTGTCACTGTAATCATCTTAGAATTTCTGTCACCGTGAGACCTTGTTTTATCTGAGATACACGAACTGTGTAGCATCAAGTTTTGTAGTATATAGGCTATTAATCTGAATTTATATTCTTGTGATTATGTTGTGATAAAGATCACCCTTATCCAAGTTTCTGAAATTTTGTCTGAGATTCTTTGCTAGTGTGAGGTTCTCATATTTCTTCAAGGTGCCTTTTAGGACTGATCATATTTCACTATGATCCATTAACCCATAAGTGTCCATTCAATAATCTTTCACTTCCTTTGATCATGACCCTAGCTCTAATACCATGTTAGATAAATTGCAGTTAATTAGTTTCTATTATCATGAAATTATCTTCTGATTATTATTATTATGTGTTATTATGTTTGTTCTTTTATCATGAAGACTAATGTTAAACAAATAGAAAAGGACACAAGATATAGGCACGTTTTGGGGAAAAACCCAACCCTTTGGGGAAAACCCAATCGAAATTATTCCTTCATTAAATTTAAGATGAGAAAACCAAGACCCTTAGACTGTAGGCTTCCTCCATCAAGTCATCCCTTCACAGTGTTAGCACCGAGATCTATATGACACTGAGATATCCCTTTCTTGTACTTAAACTTCATCCCCATGGCAGCATAGCTATGAACATGATCAGAGTACCAATTTGTTGTGGTAAAACACAAACCCCCCCCCCCCCCCTCCCATTTTTCACTTTCATACTTCAAATAATGGGGACCCATTCTACAAAAAATTTTGGTTAAACACCTTTTTAGGATTTTTATTAAGTTAAATATTCTACATTTTTTGTCATTTTTCATCTTCCTCGGAATTTTGTTTTGATTGTTTCATTGAATCTTGTTTTTTATAAGCTTTCAACGATACTTGTTTCACTTCATTTGGTCAAACGTTTTGTAAATGACACTCCTTTTAAGTTTTGATCATTTTCTCGCTTGGGTTAAAAAATGTATAAAGTATATGATATTTTAATTTTCCTAGTTAAAATAGCCTTCATGTAAATATTAACTTTTAGTTCATTTTTACTAATTTTTCATTTTTTTACTAATGGTCCTGCAAAATGACCCACCTAAATTGTACAATAGACGAAAATACTTTTCGGGATATTGGTAATATACTCTAAATTGTTATTTTAAAACAAATTTCCAAATCCAAAACTCAAAAAATGCAAAGTAGTTGTAGTCTAATTCGTAGGATGGTTAATCCACGTGGGCCCCACTTAACCCCCCGACTCATTTTCCTTGCCACACCCTCACATTTTGACATCACAAAATGTCTCATCGCAAAAATTGCAACCATGCATATTTAAAAGAAATTGCAATAAATTTTAAACGCCAAAAATGCGATGTGATACATCGCACATCACATATCGCAATGTTTTAAATCAAACAAAAAAAAAAAATATTAAAAAACTTGCGATGTGATATCGCATATCGCATATTGGGAAAAATCCATGAAACAGCTCAAAACACCTTAAATTTAAAACGCCGAAACTCAGATGCGATTTGGTTTATACCAAGGGTTAAAAAAAAATTAAGGTTTGCCTCATCCTCCTTATCCCTCAGTTAATACCTCACCCTCCATCACTTCACATGTTCGCATCGCAAAAAATATAAGTTAACATTTCATCAAACCACAATCGTTCATGAAATGCGATATGCGATTTAGGTTCTTATGTGGCATGTTAAAATTTTAATATAAGGTTCATGGCCCTCCTTACTTCTCCCTTATCACTCCAAACTCTCACTCCACTCCTCCTCTCTCTCTCACGTGGTGTGCTTTTTGAATTATTGATTAAAATAATTATATTATATAATATTATAATTAATATTGTATTTTAGTTATAATATTTTTATTATAATTTTAATATAATTGAAATTATAATATTGATATAATATTTCAATATTTTAATTAATTAATAAATCAATTATTAAATTAGTTTATTTTTTTTATTAATTTCTTCTAAATTAGATTAATAAAATAATTGCATTTAATTAGCACTAATTAATTAAAAACCATATCTAATTTAGGATTAGAATTTAATTAAAAAATTCTGATTTTTAGCCTAAGCAGCAGAAATTTCAGATTTCTGGCAATTTTAATATACAAACTTTGGAAGCTCATAAATGAAGTTTTACTTGGCCAAATGAGGCTCAGGATGGCTCATTAGATAGATAAAATCATGGAGAACATTTATGAAGTTGTTTTATTTCCAGATTTGATCATTTATTAGGTCTAAAATTTGGCAAAAGATCAAGCTCCGAATTTTTAAACAAAAGTAATTTTCTGAATTTTATTTTTAGCATTTTAAATTGCTACAACTTCTTATGAGTGCAAATCCATTTTTCTATGTTCTCCTTGGCCAATTATATTAGCACAGGCATCAAAAGAAAGCTTATATTTCATTTTCAATTATTTATTTAATTAAGTTTTGATTGGATTTATTTTAATTTCTAGATTTTGCATTTTAATTTTGTTTTGATTTGTTTTTGTAGGAAAACAGTTGAAGAGATGAGAAGAAGAAGATGTGAATGTATGATTTGAACCAATGAAAATTGATAGAGCAAAACCACTCTTCAATCAAACTTTCCTATGAAGAATTCCTCTGTAAATATTATAAATAGAAGATTGAAAAATGTAATACGGGCTTCTCTCCTCCGCAATTTTGGAATTCTAAAAGCACTTCTGTAATAAGAATTTAGAGTTGTAGGGTGGGAGGAGAGGAATCTCAAATCTGGAAATTATTGAGGTTTTTCTTTTACATTCTGACTTATGTATAATAAACAGAGTCTTGCACTACTGTAGCTTTGATTTTGAAAGCAGAAGTTCAAGCATTGTAAAAGACTATTAGAGACCGGAGTTGGAGAAATGGACTTAATAAATCGGTATTTATAATACTATTATTTTAAATGCTGATTTCATTTTATAAAAAGAATGTGTCAATTTACTCGCATATTTATGCACTTTTGTCGGTATGAGTAATTTGCCTCAAATTATGTTATTATTTGTCTCTACTCTTATGGATTGATTTTTGATTTCTGAGTAACTATTTACTCAGAAATCTGTCTTATAAAATTGATTTATTAAATAGTGATATGTTGTGAACTATTTCTACATGTTATTGTTTAATTATTCAAGTTACTGATTAAATGATCAATATCATTTTGAGAACTGCTTCCTGAGTGTTGTTAATTGATTATTTCAGTTAAAAGGTCTCTAGATAGAATATGTTTGGTATTCACAATGTTAGTTAATTGAACTACTTCGTTAGCTTGATATTCATTTAAAACAAACATATTTAAATCTCAATTATTTAAAACATTTTTCTCTCAGTTGGGATAGATCTATATCTCTCTAATTGAGATAAGATTAAAATAGTTTCTTTTACTTGCATCTTAGAATAATATTGCATTCAGGTTAAATTCTACACCCTTAAAAAAGTCCTTGTCCCAAAGAAGAAAAACTTTAATTGTGCCCTGGCTAAGCCCAAATTAGCTTAAGGATCACTTTTTTGTCCAATCGGAAAGAGAAATGATCTGATGTCTCTTTCCCATTGATAGAAAAAAGTCATATTTTAAGTCAATGGAAATTGAGAGAAGGTAACTAGACCTAGTTAAACCAGTCGGAGCCACCATTCCAAACGAAAAAAGAACTGCTTTAAGGTCTGGACCAGGTGGTCATCCCCCATGTTGTTGCAGCGAATTTCGAGGCCTCAACATTTTTGGTGCTAGAAGGAGGGCCTGAGACTTGTTTTCCTTTGGAGTCTTTGTATTTTAATATTTTATTTTTATTATAATGGCTCCTTTAAAACTTCCAATTTGGAGTTGTATTTTTGGACGAGCATCTTCCAATACTCCACCAGAAATAGTAAGACTCTTGTCTCAGGTAAAGTTTAATAGTAAGAGGAATAATTCTGCATTTAATCATGCTTTACAATTCATTCAAAAAATTTCAAATTCTGCTTTTCATGAAATTGATGAAGGTATTTTATGCAGGATTTTTACTTTTACATTCTTGACAAAAGCCAAAAACTGATGTAAATCACTTCCATTTGCCTCAATCCACACTTGGGAACAATTTATTACAATCTTCCTTTGTAAATATGATGGATATATCTATGAACAGGTATGTGAAGATTTTGAATATCTACGAAGGTTTGAAGGTGAGCCTTTAATTGATTTTACCATCAGGTTTCGTTTAAATTGTTTAAAATTTAAAATTGAAGATAAACCTTCAAAAGAAGAATTATTAGATTAGTATGAACATATTTGCTCTCTTCCTTCCATTCTTACTCAATGTGAAATTATTTCAAGCTTTGATCAACCTCCTTCTAACTTCATTGATATAAGTAAAAATTCCAATATGGAGGAACAAACAAATGATGATGAAATGGCCTCTATTGTGTATAATCAATTCCTTCAATTTCTGCACATTTCTTATAGTATTGAGAAAGATCGAGGTGCACCTTCACATGTCCATGAAACTCAATCACGAAGTTTGGAAATTTTCACTGATAAATTGCAAGAAAATATTAGCAACACTATTGAAGAAGATACCGCTTTGAAATCTGAAAATCACTATGCACTAGAATCAGAAAATCAGATCATAATCCGGCAAGTACCAACGGCGATTAAAGTTTCCATTAATATGCAATCTGATGTACAAATACTTGAATTCTTTCATAATGAGAAAATTCCATATTCATATCAACAAAGCAACATTATTCAAGAAACAATAAGTAGTCAAGAAAATGATCTTATATCTGAAAATTGCAATGAAGAAAATACACCAGATTGCTTAAATAGAGACATTTTCAAATGCATTGTTTCGGATTCATATTTTTCTCTTTATCCTGATAATTTTTCTAATAGCAATTTGACCTCTCTTCACATTAAAGATATTTCAAAAAATAAAGAGTCTGATATAAATGCATTTCCGATTAGTTTTTATCAGGATAGAGAAATAATTAATGATCATTCTTCTGGCACTAATAAACATGAGCTTAATATTCCTTCCCATTTTGATACATTGAAAAATATTGAAGGGAATTCTAATGAATGTCTTGAGGTCATTTATGACAGTTACTTTGACATTGAGGATTTGTCTTCTTTTCAACTAAATCCTCATGATCAAAGTCTAATCACATGTGAAAATGAAGAATGATCTAATTCAGAAATTGTTCAAAATAGTTCTCATTTTGAAACAAATAATCATACTTATGATTTCAGCATTCAAGAAACCAATCCAATCTATGATTTATATGATCATCAAGCTTGCATTCTTATTCAGAATCATATTATTCTCTCTAATTCACAAGTGGGTATCAACAATCATTCTAATTTCATTATTCTGCCCAAATCTTCTAAAGAGGAAATTACTTTAAGTCACTCCCAATTGTGTTGTAACAATAATTGTAACACTAGTGTAAACTATGATTCAATTTTGTTATTATTTCAACATTTATTTTTAACTTTAGATTTATTTTTCGTTCTTATTCTTAGATTTTTAGATACTTTGTGCTGGCATATTGAACAGCTCAATATTAAACACTCAATTGATGCATTACCTCAAGGGGAAAATCAAAATTATAATTATAATTGTGAACATCAAAAGTTATTAAACTCTCAATTTCAATTGATGTTCATTCATTATCAATTACTTCTTACTTCTCAAGAGCAGTGCAAACAAGTGAGTATATTTTTACTTTATAACTAGCAATCTAATTCAATTAATAATCTTCTGTTGGATCTATCAGACTTCCATCCATTTTTCATTGATCAGTCTAAAAGACATTTGGAAATTTTTCATTCACAGAAGATCGTTAATAATTTAGCACTTAAACATAACACTAACAAAATCACACATGCCATTGTTTCTGAAAGAATTTTTCTACAGCCTGGCCTATCATTTTCTCTTTTAAACCTCTTCCACTCAATAATGGAAATCCATCCAGATTTCTATGATCCAATTGAAATTTAGTTAGAAATGACATTTCAACAGAAGGTAACAGTGAATAATCTTCTAACAATAAAGATACATTTTTCTTTTAGATTTAGTTTTTGTAGTTAAATATATTTGCATTTTTACTAATGTTTGACATGTACATACATACAGCAATTAAAATGCTTACATAGTTACATTGGAAATATGACTATACCTAGTCATGTTTCCTTCATTAAGTTAGATTAATTTTCTTTTATGTTTGCATTTATTTCATTATTTAAAATTTTCAATAAAACAAGTAATGAATCCAATTACTTGCGAACATCTCTTTTCCATAGTAGAAAAACAACCTAGAGAATTTTAGAAGTTCTTGAATTATCAAATCATACTTATTTATCAAGTCTTCAATTTTCTTATTTTTCACAATTCATAACATCGATCATACATGAAGAAATTCCATGAATTTTTTACCACTTGACAAATTTTTATTCATAAGTAATTCTAAGAACTCATTTTACCACTCTTGTCTTTTGATGTATTTTGGAAAGGATGCAATTTCAGAAAATTCATTACTTAGCATTTTAGATTAAAATAAGAAGGTGAGGTTTAACTTAAGTAACTTTTGAGAAACATTGGGAGAATTTGAAGATTCATAAGGTAAACTTACAATCAAAATTCCTCCAGGTATATGTTTACAGGTTCATCATCATCTATTGTTATTTTACTTTCAAAGGTTGTTTCTTATTTCTATTTTGTTTCATTTACAGATCTTCATTGACTTGATTATGAAGACTTAAGATAAGCAAGCAGCCAACTTTTCTCAAATATGCAACATGTTGAGGGAAGTATTTCTGATTTCATCTTAAATTTGAAGGATATCTAAATTTTTGGTTATATTTATTGAAATTCTGATAAGACTTAATGAATTGTCGGAGGAAACATATCAGATCATTTATATTTCACAAACTCTCTTCATGAAGAAGATCTGGTAAAATTAATTTTCAATCAATTTCAGATAGTTAATTAAATTATTAAAAGGTTATTTATTTTAAAGCAAAGTTAAATCACTCGCTTTATTTTTGAATTGAATAGTATAAGAAATCATCGGCTCCCTATATGGCTCATCATATATCACAATTCACATATTGGAGATTTTTGAAATTAACATATTCCAAATATATCCAATCCCTGATATGCGCATTTCCTCCAATCTCTGATGATCTCTCCGTTTTATATCGCATTATCTGTATCAAAACATTTTAGCAGAGGCAACTCTTAACAATTCCCGATAGGAAATCTTCGATGCATATCTTCTTATATTCATTCTCGCTCATTTTCCGATAAAATTACTTCGCCAAAATTGCGATGTTTATATAACCCGGACTCGATATGACATTTAAATCCTCTTTATATACAGATATCACGTTCGTTTATAAATTGCAATTTGGTAGGGGAATATATTTAAAATTTATGATGTCCCAGATCCAATATGAAATTAAAACTCA
The DNA here is from genome assembly GCA_034641835.2 of Pinus albicaulis. Lineage (NCBI taxonomy): Eukaryota > Viridiplantae > Streptophyta > Pinopsida > Pinales > Pinaceae > Pinus > Pinus albicaulis. Next base: position 326,358,245 of record CM076574.1, read on the forward strand.
TATAATAAAAATATCAGGTCTGTTCTTCATCGCACATCGGCGCATCAACAAAATTATATTTCGCATATCTGCCATTTTAGCGGTTATTGTTAAAACTTCACCTGACATGTTATATTAGTTACGATGTGATAAAATACACGATAAGGATATTCCGATGCGATGCTACGCATATCGCACGAAATAAGTAATATGTTAAACGATAAAACTTGAAATGAGCGATGTGGAGTTCGCTATGAATTGCAAAATCGCAAAATCGCGAAATAGCAAAAGTGCTAAGTTTTGAAATCTGCGAGAGCGTAAATTATAAAATATGTGAAGTGCAACCATGCGTGATTGGTCATCATTTGTGTGGGCCGCAAAACCCAAGTTCCGCACATATATTTTGATATATGCATTCACGTTGCATCAGTCATTTACCGCATCTTCATTATCGCAAGAATAATATCGACATTTCATTTCATTCAAAAGCTTTAATCGTCCGATATGACTATTCTCCGATATCGCATTCGTCCCTTCACAGTTTCCCATCGCACATGCTCATCTTGCAACATTGCCATCATAATAATTATATCGCAGTGCTAAACTCAAATGAAGCTTTGGTTTCAAGATCTTTTGATGCAATAAACTTTGATAATTGACTTTTCACCATTTTCTTTTTGTTATATATATTAAATTCTCAATCACATATCGGCAAAAGTGGAAGTCACAGATTTTAAGTTATGCATGGCAGAGAATCTCGCGATGCAAAAAATTTAGCAAGGTAATGTACCGATGATTAATTCAAATTTTTAATTTTCTTTTATTCTGAATTTTTCTCCATACTTATCATGTAGAGATTCAAATCCTCCTTATATATTGTTACATTATTCGGGATTTTAAATCAATTTTAATACTTTGGGGCTGATATAAATTTAGAATGGAAGAATCAAAAAGAACAGGCATCGCTACAATTCATAAAGAAGCATAACTTCGTCCTTATTTCTGATGGAATCGATTTATTTCTGATTCCTTGAACATGAAACATTGATTTCTTTTAGTTAACTGCTTTTTTTACTTTAGATTTAATAAATAACTCTTTTGGGTCAATAAAACTTCTTCATGCTATTAATTCTAATTAAAGAAAGAAGTTAACTTGCATTCGAGAAAATCATCTTTCTCACGTAATTTTAAATGCAGTTCTCCAATGGTAAGTTTCATGTTCCCACTTTCATTTATTTCCACTTCTTCATATTTTTTGTTTTAGTTTTTGCTGATCTCGAACTCTATTTTCAAGTCTTCATAAACCTTTCACACCTCTACCAAATCAGTTTTTGAAATTTCATTTTCTTTTACTCCTTGAGATTCTTGAGAAAAACAATAATGATCCTCATCGAATCAGCTTCACTAGGGAGTTTTTGAACCTCTAGTCTGTTTCTTTAAAGCATTACTTTTATTAGAAAATAGTTAAGATGTTTTTATGCAGGTTTTGTCTTGAAGAAGAAAAATTTGCAACAAACAGAAACTTATCATTCAGCATATTATCTATCATAACTTGTATTCACATTCTACATTTTGAGAGCCTCATTTTTATATAACTCTGCAAGATAAAAAAAATTAAAATCTCAACATATAAATGAACATACATATGCTTATTTTCTTTTATAATCCTTTGTTTAGAAATTCATATAAGCGATCTTGTTAGAGTTTAGCTTTTAATTTTTGTTTTTCTTTCAATTTATTCTTTCTTCATTTTTTATTTTGTTGATTTCGTTTCTTACTTTAGGAATTATTTTCCTTTTGTTTTCAATTTTTATTTGATTTTGGTGACATTTTCATGATTTATATGAAAGGAATTTTTCTTACCTTACAGTTGTTGACATACATGGGAAATCTTTTACTCTATCCATTTAAGTGAATTTTATTTATCATTAAGGCATACGTTTATGGAACAATAAAGCGATCTTGTTTTAAAATATTTTCCATAGAGGAACACACATCCTTTTTAAGTGATTGAGTTTATTTTTTCAAGGAAAGAACTGATTTGAGTTTAATTCAATGAATCCCTCCCACCCCTTCACATAAAAATCCTCTGATTGATAATTGCAGAGAAAGAATTTGGAGCAAACATTATGAAAGTACTATGTCCATTAAACATAAAATCTCTATTACCTTCCCACCTCTTTCACTCAAATACATCATAAATAAAAATCTTACAAATGTGTTTATCAAAAGAGTGATAAAAAGAGGAAGCATGGGAAATACAAGTAAACTCGTCGGGGTTATGGACGCTCGCTGGCAGCAGGACTAAGCTTATATGGCATAAAAGACAACTTCTAGGGATAATGTTCAGACTAGTTGGCAGCGAAGCGATGTCAGAAACAATCTTAAAATGAATATATGCTTTATCAAAAACTCTTATCTCTACCTTCTTCTATTTTTCACATGAGGAAAATTTAAAAAAATAAATTTCCCCAAATTTGGATTCATCACTTTTACTCGAGTTTGTTTTAAGTACTTATCTTTATAAACCCATATTGCTTAATCTATTTATGTGGGACCTATGGAAATGTTTTACTGTTAAACGATTTCCTGATTTCCATTTTTTTAACCTTTGGGTAAACTTAAGTTCATTATCTTTAATCAAATATAACTGGTTGTTCTCCCGCATGTCACCATTGTTGTGGTAAAACACAAACCCCCCTTCCCCCCTCACCCCCTCTGCCATTTTTTACTTATGTACTTCAAAAAATAGGGACCCTTTCTACAATTTTTTTTGGCTAAACACCATTTTAGGATTTTGATTAAGTTAAATATCCTACATTTTTTTTCCATTTTTCATCTTCCTCGAAATTTTGTTTTGATTGTTTTATTGAATCTTTTTTTTTGTAAGCTTTTCAACGATACTTGTTTCACTTCATTTGGTCAAACGGTTTGTAAATGACACTCTTTTGAAGTTTTGATCATTTTCTCGCTTAGGTTTAAAAATGTATAAAGTGTATGATATTTCAATTTTCCTAGTTAAAATAGCCTTCATGTAAATATTAACTTTTAGTTCATTTTTACTAATTTTTCATTTTTTTACTAATGGTCCTACAAAATGACCCACCTAAATTGTACAATAGATGAAAATACTTTTCGGGATATTGGTAATATACTCTAACTTGTTATTTTAAAACAAATTGCCAAATCCAAAACTCCAAAAATGTTAAGTAGTTGTAGTCTAATTCATATGATGGTTAATCCACGTGGGCCCCTCTTAACCCCCCGACTCATTTTCCTTGCCACACCCTCACATTTTGACATCGTAAAATGTCTCATCGCAAAAATTGCAACCATGCATATTTAAAAGAAATTGCGATCAATTTTAAACGCCAAAAATGTGATGAGATACATCGCACATCACATATCGCAATGTTTTAAATAATAATAAAAAAATATTAAAAAACTTGCGATGTGATATCGCATATCAGGAAAAATCCATGAAGCAACTCAAAGCACTTTCAATTTAAAACGTTGAAAATCCAATGCAATTTGGTTTATACGAAGGATTAAATTTTTTTTTTAAGATTTGCCTCATCCTCCTTATCCCTCCGTTAATACCTCACCCTCCATCACTTTGCATGTTCGCATCGCACAAAATGTAATTTAACATTTCACCAAACCACAATCATTCATGAAATGCAATATACAATTTGGGTTCTTATGCAGCATGTTAAAATTTTAATATAAGGTTCATGGCCCTCCTTACTCCTCTCTTATCACTCCAAACTCTCACTCCACTCCTCCTCTTTCTCTCACGTGGTGTGCTTTTTGAATTATTAATTAAAATAATTATATTATATTATATTATAATTAATATTGTATTTTAGTTATAATATTTTTATTATAATTGAAATTATAATATTGATATAATATTTTAATTAATTAATAAATCAATTATTAGTTTAATTATTTTTATTATTAATTTCTTTAAAATTATTATTATTAATATAATTTCATTTAATTAGCATTAATTAATTAAAAACCATATCTAATTTAGGATTATAATTTAATTAAAAAATTACAATTTCCAGCAATTTTAATATACAAATTTTAGAAGTTCATAAATGAAGTTTTACTTTTCCAAATGAGGCCCAGGATGGCTCATTAGATAGATAAAATCATGGAGAACATTTTTTAAGTTGTTTCATTTCCAGATTTGATCATTTATTAGGTCTAAAATTCGGCAAAAGATCAAGCTCCGAATTTTTAAACAAAAATAATTTTCTGAATTTTATTTTTTGCATTTTAAATTGCTACAACTTCTTATGAGTGAAAATCCATTCATCTATGTTCTCCTTAGCCAATTATATTAGCACAGACATCAAAAGAAAACTTATATTTTATTTTCAATTATTTATTTAATTAAGTTTTGATTGCATTTATTTTAATTTCTAGATTTTGCATTTTAATTTGATTTTCACATTTTAATTTTGTTTCGATTTGTTTTTGCAGGAAAACAGTTGAAGTGATGAGAAGAAGAAGATCTCAATCAATGAGGAGGCTCCAGCAATTGAATTTATGATTTGAACCAATGAAAATTAATGGAGCAAAACCACTCTTTAAACAAACTTTCCTATGAAGAATTCCTTTGTAAATATTATAAATAGAAGATTGCAAAATGTAATACAGGCTTCTCTCCTCTGCAATTCTGGAATTCTAAAAGCACTTCTGTAATAGGAATTTAGAGTTGTAGGGTGGGAGGAGAGGAATCTCAGATCTGGAGATTATTGAGGTTTTTCTTTTACATTCTGAGTTATGTATAATGAACAGAGTCTTGCACTACTGTAGCTCTGATTTTGAAAGCAGAAGTTCAGGCATTGTAAAAGACTGTTAGATACTGGAGTTGGAGAAATGGACTTAATAAATCTGTATTTATAATACTATTATTTTAAATGCTGGTTTCATTTTATAACAGGTATGCGTCAATTTACTCACATACTTGTGCACTTTTGTGGGTATGAGTAATTTACCTCAATTTATGTTATTATTTGTCTCTACTCTTATCGGTTGAATTCTGATTTCTAAGTAACTATTTACTCAGAAATCTGTTTTATAAAACTGGTTTATTGAATAGTGATATGTTGTGAACTATTTCTACATGTTATTGTTTAATTATTCAAGTTACTGATTAAATGATCAATATCATTTTGAGAACTATTTCTTGAGTGTTGTTGATTGATTATTTCAGTTAAAAGGTCTCTAGATAGAATATGTTTGGTATTCACAATGTCAGTTAATTGAACTACTTCATTAGCTTGATATTCATTTAAAACAAACATATTTAAATATCAGTTATTTAAAACATCTTGCTCTCAGTTGGGATAGATCTATATCTGCCTAATTGAGATAGGATTAAAATAGTTTATTCTACTTGCATCTTAGAATATTATTGCATTTAGATTAAATTCTACACCCTTAAAAGGTCCTCATCCCAAAGAGGCAAAACTTTAATTGTGGTATAGCTAAGCCCAAATTAGCTTAAGGATCACTTTCTTATCCGATCGGCAAGAGAAATGATCTAATGTCTCTTTCCCATTGATAGACAAAAGTCATATTTTAAATCAATGGAAATTGAGATAAGGTAAGTGGACCTAGTTAAACCAGTCGGAGCCACCATTCCAAACAGAAAAGGAACTGCTTTAAGGTCCGGACCGGGTGGTCATCCCCCATGTTGTTGCAGCGAATTTCAAGGCCTCAACACAATCATACTGAATCATAGTAGCATCGAACTTCATGACTGAGATTACACCGAATAGATATGTGATCTTATAGCACCAAGTTCATGTGTTGTTGAGATGGCACTAAATCCATGTATCGCACAGCATCGTAACATCAAGGATAGGAACGAAATTATACTTAGATATCATATCACGGTGATATTGATCATAGCATCATACTTCTGAACTATTGTACCACTGTATTTTGCACCTGAACTACCACCATTGTACCACTGTAAAATTGATAATCCAAATGGAAAATGGCCTACACCCATGGTATTCATCCACCCATGGTATTTATATGCTCATGTTATTGTAAATGACATCTATCCATGGTATTCATTCACCCATGGTATGTATCCACCCATGGTATTCATCACCCATGGTCTTTATCCACCCTTGGTACAGCAAGAGACATTAACCCAGGGCATGAATTCACCCATAATATTCATTTATCCATGGTATTTACCCACCCATGGAATTTACCTGTGGTACTGTAACTAAAAAATGCTATAAGTAACAAGTCGCATCTTGTAAAAGGAAATATTGTCCACCAAAATGTAGCTTCTACAGTTATTCTCTATTTTAATAATAATAAATAATAATAATAATAATAATAAAATTGTGGTTGTATTTACTGTGTGTTCTCTCATTTTTCTGGCATTCTAATTTTGCAGATCTTGCCAGATCCATTTCATTTTTTTAGATCTTGGGGGCCTCCCCCAAAGATCCAGATTAGTGGTATCAGATTCAGTTTACAAATCCATGGGAATGAGGTTTGAAACATATTTCAGTTTCAAAATTTTGCATCCATATTTAGCAAACTCCATGCAAGTTCCACAATCTCCACAGAGCACTTTCTTAGGAAAAGCGAGAAGAATTTTTGTTTTTTTATTTTCATTTTTTTTGCAAGAATTTTTTGGGCAACGAGTTTGTAGAGAAGATTTGAAAATATTGGTGAATTGTTTTTAGAAAAATATCATGTCTTTATTCCTTACAAAAAATAGCCAATTTCAAAAAAAAATCAGTCAAATCGGCGTCTGAATGAGAGAGATTCGTTGATTTAAAATCAGCAGTGTTGCAGAATTTTTTCTAACAACAATTCGTGGATGGCAGCTCTCCTGTCATTTTTTGCAATTTTAAATGAAAAATTATAGAGAAACGATTATATATATGATCTCCCCTTGAAAAATCACCCGATTTTAAAAAACAAATCGGTCGAATCGGAGTCTGGACGAGGGAGGTACCGTTGATTTAAAATCAGTTATTTTTTCAGAAATTTTGTCACAGTGAGACAGTTGCAGTGCAAATCTGAGTTTCCAGAGTCTCCAGATAAAGATTTCTAATATATGGGTAGATGCAGAATGATAATTCTATTTCCAAAACCCAGTTATAATAAATATTCTGAGTTATATTGACCGAGTTATGCCTATTTTAAATCTGGAGCAGCATTCGGAGTGGGTTCCCTTTGGAGACGTCCCCTCCCACCCAACTTTAGTAGTTACCTGCATCACATTCATTATTTTTATAATAGCAGTGTTCAACTTGGTTTCTTTGGAGATGCCCCCTCCCACCCCAGGCTATGTAAGCACCTGCTACTTCATCAACAGTCAGCATCATGGTTATGAGTCAACTGCACAAAATATTTCTCATCGAAGTCCATTTGCTAGGTCGCACATTGTTAGCATCACAGTTGGTCACAAGAATTACAGGGTATCTCTATCATTGTATCTTCATTTGTCATGGTTCTTGGTCATCCACAAACCAACACTTCATATAAGTTCATTTGCTAGGTCGCACATTGTAGCATCATAGTTGGTCACAAGCATTACAGGATATCTCTATCCTTCGATCTTCGTTTTTCATGGTTATGGGTCATCCATAAACCCACACGTCATTGAAGTCCATTTGCTAGGCTGCACACTTTCAGTATCATAGTTGGTCACAAGCATTACAGGGTATCTCTATCCTCGGATCTTCATTCATCATGATTATGGGTTAACCACATAAAACCTTTCTCTTCAGTCGCTCTTCATAGTCAAAAAAGGCTTCCCAGGAGGGAACTTCATGCAATGGGGACCATTGCTTCTTAAAGAGGCGGGAATGATCCAAATGGAAAATGGCCTACACCCATGCTATTCATCCATGTTGAAAAGTGTAACTAGGATCGGTCTTCATATTGACTATGTAATTATGTATTTATGTAAAGAAGAAGACAAAGATAATAAAATGTATATTTGTTGTACTTGCTTCATGGGTTTCATGAAAAATATTTATTTTAGGTTAATAGACTTCTTCTTGATTTCTATTAATGTTTTGTCTTCTAGGTATAATGTAATTAAGTGTCATATATACGAAGGATCTAGTCTAAAGAAATTATCCAAAACCTTGCCAAAGAAATCGTGAATGAATGGCCTAATTCAGCCCTCCAACAACGCTGCAAGATCAGCTAAAATGATGTGTTAAAGTTAGCCTTCCAACAGTTAGATGATTCAGCCTACAAGCTAAATGGAAGGTCGGCCTAAAGACAGTGAAATTGTCTCTATATATACACATGTTCTGTGGTTCATTTGAAAACAAGAATTTTTGGCCATCTCTGAAACAGAAGTGTGGATTTTTTGATGAGGTTCAATGTGGATTTTTGACGAGTTTCAGGACAGTTTAAGATACATACATCCTTGTGGTATCTTAGTGTAACAAAGTGATATGCTCTGTTATTACTCGGATTGAACCTCAGGCTAAGAAATGCAATTTCGAGGTAACTTCAAACCACGCTTAGACAAGTAGCTAGCCCTACTAGGCAAGGAGAGGGTTCTCTCTGTAAGGAGCACAGCTAAGATGACTGAGGAAAGAAGATATTAGGCTAGGTATAGTAGCTCAAGGTTTTGATTGTTTTGATTTGGTTGTGTTGGATCAGAAGGAGCAAAGCAGTCAGGGTAAGGGAAATTAGGTCAAAATTCGCAGGGTGTTCTATGGGGCAAGGTAGGTATAGTGGTTTAGCACTTTAGGATTTTCAATTGGTGAGATGATCAAGACAGGTGAGGGGCTAGAAAGAGAATGGTGCAATCATGGGTTCCTTTTAAACTAAAGAAATTTAACAGACTTTGAATGTCTACCCAAAACAGAGCATCTGAGAATGGATTTTGTTTATCTAACTTGCATACATTCAGTTAGAAGTTATGAAATGATGAATGAAATAAACAAAAAATTCTAACAACTGAGCACAAAAGAAGAAACTGAAACTAAACACCATACCACATGGATCCCATAAAAATAGCTGCAAATTTGATTAATATTTCCTGCTCAGAATTGATACAAAAGTGTCTCTTCAAAAGCCAAGCATCCAACTGAGTTCAACCCTTACAAATAACTGAGAAAATACATTATATAGACCTCAAAACCACTCTCCCTAGCCTCAGGGAGTCGAATCCATGAGATGAGAATCAGTTTCCACCAAATGTTGAACAAGAATTTGAAGACTAGGAAGACCCAACAACTTGCCTCTAAAAGAGAGGAAATTGATTCATTTGGCCTCAATTGATGACTTACCTAATGTATCTACCTTATATAAAAGTAAAAACATGACTTTTACATTCATCTTGAACATTTACATCAATAAAATTACATTTCCCAAAGTGAAAAGTCAAACTGGAGAAGATTTGTTGACGATTGTAAAAATTTGCAATTTCCTGGCAAACACGCAGCGTCCAAGCAAGAAACATAACCTATTTTGCAAGCTTGTTTTAAGTGCCTTCCCAGTGTCCAAATTGAGCTCATGATAGCTCATTGGAAATTTCTCTGAGTCTAGTTTCTATATCTATCTTCATTGTTCAAAATGGTTTTTATTTTCTCTGTCAAAAGGCCAATCTCCCAGGACTGGTAAACACGCAGCGACCAAGTCAAAAAGGAGGCATAAACATGATTTTTAGGTGGTTTTTTGCATGTTTGAGGGACCAATTCTCCTACAATTCTTCTAAAACTTGTTAGGATTGATTTCCTCATCATTATGAACCTGCTGGTGGTGGCCATTTGGCATTTGGAGGCCCCAAAAAAGAGCACAGCATCCACGTCGCTGCGCCTTTGGCAAAATTTATGTGTTGAAAATTGCAAAAAATCACTGAAACGAACATAAGTGAAAAAATGTGCCAAAATTATGAGGGTACTTGCTCATTGAGTACTTGAGGCATGGAGTGACACCTCAGCAAGTATTTATAACTTCTCTTTCTTCTTTTGATTAGTCAAAGTTTGAATTTTTGCATAGGCACATTTGAGCTTGGCCTTTGGAATTTTGTTCCTCATGGCGTAGTGCTTTTCCATTTTCCTCTAAATGTCATTGTCCTTTTGAGCTTTGGCCAAGAGTTGCTCCAATTTTTGGGTGACCCTCTCAAACCATTCTTCTTTGCCTTTAAGAACTACATTGGTGATGTTTCCTCATCTTCCTCACCCAGTTCAATCAACTGAAATTAATGTTATGTCTCATGTTTTCCCTCCTCATCATCAATGTTTGGCTCTATTACCTTTTCATTAACTTTGTCTCCTGTTCACACTGTTACCGATGAAATAGGTAATCGCACTGTTACCTACTTTTTTTTGGTAGCATAAAAAGCACCCGATTTTGAAAAGTGGTGATGCAGAATCACCCTTTTTTTTTTGTGCACTTTTTTGACACTCTAATATTTTTATTTATGAAGTATGAATATTTGTTTTAAAATGTTAGTGATTTTCATGCTAATTTTGAAACGTATTGGTGCAGCATCAACTATTTTTTTTTAGAGCGGTGATTTTCATGCTAATTTTGAAATGTATTGATGCAGCATCAACCTTTTTTTTTATAGTGGTGATTTTCATGTTGGTAATAAAACAGAAAACTTCGATAAAAAAATATATATATAAAAACAATAAAAAAAACCAATAAAAATGTAAAAAAAAACAAAATTAACTCATAAAAATAAAAAATTTAAACAAAAATAAATAAATAAAACAATAAAAAAACAAAAATATTCGAAAATTATATCAAAAGAAATGACAAAATTTGAAAAAAAAACACATAATTTAAAGAAAAATAACAAAAATTAACGAAAAAATTTTTTAAAAAAAAACATCAAAAACATTTTTTTCTAAGTTATTAAAAAAACCCATATAATTTTAAAAAAAAAATTTAAATAGAAAATTTAAAAACAATTTAAATTACAAAATTAAAATTTAGATAAAAAAAATAAAATACAAAAAAGAAAAAATTAAATTTTAAATTTTAAATTAAAAAAATAATAATAATAAGAAAAAAAAAAAAACAAATTTTAAAATTAACCAAAAAAACAAATTAAAAAAAAAACAAAAAAAACAAAAAAACAAAAAACAAAATTTAAAATTGAAAAAAAAAATTAAAATAAAAGAATTAAAATAAAAATAACTATTATTAAAAAACAAAAAAAAAAAAATGAAAAAAACCATGTGCAAATAATTAAAAAACAAATATCCACCTATTTAATGTTTTTTTTTAAATGAAACAATCTATAAATTTTAAAAATGAAAAACTAAATAAACTAAAAGATTTAAAAAAAAAAATTAAATTAAAATTTAATAAATAAATTTTAAATTTTAAAAAATAATTAATCTAAAATATTAAATTTAAAAACAAATTTAAAAAAATAAAAAAATAATAAAAATTTGAATTAACAAAATAATAATTTTAAATTTTTTGAATTTATTTAAAAAACAAAACAAAACAATATTTTAAAAAAAAGAAAGGGTTTTTTATCGTGGTGGCGCCGCCAATTGGCCTCCCGCCGGCAACGGAGGCCGGCCGCTTGGCAGGCGGGGAGGCTGCATGCAGCCCCTCGCCCGCCCAGTAGCCAGCCTTTGCCACCACCTGGGCAGGAGGCCGATTCCCGGAATCACCCTCCCGCCGTGGGAGGGCGGAATCGACCTCCCCAGGCGGGAGGCCAATTCCGGGAATCGCCCTCTGCGGCGGGAGGCCGATTCCGGGAATCGTCCTCCGCGCCGAGAGGGCGATTCTGGGAATCGCCCTCCCGCGGTGGGAAGCCGATTCCGCTCTCTCGCGGCGGGAGGGCGATTCTGGGAATCGCCTTCCGTGGAGAGAGGGTGATTCCGGGAATCGCCCTCCCGCAGCGGGTGGCCGATTTCGGGAATCGCCCTCCCACCTCGAGAGGGCGATTCTGCCCTCCCGCCTGCCCAGCGGCCAGCCTCCGCCGCCACCTGGGTGGGAGGCCGATTGGCGGCGCCACCACGATCAAAAAATTCTTTTTTTTTATTTATTTTTTTTTTTTAATATTTTTTTTTTAATTTGATTTTTTTTTTTTAAATTCAAAAAATTCAAAAATATTTTTTTTTATTTAATTTTTATATTTGAAATTTTTTTTTTTTTTTTTTTTTTTTTTTTTTTTCTAAATTTCGTTAATAATTTTTATTAAATTTTGTATTTTTTTATTTAATTGATTTTTTTTTCATATTTTTTTTTAATATTAAATTTTATGTTTAGTTTTTTCATTTAATTTTTTAAAATTTAATAAATTTTTTTTTTTTTTTTTAATTTATTTGAATTTAATATATTTTTTTATTTTTTTATTTTTTTATTATTATTTTTTTAATTACATAAAATCTTTATATTTTTTTTATTTCAATTAAAATTGCGTATTTAAAATTAGATTTTTTTTTTTTTTTAATTAAACTTAATATTTTTAAATTAATTTGTTTTTTATTTTATTTTTTATTTTATATATTTTTTTCAATTTTTCATTTTTAATTGATTTTTAATGTTTTTTAACTTTTCATTTTTTTTCATTTTTATTTATTTTTTTTTTTTTTATTTCAAAATTTATTTGTTTATTCATTTATATATTAAAATTTAATATTTTTCTTTTTTAAATTCAATTTGTTATTTTAATATTAACATTTCTTTTTAAATTTAATAAAATCTAATATATATATATATATATATATATATATATATATTACTTTTTATAATTTAAATTTAGTTTATTTTTTAAAATTTATTTTTTTTTTAATATATATTTTTTTAAATTTAATATTTTTATTGTATTTTATTTTTCATTTTTTATTTTTAATTAATTTTTCATTTTTTTATTTTTAATTTAAATAATGTTTTTTTTTTTTGTTTTTTTTTTTTAAGTTTTAAATTTATTAAAATTTAATATATTTCTTTAAATCTATTTTTTTAATTTTAAAATTAATTTTTATTTTTATTTTTTAATTTAATAAACATTTTCTTTTTCTTTTTTAAATTTAATTTCTATATTTTATTTTTTATAATTTCTTTCTTTTTTTAACTTGTTTTTTTTAATTTAATATTTTTATTTTGTTTTTTTTTGTTTTTTTATTTCTATATATTTTGAAATTTTAATCTTTAAAAATTTTTTATTTTTTTTTCCTTAAATTTTAGGTTTTTTTAAATGTTTGAATTAAAATTTTTATTTTGTTTTTATTTTTATTTTTTTATTCCTATATATTTTTAAATTTTAAGCTTTAAAATGCTTTTGTTTTTTAAATTTATTTTTTTCTTAAATTTTAGGTTTTTTTAATGTTTGAATTTTAAAACTTAAAAAATGTTATTTCTATTTTTAAAATGTCAAAAATATGACACAAATTTTATTTTTTTGTTATTCCAGCATCAACTGGTTTTGTTTTGAGGGTGTTTTTTCAATCCTTTTTTCAAGAAACAATTTTCTTTTTAGCATAATTTTATAAAATGTTGAAATTTGACCTTCAAAAAAAACCAATTGCGTTCTGGATACACTTTTTTTGTTTTTGGGGTGTTTTTTCATGTTTTTTGAGTCTTTTTGGGCTAGAGTTCCCGTTTTGAGGTCAGGTTACCTATTTTATCGGTAACAGTGTTTGTTGTGTTCATGAAGAAGGCATGGCCCCTTTCACTCCAAGTGAAGCAAACACGTGTCTATAGCCTTTCTAGTAAGTTTTGGGAAAAGGCTCAATCTGAACCAATCTAGCCCATGTTGCCTCAATATCTTCCTCACTGATTGATGACTCTAAATCATGTTGTGATGATGATGTAGGGTTATAGAAGGCTAAATAAGGATCAACATGAGGTGAATGAGGTGAATGAAGGTGACTTGGTAATGATGTGTAAACAGTGGGCTGAGATGGAGGAATAGATGTGGGAGGATGAGATGATGAACGGGTGTTCAGGTCATGCTGACTAGGTGGGGTAGTAAAAATCTCATTTGATATGAAGGAATCCCATGGAATGTTCATTTGATTAACCTAATACATGACTATCATTTTGATGAGGGAGTGGTGGAATGTTCTATTCTTCATCCATATTGAATTTGAAACCCTAGGGTGATGGAATGAAATGAAGGGAATGTGAAGTGAAAGGAAGTGTTGGGAAATGAAGGGAATAGGAATGTGAAGGGAGCCTAGGTTAGTGAAAACAGGACTTAGAGCTATTAGGGATGATAATTTTCTAGGGAATGGGGTTATGGGAAATGGGAAAATGTTTATAGGAATGTGAGGGGAATTGTATAACAGTTTAGGGATTAGGTTTAAATAAGAACTATGGTTTCTTCCCTTAGAAATAAGTTTGAATGACTATGAAGTAGAACAATACATCAATGAGATGATGGTTGGGCTACTTACTGATAAATGGAGCTTTGAAGAACCCTTTTCCAGAGATTTGGCATGAAATGATGGAGTGGCAAGCTATGAGAAGGTTTTTTGTCTTTATGAGCAAACATGCAGCGTCCAGAGAAAACGCGCAGCGACCCCTCTCAAATGCGCAGCGTCCTTGCAGCACTTTTTTGCAGACCACATTTTGAGGCCTTCCCGATGTCCAAATTAGTCCCATGATAGCTCGTTGGAAAGCTTATCTTGTCTAATTTCCAAATCTAACTTTTTTTTTTCTGTTTGGAGTTGATTTTCCTTGTCAAAAATTGATTTTCCAAAGACTGGTCAAAAAGTGTTGAATGAAGGTGCAGAAATGCAGAGTGATGTTGCAGGCAACATTTTGAGGCCTTCCTCAACTCAAAATTGACCTCATGATAGCTCATTGGAAATCTCTCTTTGTCTAGTTATCATTTGACTCATCAAGCAAGTCATTTTGATACTCCAGCTATGATAAAACTTGATTTTCCCAAGGTCACTCCAGAAGTGCAACAACTCTCTTGTGGCCATTGGAAAGCTCTCTTTGTCTAGTTATCATTTGACTCATCAAGCAAGTAATTTTGACACTCCAGCTATGATAAAACTTGATTTTCCCAAGGTCACTCCAGAAGTGCAACAACTCTCCTGTGGCACCTGTGTTTTTGACATTTCTCTAAAACCATGACACCGGTGTAAAATATGAAGGAGGTTTTTATTTCTTGACCTACAAGGGACAAAAACCTCTTTCATTTTTTTTAAATTCATCTATTTTTGTTCATAAACACAGTTTGAAGAAAAATTGACCTTATGAGTGACAAATGACTTGAATCTGGAATGACTTCTCAAAAAATTATGGAGACATGATGTTTATGAGCTGAATGACCTCATACTTAATGATATGACCTACCTTACGCCTCCTCTTCTCAAATGTCTCGTTTCCATAGAAAACCCTAGCTTAGTGGGACAGGAAATTAGGGTTTGGTGCTTGTGAACAATGATGACTTGGGCACCCTTGGGAAAAATGGTTAAGAAATGAAGCGAGGTCAATGAAAATGATGGAGATGAGGTGAAAGTAGAGTAAAATAAGGCAGGATGGGTGGGACGCAAATATCAGTGCTAACATGGTCTTCTAGAATAGAAGTGTGGACTATCTCTAATTGTTCATCAAAGCTTGTGTGTATAATCCTGAAGTGGTTACAGCATATAGGGTTTGGATACATGCAACATTCAAGGGTAGTGTTCTTATGTTAAAGTGCAGATCAAATTGAGAAACGTTTGAAGACTGTCCAGAAGTGAAAGAGTTGATTAAAGGTAATATTGGTATTCATTTCCAGATCATGAAAAAGTTGGAACAGTGGTCTGGGAAAATATTGTAGATATTCCAAAGAGATGGTTCAATGAGAAAGTGACAAAAAGTAGGAAAGTAAATATGTGATTCACTTTCCTAACTACAACTTATATACATCTCAAGTAACTGAAGTTTCAAAGGAAGTGTTGGTGCATAACAGTGCAACTTGGTGAAGAGAAGAAGGATCAGCATTGAAGGAAATCAAAGAAGTAAGTTCAAGGTCTTAGATGCATATATAGATCAAGAGTCCAATTCTTAGTCATGGTACTTGTTATCTAAAAATATATAAGAATAATTTCTTGTGGATTTTCCTCTCCAAGAGGGAGAGGTTTTTCCCTGGCTCTAGGAGCCTAATTCTTCTATCTCATGTATCCTGATAATTAACTTGATGAAAGATGAAATAATCTAACGAAGGAAAGACATAAGTAACTCAAGTAACCTCACAAGTAATTATCAAGAAGAGAATTTGAATTAATCGCCACCCTTCCAAATTCTCAACATGGTATCAAAGCTAAGGTGTTGAAATCAAGGGCTACTTGACAAAGAGACACTCCAGGAAGAAAAAATCAAAGTTTGGGTGAAATGTCAAATCAAGTTTGCAAGGAAAACTCTCAAACTATTTTCGAGAAACATCTTCATCTCATTCAAAGGATCAACTTTTCAATAAAATAATCTTTTCCATCAAATATTTACATTCAATACATTGTTAGAAGAGGACATCATCTTTTGAAGACATCCTTTACCATCAAGGATCCAAGATCACCTAGATTGAATATTTCTATCTTAGAAGAAGCTTCTAACTTCTTCATCATCATCAAGGAATCTGCTGAAGGAGAAAGTCACTTACTCAAGTAAGTATCTATGACTTTATCTAAATATGTCAAAATGACTCATTGTATAGAGAGCAACAAATTGGTTAGTTTATCAAACTTTAATGCATGGAAGAAAAGGACAGGTCTGAATCTAATTGAAAATCAAGTTATGGGCTTCATAGAAGGAACTAAAATTCAACCTCCAAAATAAGATATTCTAGCATATATCAAATACATGAAGGGAGACATAATATCCTGAAGGATTCTTATAGAATCCATAAAATACTCTATCATTCTCTATGTATCAAAGCTAGAATCCTCAAAAGAAATATATGATAAATTGGTGGAACTATTCTCGAAAGGTTCTATAAAGGAAATAATATCCCTGAGACAAAAACTATACAAATTGAGAATGTCAAAGGAAGGAATAATTCCATATCTGATGGAGATTTTTGCAATATGAGATCAACTACTGAAGTTGGGAGAAGTAATGTATGATAGAGAAATATTCACTATGGTACAAAATGCTTTACCAAAAGAATGGAGAGGTTTCACTTCAAGCATATATGAGAGAGAATAAGTCATTCCATTCCAAAGTCTAGGTAAGATAGAAGAAACAATATTGAAAGCAAGATCAAGTGTAGGAAATCAAGCCTTTCCCGTCATGTCCAGGAAGAAAGGAAGATTCGGTAAATTTGGTCCTCAAAATAAGAAAAGAAATGTGGACAAAGCACGATGCTTTGGATGTAATGATATTGGGCATTATAAACGATATTTCCCTAAATTTAGAAAGGACAAGAGGAAAAAGGAAGAAGCCCATGTCTCAGATATAATAGAAGAACATGATGCAAAGAAATATAAGAAAGAAGAAGCGAGGGATCTCTACTATGATTGAGATCATATTCTCTTTTAAGTGATTTCTATTGGTTGTAAAATAGCATGATAGGAAGCAGTGTATATTATAGCATCATGATCGAAGCACGACAGGAGCACTCGATGAAACAACTCCTAGAAAACCTCACGGATGTCATATTGATGAAAGATAGTTATCAAAATCAAGGCTTATCATGAAATCTGGTGTTGATATTTTTTAATGGAGTTCTCTATGAATTCACTGATTAGAAAGAAAGCAGAACAGTTTCATCAAGAATTCCATGCTACATAATTATGGGATGTGATGACATATTGATGGAGCGGGCCAAGGGAATGAATCTCTTCATTCTAGTAAAATTGCTACAGGATGACTTAAATGAAAAAGGTATGAGGTATGTATATATTTATATGTTGACACTAGATGTTGTGAAGTCATGTCATATGGTTGTAGGTAATAGAATTATATATTTAGAAGTATGATCTATGAAGGAGGATCTCTCAGTGCACTGACAGATGAAATCAACATAATATATCCTCATATGGAATATGAGGTGGTTGCATATGAACGAGGAACAGGAAAAATTGTAAGTTCCTAGGAATGCAGAATGTGCAGAAAGGAAGAGATCATGAAACGCAACCATGTCAAGAGGTTGTTATCATCCAGAAGATGTGACTAGGAGATCTCCTGGGAGGATATGTAGACTCTGATAGAAGTCTACTAAAGAAGAAGACCCTTGACAAGACATATTTTAGGAGATGTGTCAATATGAATAGAGGATTTTGATGCCTACAAGAATATGTCATGGTGAAATATCATCACTGAGGTAACTTTTGATTTATAAATTCATATTATATTTTTATGTAGATAAGTTTATGCAGGGCTGCCAATCATGTGGAAGGATGTAATATCCTTGGAGATGATTTGAAGTAAAGCAGCATGGCATAAAGGTGGACCATATAAGAAATATTGATGAATCACTTTCTCATGGTTGACATCACTCGTGATTGGAAGTGATGGATGATCTGTGCCCTATGAAGCCAAAGATTGAATATTGCTCAATATCGAAATCCATGACATCGAGAGGAGGAATTATTCATGAGAATCTAGGTGTCTCACCATTGTTGTTGCAGGACCCTGGTTGAGAGGGAGCCTGGTGGTAAGTTTCTTACTTGGAAGAAACTTGAAGTATGTCCTTCTTGGGTTAAGACGGAGTGACTTATGTGATTCTCTAATGCATGTGTCATGCACTAGACCAGGACTAATAGTTGTAAGTCTTAGTGAAGGTCATATGGAGAGAATGGATAGACACATCATTTTGGTCTTCACTTGGAAGATGGAATGGAGGATTGGGTAATCATCTGGCATTCGAAACTCTTTCAGAATGTGATAGGGCATTCAAGAAAAGAGTAGTCAAGGACTGGTATTCTTTGAGGGTTGGCTACCCAAGAGAAGAATAGTCCAAGAATTTCATACTCTGGGAACACCTAGGTGGATTATGTACCTTGGAGATACAATGACTATGGTGTCTATAATTCATGTGTCTCGCCAACATTGTAGCCCATTGTCTCGTTGAGAGATGGGGTTGTTAGTCAAGGCCTTACACTAGGACAATGCTGGTTGATATGATGCTATACAGATGTGATTACCAATCTGATTCTTCTTATGAGATTCTTCAGTTCGAAAGTAACCATGTACTTGTATGAATACCTCCCTAGTTAAGAGGGAGTGTTGAAAAGTGTAACTAGGATCGGTCTTCATATTGACTATGTAATTATGTATTTATGTAAAGAAGAAGACAAAGATAATAAAATGTATATTTGTTGTACTTGCTTCATGGGCTTAATGAGCAAGATTTTATTTTAGGTTAATAGACTTCTTCTTGATGTCTATTATGGTTTTGTCTTCTAGGGATAAATGTAATTAAGTGTCATATATATGAAGGATCTAGTCTAAATAAATGCTCCAATACCTTGCCAAAGAAATCGTGAATGAATTAGTTAATTCATCCCTCCAAAAACACCGCAAGATAAGCTAAAATGATGTGTTAAAGTCGGCCTTCCAACAGTTGGATAAGTCGGCCTAAAAGCTAAATGGAAGGTCGGCCTAAAGACAATGAAATTGTCTTTATATATACACTTGTTCTGCGGTTCATTTCAAGACAATATTTTTCGGTCATCTCTTAAACAAAAGTGTGGATTTTTGGACAACGTTCAATGCTTATTTTTGACAAGTTTCGGGACTGTTTAAGATACATACATCCTTGTGGTATCTTAGTGTAATAAAGTGTCGTGGTCTTCTAGAATAGAATTGCGGACAGTCTCTGACTATTCATCAAAGATTGTGTGTATAATCCTGAAGTGGTTACAGCGTATAGGGTCTAGATACATGCAACATTCAAGGGCAGTGTTCCTATGTTAAAGTGTGAATCAAATTGAGAAAGGTTTGTGGATTGTCCAGAAGTGAAAGAGATGATCAAAGGTAACATTGGTATTCATTTCCAGTTCATGAAAAAGTTGGAACAGTGGTCTAGGAAAATCTTGTAGATATTCCAAAGAGAAGGAGCAGTGAGAAAGTGACAGAAAGTAGTAAAGTAAATATGTGATTTACTTTCCTAACTACAACTTATATACATCTCAAGTAACTGAAATTTCAAAGGAAGTGTTGGTGCAAAATAGTGAAACTTGGTGAAGAGAAGAAGGATTAGCATTGAATAACATCAAAGAAGTAAGGTCAAGATCTTGGATGCATATATAGGTCAAGGGTCTAATTCTTGGTCATGGTACTTTTCATTTGAAAATCTATAAGAAGAATTTCTCGTGGGTTTTCCTCTCCAAGAGGGAGAGGTTTTGCCCTGACTCTAGGAGTCTAATTCTTGTGTCTCATGTATTCTGATAATTGACTTGATGAAAGATTAAATAAGCTAACGAAGGAAATATATAAGTAACTCAAGTAACCTCACAAGTAATTATCAAGAAGAGAATTTGAATTAATCACCAGCCCTCCAAATTCTCAACAATCCACCCATGGTATTTATCTGCCCATGGTATTGTAAGTGACATCTATCCATGGTATTCATTCACCCATGGTATGTATCCACCCATGGTATTCATGCACACATGGAATTTATCCATGGCATTGTAAATGGAATCCACCCATGGTATTGTAAGTGACATCTTCCCATGATATGCATTCACCCAAAGTATTCATTCACCCATGGTATTTACCCACCCATGGAATTTACATGTGGTATTGTAACTAAAAATTTCTATAAGTAACAAGTTGCATCTTGTAAAAGGACAGATTGTCCACCACAATGTAGCTTCTCTGTTTTAATAAAAAAAAGTATATGTGGTTCTATTTACTGTGTATTCTCTCATTTTTCTGGCATTCTAATTTTGCAGATCTTTCCGGATCCATTTCATTTTTTTAGATCTTAGGGGTCTCCCCCCAAGATCCAGATTAATTGCACCTGAATTAGCACCGAGCCAATGTTCCACTATGAACAAGCATTGAACCATTGTACCATTGAAATTTGCAACGAACCTGTAATTTGATCCGAACATGTGACCTATATAATTTATCAACCTCCTGAAATTATCTGAACTACAGAAGATGATCCGAAATTTGAGAGTGAAGTATGAATCTCTGTGTGTTAAAATGTGAAAATATAGCTGGGTATATATAGTAGTTTTTCCATAAATGATCTCACATGAACCCAGTGAACAATTGTGTCCCTATTTTAGAGCCGACATGAATAATTGTGTGAAACTGACTTCGAGGAGACTAATTGAGACCAACTTGAGAGTTATCCTTGAATAAGGTTTTGTTGAAGATACCAAGGATAATGACCTTGAAGAAGATGACTTCATGGAAGAGCCTTTTAACCAACCTAATATTACATGAATTAAAATCCCAATATGGATCAATTTAAATATGTAATGACTAACCTAGAAGTCCACAATTGAGACCTTAAACTAAAATATGACCCAAGCATGAAATTCATGCGTTAATAAGTCATTAAATAATAATAATAAATTCTTTTGACAAATATATGAAGACCGAACATATTTACATTCTTCAACACCCTCTCTACATGTCATTGGAATAAGTATCTTTCTTCATATTAATGCATTAACATCTTTCTTAAATCTCTATTTGTCTTTACAATCCAAAAAGCATATTGACATATACTAAGATGGTTATCCTGAGAATTTGTTAGGGCAGTGTTTAATTCAATTTTCTTCTTGATAAATTCTTGTGTTATACTTGTTATGCTTCTATTACTTAGATCTTACCTTCATTATCTTATTATGTCTTTCATCAAGTCAATTATTAAAACACAAGAGACACAGAATTTAGGCTCTTCAAGCCAGGGCCAAAACCTCTCCCTCTTGGAGAGGAAAACAAGAAAGTAATTCTTCTTTTCAATCTTCAATTGACAAGTACCATGACCATGACATAGATCCTTGACACCAGTATGCCTCCAAGTCCCTTGTCACTACTCCTTGCTTCTCTTCTTGGCTTCTCTAGTTGATCCTTCCTTTATGCACTTCATTGCACCAGCACTAGGGAAGCTTGGTCCCTAGCCCTAAACAGTATGCTTCCTTTCTGCCCTCCTTTGATCTTGCCTCGGCCTCCTAGAGACTCCTTCTCAGCCTCCTTTCTGCACCCTTGATACTCAAGACCGATATCTCTTTCTTGTTGTGATGATCCCCGATAGTACCACAGTCACCTTAGCCTCCTTGCTGAGATATACTAGAGACAAGCTAATCCAAATCCGAGATGTTTATGACTCTCCTTTAGCCCAAGACTGAAACTTTGCATACATTGTGATGACCTTCCTTCATGCTGTAAGTACCCTCAGTATTTTCTGACTTATGCAAGGAGGTTGCACACCCTTAAACAAAGATGGCACACGTCCCTTTCTTGACCTATCATATAACTTCTCGCTCAAAATCCTCTTCTCACACTTTTCTTTGTACTGAATTGTATACCTAGTTCGAAAATTGATGGTGACAAATGAGGTTGTAATCCTCTGATATATATGGATTGTCTCGTTGTTCTAGGCCAGCGTGATCACAAATAGGTAAGTCGACTTCTTCAAGGGAGGATTCTCAGCATACTTTGAGTCGACATCAAGGGACCTAGTGACAAGTTCTTGGAGCATACTATTTACATCAACAATTTGTCCTTTCACAAGTGTAACAACACTTCATTTACATGACTCTAAATTATACATTTATGACAAGATAAAAAATCCCTAAAGACATCAAGAAGAAGTCTTTGACCTATAATAAAAACTCCTTGCTCATGAAACCCATGAGTCAAGCATTTACAAAATACATTTTATTATCTTTGTCTTCTTCATTACATAAAATCATAGTTACAAGTCATTATGAAGACCGAAAGGCTAGTTACATTTTCCAACACTCCCTCTTAACTAGGGAGGTATTCATAATGGCACATGGTCACTCTCAATCAGAAGAATTTGATTAATAATCATCTATTATAGGATCATATTAACCAGCATTGTTACAGTGCAAGGCCTTGACTAACATCTCCATCATGAGCTACAATGTTGGTGAGATGAATGATTATAGACACCTTTGATATTGTCTCCAAGGTACATACTCCACCCAAGTGTTCACAAAGTAATCTCTAAGGAATATTCTTATCGAGATAGCTAATCCTCAAAGAATATTCATCCTTTCATGACTACTCTTATCATAACGTCTTATCACATTCTCAAAGAGTATCGAGTGCCACATGATTACCCAATCCTCCATTTTGTCTTCCCAGGTGAAGACCAAAATGACATTTCTATCTCTCCCTCTCAACTAGGGAGTACATATTCCAAAAAGGATCATACTTATAAAGAATGTACCTAAGCTTACTTCTTGGCTTACAAGTCACTAACTTTCTTCCAAGTAAGAAACTCATTATCAGGCTCCCTCTTAATTAGGGACCTACAACAGCTATGATGAAAAACATTCAGCTGCTCATGAAGGACTCCTTTTGTTGATGTCATGAATTGAGGAACCTTCAACCCTTCATAAGGCATAGATCAGCCATCACTTTCATTCATGAGTCATGTCTTCAGAAAGTGATCCATCAATCTTCTCATCAAGTCTAGCTTCATGTTATGTTGCCTTCTTTCGAACCATATATCTTCCAAGAATCTTTCATCCTGCCATATGGTTATCAACTTCTGGAAGACATCTACTTCCATTTGGAAACCATTCATAAGCTCATCAGATGTTATTCAATTATAAATATGAATACTAAATCAAAATTTACCTCAGTGATGATCTTTCACCATGACATCCTTCTTGTAGGCATCAGCGTCCTACGTATATTTTGACATTTCTCCAAAAGATATGTGTTACCAAGGGTCTTCATATTTTTTGTGCTTCTTATCAGAGTCTACATATCTTCCTATGAGATTTTCTAGTCAAGTCTTCTTGGTTTCATTGGATGTTGACTGCCTCTTTCCATGATTGTACTTTTTTCGCAATCTCTTCCATTCTCTTTCACACAATTTTATTTCATTCCCAGGAATTTCCAATGTGCAACTCCTTGATAGTATATAATCACCTCATATTCCATATGAGGACATTATGTTCATTCGTCGATGTGGAACATGTCTATTGACAACTTATGCATCGAAAGATTTTTTTCTTTCTTTGATCATACTTCTTCTACCTGCAACCATATGACCTGTCTACATAGCATCCAGTGTTAGCATATGTGTGTGTGTGTGTGAGTGTGTGTGTGTGTGTGTGTGTGTACCTTATTTCTTTTCTTTGAGTCATCCTGCAGTTGTATTCCCTTGACCCACTTCATCAATATGTCATCATTTCTAATCCCAGAATTCTGAAAGTTAGAATTTCTCAAGGAAACCAATTTCTTTATTTCTAACCAGTGAGTCCAAAGAGGACTCTATGAGAAAATGCTAGCATATGTTTCCTTATTGAACGATGACCTTTGATTTTGTTGAATGCCTTCTATAATTGTTGTTTTTCAGTGAGGTTCCCAGGAGCTTCTTATAGCATAGATGCCACATATGTGTTACAGACATCCTCCTACAACGAGTTCTCCTCCTTCAATGCTTCCATGATGATGCCAATCCTGGAGTAATGCATTTATCTAATATACCATGCTTCTTAATATACTATTTTACAACCTGATAGATACCTCTTAAAGAGGAAGATGATCTCAGTGATAATGGAGACCTTTCACTTCTTCTTTCTTAGGCTTCTTTGAATCTGATTCTTCCATTTTTCTGATGACATGTGCTTCTTCCTTTTTCCTCTTGTCTTCATTAGATTTGGGACAATATTTCATTACACCCATAGCATCGTATCTCATCCATGTTTCTTCTTCTTGAGGACCAAACTTATTGAATCTTCCCTTTCTCCTTGATATGGCAGCATAGGCTTGATTCTCTTCATTTGATCCTATATCCACTTTATCTTTTAACCTTGTCTCTTTTAATTCTCATAGAGACCATATATCCTAGAATAGTGTTGTTTCTTTCTTCCCATAGATGCTTGAAGTGAAGTTTTCCCATCCCTTTGGCAAAGCATTCAGTACCACTTTAGTTATTTTTCTATCAGACATTTCTTCTCCCAATTTCTGTAATTGATCTTGTATTTCGGAAATCTTCATAACGTATGAAGTTATCTTCTCCTCTCTAGACATCTACAACGTGTATATTTATGGTCTTAGAGATATTACTTTGCATGTAGTACTCACTGAAAACAGCTCCAAAATTTGTCATATATTTCTTTTAATATTATATTTTGATACATGAGAGAGTTCTTTATGGATTCTATAAGAATCATATGGGCTCTTATGTCTCCCTTCATGCATTTGGCATGAGCTTAAGTATCTTCTTTTGAAGGTCTAGGTGATGACCTATAACTCATGACTTCATTCTCAATAAGAATTAGATCTGTAATTTTATTCTATGCAAGAAAGTTTGAAACCCCAACCAATTTGTTTTTTTCTTAGCAAAAAGGTGTTAGAAAATTATATATTACAAAGCAATGGAACACATAAAATATTCGGAAACACAAACACATAAATAACATATAAAACAAGAGAAACACAAATATATGTGGTTCACCCAACTTGCGCTATGTCCACGGAAACAGCCAGTCCTTCCTTTCAATAATCCAGCAAAATAAAGAGACACAACCTACAACAGATCCGATGTAATATCCTCTACTCTCTCACACAATCCCCCTTTATGGTTCTCGCTCAGAATATACACTCAATACATATTTGCAATACAATACACTCATACAAACCAAGGGGTTTCCTTCTAGGGCAAAAAACCCTACATTAAATATAACTTCTACTGTCAGATCGTCTGCCTAATGAACGGCCCAAATTGACTACGAAATTACAATATTTTACAAGGCAATTTTACATCTGTTTTTAGCTTCGGGTCGCTGCCCCCGAAACCACCTGCTGGGGGGGGGCTCATAAAATCCTCATTGCCCTCCCCTGGACCCCCCTGACAGCGATTAAATGACAAGCGTCGTTGCCGCCCCATTAAGAATAGGGGTCCAACCCTGTGATACATCTAAATAAAGAAGATAACCAAGCTCCACACCCAACAAAAGGCATTTTGATATATTTATATGAAGTCATTAATATACTTACTTGAGTAGGTGCTTTTCTTCTTCTATCAACTTCCTTGTCGATGATAATGTAGGAGCTCCCTCTTTGATTGGCTTTTTCAAGAGAGCTAAATCACCTTGAATCATTGTTGATGATGATGGCTTGATGGTAACTCCAACAAAGTTGATTTGATTTTAACACCAAATAGTTATTGATGGTGATGGCTTCTATACGATGTCCTCGATCTTCTTAAGATGGCTTTCCAATTTCTGCAAACTGCCTCTTTAGAACTGAATGTAGATTTCTGACTTTTGCTTTATTGTCTCTAAGAGAACTGATCCATGATCTCTTGGTACTTGAGTGTCTTCTTGTCAAATAGCCCTTTCTAGCACCTTAGATCTGACTCCATGTTGAGAATTTGGTAGGGCAATGTTTAATTCAATTCTCTTCTTGATAATTGCTTATGTTTTATTTGCTATGCTTCTATTACTTAGATCTTATCTTCATTAGTTTATTATGTCTTTCATCAAGTCAATTATCAAAACACAAGAGACACAGAATTTAGGCTCTTCAAGCCAGGGCCAAAACCTCTCCCTCTTGGAGAGGAAAACCCGAAAGTAATTCTTAGTTTTTATCTTCAATTGACAAGTACCATGACCATGGCATAGACCCTTGACACCAATATGCCTCCAAGACCCTTGTCACTACTCATTGTTGCTATTCTTGGCTTCTCTAGTTGATCCTTCCTTTCTGCACTTCATTGCACCAACACTAAGGGAGCTCGATCCCTAGTCCTAAACAATACGCTTCCTTTCAGCCCTCCTTCGATCTTGCCTCGACCTCCTAGAGACTCCTTCTCAACCTCCTTTCTGCACCCTTGATACTCAAGACCGAGATCTCTTTATTGTTCTGATAGTCCTCCTTAGTACCACTATCACCTTAGCCTCCTTGCTGAGATATACTATAGACAAGCTGATTCAAATCTTAGATGTGTATGACTCTACTTTAGCCCAAGACCGAAACTGTGCATACATTGTGATGACCTTCCTTCACGTTGTAAGTACCCTGTGCCTTTTCTAAGTTATGTGAGGGAGCAGACCCTTAAACAGAGATGGCACACGTCCCTTTCTTGACCCTATTATAGAACTTCTCCTCGCTCGGACTCCTCTTCTCACACTTTTCTTCGTACTGAATTGCAGACCTAATCCGAAAATTGGTGACAAATGAGGTTACAGTCCTCTTATATATATGGATTGTCTCTTTGTTCTAGGCCGACATGATCACAAGTAGGTAAGCCGATTTCTTCAAGGGAGGATTCTCAACATACTTTGAGCCGAAATCAAGGAACCTAGTGACAAGGTCTTGGAGCATACTATTTACATCAACATTGTGTCCTTTCACAAGTGTAACAACACTTTATTTACATGACTCTAAATTATACATTTATGACAAGATGACAAATCCCTAAAGACATCAAGAAGAAGTCTTCGACCTATAATAAAAACTCCTTGCTCGTGAAACCCATGAGCCAAGCATTTACAAAATACATTTTATTATATTCGTCTTCTTTGTTATATAAATTCATAATTACAAGTCATTATGAAGAACGAACCTAGTTACACTTTCCAACATTCTCACACAAGCATTAACATATTTTTTCAATCCTTATATATCTCGTGTCACAATCCACAAATTATATCGTGATTTATTTGAGATAAGTTGGCTATTGATGCATCAAATTGCATCTATAGTGTACCACAATTTGTTTTATTATAGCCAATTTTAAAGAATTAAAATCCACTTTCTATGTTTCTCATTCCATATCACTGTAGCAATTGCTAATTTTGTTGATATGTTTATAAAAAGCATGAAATCAATATATACCTAGCAAATGTTTCACCTTCAAATGCAAAATCGCTATAATTAAATACAGTGTTGATATCTAAAATGAAGCTTTATAAGCTAAATGTTCTATATTCATAACCCAATGGGCTAGCTCAAGTAGCAAAGTGCTTTGAGCTTCACTCAAGAAATTTAAGTCAGATCCCCACGCTCACCACCTCTATTATATGCCTCACTCAATGTATTTAGATCCCCAGGCACACCCCCTCTATTATATGCCTCACTCAATGTATTTAGAGAGTTGGGTATCATAATCAACTCACTCTAAATTATTTACACTATACAAAATGCATGTCTCACTTATTGTAATTGGACGATTGGGGTGCCATAATCAGTTCTCACTAATTTACACTACACAAAATGCAAGGAATGTGCTCAATAGTTTTTAACCAGAATTTTTTTAAATAAGTTTGATATTCATTTTAATGACGTTTTATTCACATTTTTATTTCAAAAAATATTTTACTTTTAATCTCTAAGCTTCTTCTCTATTATTTTGTATATGCTTCAACCACATAATTTCAGACAAGCCCTTTACCAAATTAAAAATAATTTTTGATCTCCTTTAATATCTTTAAAAATGTGTTTCATAAAAAAAAAATATAACTTATTATATGAATTATTCACATAACGTTATACGCTAATAAATTTTTTTAAATGTAAATACGCAAAAACCTAAATTCAATATACCAATATCCCAGCATAATTGCTAAAAAAGGGCTCGTTGAGAAATGAAATCTGATTATCATCTTTGAAAAAATACATTAAAATAAGCAATATACACAATTCAGTCATATCACCTATGTCAGCACAATCTCTGGTAACAATGTATGCTGTCAACGGTATAAAATAAGCAATATACATAATTCAGTCTAATCACCATGCTAATTCAGTCAAATCATCTATATCAACATGCTAATTCAGTCAAATCATCTATATCAACATATTCTTTGGTGTTGGTATACATTTTCTATATCAGATTTACAAAATGCAGTAGTCTAAGTAGGTTTCAAAGTTGCCCAGAAAATTATGGAAATTCTTGCATGATTTTTATAAAATCTAGCAACTTTTTGTGTAAATTTGAGTTACAGCTGTCAAGCTTCAAAATTTTGAATGCTCCAACAGTTTTTGATAGTGCTAATCTATTTCCATTGTCAAAAATATGATTCAAACACTCCTATTGTCAAATTTTAAAAAAATAAAAAATTATCAAATAAGAACAATTTTTAATCATCCAATCATTATCCCTCAGTAGAGGCAACCGTTCCAAAATCTATCTAAAACACTAAACAACAAATGCATTTTCCAAATCAATCTTAATCAACCATTCATATATTATAATATTTATTCAAAAAAGACCGTTAACCAGCGGGTAGAGAAAAGGTAGTTTGGTATAAGAATATAATCTTTTTCATAACGTATGTTTGGTTGTCAATAACCCTTTTTAATATCCTCAGTGCATAAATGTTTTATACCCCTTTCCAGACCATGTAATTTTTGCAATGAAATTGTTGTTACTTCATTAGTCGTGGCAGTGTGATGATGAACGTATAATCTTTTT
This sequence comes from Pinus albicaulis, assembly GCA_034641835.2. Classification (NCBI taxonomy): domain Eukaryota; kingdom Viridiplantae; phylum Streptophyta; class Pinopsida; order Pinales; family Pinaceae; genus Pinus; species Pinus albicaulis. The sequence goes on from CM076574.1 coordinate 326,387,742, forward strand.
CATAACGTATGTTTGGTTGTCAATAACCCTTTTTAATATCCTCAGTGCATAAATGTTTTATACCCCTTCCAGACCATGTAATTTTTGCAATGGAATTGTTGTTACTTCATTAGTCGTGGCAGTGTGATGATGAACGTCAAGGAAGCAATTTCAATGTATTCGCATACTGTTATAGAGAGAGAGAACACAGTGCAATGCTTGAGATTGCCACGTATCAAAGAGCACTCGGTGCAATGCTTGAGATTGCCACCGTATCAAAGACCACCCTTCTCTATTTTTCAAAATTACAAATACACCATCACCAATTGGACATATTGTTCTCGTCCTCCTTGGAGCACATTGCTCGCAACATTAAATTCCTTTTTAAATGCCCCTAACTGCATTGTCCTCCATTTAAATGTTATTAAAAATATAAAGCGTCATTAACTTTGGAAAAAATTGTCCGCTAGGTCACTTAGCGCGAGGATACAAACAATTAGATGCAAGGTTTTAATAATCATCCTTGAAAGTGGCCAACCTTAGTAAGGTATTATTTACATCTTCTTCGGGTAGCTGTTTTTTAGTGCAAACCCAACAGTCATTAAAATTGGTAGTGTCGAGAGTGAAACAGCGCCTGGAGATTTTGTGATACCATTTTGCTTTCACCTGTACGTCAACCAATGAATCGGTGTCTACAAAGTTGTTTAAATATGTTTAGTAGATTTGAAAATACAGTTCAGCTTCCTCTATGAAAATCCCATGGATATTTTAAGAAGTCTCATATTAAAATATGAATATAATGCATTACGGACCACCAGCTAAAAAGTCAAGCAGACAAGCGCCTTATTTGACAATATCATTAACGATTTTAGTAATAAAACTTTTACAGAAGTGCTAATACCGACATACAACTGTCGCAGAAGAAGCTGTTTCTCCTTGAAAGAGACCGATCTAGAACCTTAATAATAACAACTCAACTATTGCCTACCAAACAGATTTAACCATGGCGAAATTCACAGTTCGACCCCTTTCTACAAAAACCTCTTTCATGAAACCTACAAGGAGTATCTTTCTTTGAATTTCTAGAAGGCCGAAAACCTTCATTGGGAGGTCTATTATGAAGCTTTCCAGCAGAACCTGATTCATGACAACTTGTTTGAGTACTCCAAGGTCTCATCCCTGCAACTTTTCCCATTTCACTATTTTCAGTTCTCCCAGATGCTTGATCCCAACCTCCACTGCCTCCCCATCCTTCAGTGGGACTACTACCCCAACCTTCACTTCTAGTTTTGGAAGCTTCACCAGTTGACTGGGCTGTCCATGATTTCTCTGAACTTTGAGGTGCACCCCAGCATTCATTTGTAGATTTACAAGCCTCAACTGCTGAAACTGTAGCACACAAGTTTTCTGAACTTGGAGGTGCTCCCCAACCGTCTGTTGTAGGGTTTGGAGCTGGAGCAGAAAACAGATTTTCAGAACTTTGGGGATCACCCCAATTTTCCTTTAGGCATTTGGGAGTATCGACAATAACACTCGGAGATATTTTCCACGGGTTGTCGGAACATTGGGTGGTGGTTGCAACCCAACCTTCAGTTGGACCTCCACCCCAATCTTGACTTGTTGATTTAGGAACTTCAACGGTTTGTGTAGACAGCACAATTTCAGAATTTTGGGCTGCACCCCAACCATCATCTGGACCTCTATCCCAACTTTTATTTGAAGATATTGAAGCTTCAGAATTTTGGGATGCACCCCAACCTTGGTTGGTAGACTTGAGCACTTCACCTAAATTGGTTGATGGGTCTTTCCAAGTATTCTCACTAGGTTGCGGTGTACCCCTTCCTTCAACATGACCACCAAACCATCCTCCCTTTGCAGAATTAGATGTTTCAGGTGTCTTCAAGCTTGACCACATACTTACAGAACTTTTTGGCACAACCCAACTTTCCTTGGGACCTCCAAGCCAACTTCCATCCGAAGACTTGGGAACTTCAACAGTTGACAGAACTGACAACATACCTCCAGAACTTTTGGGCGTACCCCAGACTTCATTAGTACCTCCACCCCAACCGGCATCTGCAGATTTGGGAGCTTCAATAGCTGAAGGGGCAGCACATGAACTTTGAGAATTAATAGGTGGACCACTCAAACCCTCATTTGAAGAGGGAGGAGCTTCCGCACTTGAAGGGGCAGCCCATGTATTTCCAGAACTTTGGGGTGCACCCCATCCATCATTTTCTGATTTTCCAAGTTTTTGAACATCGGTGCTGTTATCCCACCCAAAAGACTGATGATCGGTAGTCCTTGTCAACTCGCCATCATTGGCAGAAGATCCACAACCAGTATCCATCTGCCAACTTGATCGAGGAGAGATATTATTCCTTTCTGAACCCATCCATGTGGATATACCATTCCCTCTCCAACCAGCGTTAGGATTTTTCCCACCCACAGCTACTTTACTCCCCATAGAAGTTTGATTCAAGTGACTTTTAGCTTCCCAAGAATTGGAATCCCTCCCAAACTTACCGGTAAGTGCATCAGTTAACAATATTGAATCATCTTGCTTCTCATGTGTTTTCCAGATTCTCAGATCTGTAGGAAAAAACCCAGTTGTGTTCCATTTCCGAAGTTGTAACATAGAGAAGGGCCCTTGAATTTTGCAAGTAGGGTCCTTATAGTGCCACACCTTTTCTGTTTCACTGACCTCCTCCTTGAGATCAGGCCTGGTTGAGAATTCATCCACAATGGTTGATGCTTTGTGTATCTGACTCTGATTTTTCTCTTGCTGCCAATTTGAGCTTGAATCCAGGATAGCAGTTCCAGCATATGATCCAGACCAACCAGTGTTGCTATCATCACTTTTTTTTACAGAAATTGTTTGGGACTCCCAATCACTAAATTTACGTTCGTTTCCAGCTTTCTCTGTCCCCAAGTTCCAACTTGTACTTTTGTTGTTTTGATTATTGTTTTCATTGTGATTATGAGACCAACCATGACTCTCTGCAATGCCAGGCCCCCTCTCCCATGCAGACTGCCCCCATGCTGATGTATTTCTTTTACTATTATCCGAAGCCTTTGTTGAGATTTGATGGGCACCATCCCACCCCTTCTTTGACGATCCTTTGTCCCATTGATTAGAATGTGCACCTATATAATAAGGAGCAATGTCAGCAAATGAAATGGTTCAGCATACTAGTCGCTAACAGAAACATGCACTCAAAAATTCAGAATGTCTAACCCAAAAAAGAATCAAACCTTGGTTGTTATCTGCAGTCTTCTCCTCATCTGAATCATAACCCGGATCTACATTTGGATCAGCAATTACATCTGGTGTTTCTTGTAATTTTCGAGCACGCTCATCAGGGCTGCTTAGCAGCTGCAACTTCTCTACACATTCTCTTAGTGTGGAGCAGAACACAAATGTTAAGGAATAACGATAATTAATAACAATGCACAATCACACCAATAATTTATAAAGCAACAATCTTTAAATATATGGATTCTCAAGTATGCTTCCTTTGTCATATTTTTCCTTCGTTTTTTGAACACAATTTCTTGGGAAACAAATGCAATGTTTAAGTTGTGAAGGAGATACGAATTGACAACATAAAATATTTGTAAAACTTGATTATAAATTCCTAGTAATAAATTCGAAAGATATTGGATATCCAAATCTACAAAACTATTCTGGAAGTTAATAGGAGATAGATATATACTCTATATATTTTCTATGCAAAACAAAGAATAATTATTTTATATTGAAAATAAATAAAATATGTTTAATATCTACAAATCACGATATGATTATCACGTACAATTATGTGTAATTATTTACTGTTTTGTCCATTCTAATCAAAAGGGAAACAGATTACATTGTTAACTAATCGTTCTCATACTGTACCAAAAGAGTATTGGAATCTGACAAAGGGAAAAGGGCGGGGTTTTGGCCCTCAGCCAGACACTTCTAAATGTGTATAGTGTAAACACTTCTGACATTAATCATATTCACTGTTGCCAATCGAGGCCTCACATTTTGTCTTTATGATTGATTGATTAATGTGGTTCATGCAACAATGCAGTTACTGGGAGAACTGGGATAAATGGGCGTATACTGATGACATATGGCCATGGGTCCGTTTGTCCCTAGGCTGCAAACATTGACTGTAGATATCTCATAACAAAATTTGGAATTCATTCACGTTACACTTAATAATTTATTGTCTTTAAGTTACTGGTTCAATTTCCATAGTGATTTGAACCTAGGCAAAGAGCCGGTTGTTTTGTCAGATTGTCTGTGGTTCAAATTGGAGATCAACATAATGGTGATTCATCACCAGTGTTATTCATATGGATGCCTGTTAATTGAAAACTCTTTTTAATCTCAATTCAATCATTTAAGTCCAATGTAGACATAAAAGTCTACAGAATATGGTGAGAAGCTACAAACTTCCCTGCTGATAATAGTTATCCCATGCCTATCCGAGCCTTCTTCCTTCTCTTGCAAGAGTCGAAAAATTGGGAAGATGTGATAAAATATATATTCGCAAATATGAACTGGGAAAACATATCGGATTCATCAGTTTGAAAAGACTACAATAAAAGAACTCTGACCACCAAAAGGCTGACAAAGGCATACTGAATCATTGATCATTTTTGTATGGAAAACAGTTTGATTAGAATTGTTTAACTAACTTAAATTCTTAGCCATGTTGTCAGATTGCTTTTTTATTACAGTCAGGTTGTTTATAAGCTAAGTCATAAGTCACATCCCTCAGGGTCTCGTGTCTCGTGTCCCGTATTACATGCGTCGAACAAGGAACGTGCCCTAAAACGTGTAGAAAAAAAAAAAGTGTGTCCTCCAATCCAGACACGTGTTTTGGACGTGGCAAAAATGTGCCTTAATGTTTTTGGCTCTCAAGACACGTGTCCCAAGAAAAGTGAGATTAAAAACCCGTGACATGGTTTATATTTAGATTTTTTTTGTCATTGTTCACCGCTAAAATCGAGTATTCTCGTAACTGAATGTAATATTCCTAATTAGCGATAGCTAATTGGAATATTCGATTTTGTTCAGTTTTGCAGTCTATAGTTTATTAATAAATAAAAAGTGAGTGAAGAGGGTCTAACTCACTTAAGTGGAATAAAACACCCTCCCTAGTCGCACAACGTTGTGACTTAAAAGGAAGCCAAGGGGGGCCAAGCACCACGTAGAGAGGGGGCCCACGTATGCTCTAGAAGCTCCTGCGCAAATGAGGATGAGCACGTGGTAAGAGAGAGAGGCTATGTTGAGGAGATGGGCCTTAGGGTTGGAGGAAAGCCAACGTTATAAAAGAGGGAGGAGCCTTTTCATTTGATTCATTCTGTTGTTGATGATATTGAGTTGGTCGTCTCCACTGCTTGAGCACGCTGGCTGTTTAGCCTGTCTGCAGCACTGTTTAGTGCATTGAGTGTCTCCAGTCAGAGATCTCGCCCTTAGCCGCGGGGGACTTTGAGTGCCTGCTCGGGCAAGGTTATTTCTTCATCATTTTGCAGGAGATTTTGGTGTTTGGGTTTGTTGCGGAGCTGAGCATTCATAGAGACTGCGCAGTCATTGAGAGGGAGGACGCAGTCCATCTAGGGGGTGTTCCGGATCAGGTTTTTGCAGGAGATTTGAGCCGAGATTTTGAGCAGAGGATCAGCCTTTGCCTTTGGGAGGATTTTGGTGGAGTTTGAGGCGGTATTTTAGTCATTCTCATTTAGCCTCTGCGCAGAGCCTTGGAGGCCAGCGTAATTCCCCAAGGGGGTGTTTTTCGGAGGTCGGCCATTTCTGATATGGTTTCTGGGTTTTGTCGGGATTGGTGAGTAGAGGAGGATTCCAGATTTTCAGCTCATTCTGGCAAGGGGAGCAGCCCCTAGTTATCAGTTCATTTCAGTGGTAGCAGCTACACAGCAGTTTTCCGGCAGCTGGGACGCAGTTCAGAGAGCAGCGATTTCTGGTGTATTCTGAGAGTATTTCTTCACTTGCCTTGAGCAAGTTTAGGTGCCATCACTCTAATCACCTATTGTACTTCATTATATTTCTCAGTTTAATAAAATGGCTTAGCATTTCCTCTCTATATTTCTGGATGAGTTGCCGTACATTCTTTCTATGTTATTATATGTCTGTTGCACTGTTATTTTTATATATTCTTGAGCATTCTAGTTCTATACCACTTGGTGTGTTTATTTCATACTCAAACAGAGTCTGAAAAGGGCCAGATAGCCTCCAGATTTCATCCTCTTTCCAGAGGCGGCATATCTGGTAAACGCCCTCCCAGTCCATCTCTGGTTGGAGTTTGCCGTGTTTTAGAGATATCCCCGAAACGGGATATTACACTGAAATCAAATTCGTTGTGCAATGGGAGGAATTCCACCAGATTCGAGCATAGTGCTCACAACTTCACATTGAGAGCGCAGTTCACAAGTTCTTCTAAATTTCTAGTTGTATTTTATCAATCATGATATTTCTAAATTTCTAGTTAGTAATTTCTTATGTGCTTGAACAATTGTTAATGACATGAACAATGAACATTGAACTGTGAACATCATTGATGTAGTAAATTAATAAACTAAATAGTAAATTACTAAGTACTAAATACTAAATAGAGATCATCATGATTCATATCTGTAGATGTTCTGATTTCTAAAACATATGGATCAGGCACTATATTTCAATATATATATATATATATATATATATATATATATATATATTAAACGTGTCCCTTGTGTCCTGTTTCCGGGGTCACTGTGTCTCGTGTCGAATACTCGTATTTACGTGTCCTCCGTGTCTCGTGTCCACATTTCATATGACTTTGGTTATAAACTAGCATTGACGACATTTTGCATAAGCAATAAATTCAATTCAGATTCTTTAGCATTTATTGTCAAGATTCACCATAATATAGGAAAAGATACAAGTCCAGTTCAAGAAAAATGGCGGGATCTGAGTTTGAAAAGGATTATGAATAAGGTGAAGCTTGTGGCCTACTGGCCCCATTTTCACCACCAATTCTTCTAAGGCTGCTTTGTTCCAAAAGTGTTATAATATTTTAAGTCCATGGCATTTAAGCAGATAATATTCGTTCAATATCAGGCAGCAGCTCATGGACAGTTATACCTTAAAAGCTTCAATGGAAATGCATGCAAAAGAAGCATGCCTTCTTTGAAAAAAAAGGTGGTTGAATGTTTCAATTCGTAAATGGCACACGAAAGGAGGTTTTATTGCCCTCACCATTCTGTCATATGCCATTTCTAGTTGGGAATTTACATGCCGTCTGCCAAGAGGCACCAGCATTATTGGCTGTGCCATGATAAAGGCAATTGTCCCTTGGCCACAATGAGCTTTTGGTCAAACCAAACCCTTTTAAAGGTTGATTTCGTTGAGATGACCAATGAGCTTAAAAATTAGGAAGAGAAAATGGCTCAAAAGAAAATCAGCTTGCAGGCTTCCTTAATAAAAATAACAACTATAATGGCTCCCAAATGTCTCGGAAACATCAAATAAATAAATACCAATGTTCCACGGGTACGTGTCCCCCAGGGTGGGGGACGCGCTTCCCCGCTCCCCCACGCTCCCGAGATGGGGAAACTCCTGGGGAAACTTTCCCCACGTTCCCTTTTTTGGAAAACTTGGGGAAACTCTGGGGGGGAGTTTTTCTAGTGACGAAATGTGTCTCTCTTGTGGGTGAGGGGATGCAGGGGGAATGCAAGAGGGATGCGTCCCCCTAATTTTTTTCGCTAATAACAATTTTTGTAGTTCACTGCTTTCTATGTTTGTTTTTAGTTCAGTTTTCCATGGTTGTTTTAGACTTTAAATGTCATTGTCATATGCTGAATTAAATTTTTGATGTGCATTGCTAGTTTCAATTGTCAAATGATGAATTTAATTTAGATGTACCTTACATAATATTAATGCCCATTGCCAAATGATGATTTTAGATGGAACATTGCATAATGTAAAATGATAGATTAAATTTAGTAATTTACTTTTAGATTTAGATTAATGGTTGCAGAAATGTCAAATGATAATTTTACTTCACAATAATCTAATACCAAATGATGATCATATTTAATAAGATTTACTATCTCCTAATTTAGCTATTAACATATTGTTGGGATTTTATTTGTTTTTATTTTTATCTATTAAATTTTTAATAATTTTATAATTTTTATGGCTCTAACGTCCTCCCGTTTCCCCGAAATTTCCCTAAATTTTGGGGTTGCTTATATACGTCCCCCTTGTGTGTATCCCCGCTCCCACGTTTCCCCGTTCCGGAACCTCGGTGGAACATTGATAAATACCCCGACTATTAATGCTAAAGGTCGACTGCATAATGCATAATCTCATTGGATGCAAGATCAAGTGTCGAGGTGCATTATATACAGATGGGTGTCAAAAGTTATAACTAAGCAGGCACGGTATGATCATCTGTGTGATTAAGGCACGAAACAACAAAAAATTACACTGCATTAAAGAATATAGAGAAACCGAAAATTACACTGCATTGAAGAATACAGAGAAACCGAAAATTACACTGCATTGAATAATACAGAGAAACCAGAGTTCCGGATTATAAACCCTGTATTAGCTGTTTACCACAGTTCTGAATTATAAGCCGGTCTTTTTACCCTTTGGTTGCTGTTGACATATTTTGTAAGGAAAATAAATAATAATATGTTAATGTTTACGATATGAATAGTGTGTATAATTATTTATTGTGACGTTTATTCTATACAAGAGGAAACAGATTGAGAAGTTCCCCAACTGATTCAAAATTGTACCAATGAAATGTTTCAGAATTTAGAATCTCATGGAGAGAGGAGACAGTTTCAGCCTTCGGCCAGCCACTTCTGATACATACAAACATTTTTGGTATTGCTAATATTGCCTTGTGCCGATTGAGATTTCCAAATTTGTCATTATGATGGATTGATTAGCATGGTATTTTTAGCAATGCAATTACGGGGTGGATTGGGATTACTGGGCAAATCATGGAGACTTTTAGCCCTTGGTCCTTTTGCCCCTCGGCTGCAATTGTTGAAAGGAGGTATCTCATATCAACATTTGCAATGTATTTACATTCCACTTACAGTCAATTGTCTTTGGTTACTAGTTCAATTCAATATTGATTTGGAGCTAGGCGAAGGGGCAATTTGCTTGAAAGATCACAATATCGGGAGTCTGGAACCCATAAAACAATGCACCTTAACTCAACTTATTGACTTTGTGTCTGGATGTCTATATAATGAAAAATGTGGAAGTAAATATTATTTCTGTGGCCAGGGCTTAATCAAGATGTAAGACTCTTGGAGAAAATCAGCTTGCAGGCTTTCTTAAATAAACCTGGTAACTATGATGGCTCTCAGATATCTTGAACACATGAACTAAATAAATACCCCACACTAGAAATTCTCAAAGGATTCAGAATCTCGATAGAGTTTCTGAAATATGCCAGCCTACTTCCATCACATACCAATTTTATTAATGCTAGAGTTAAACTGCACAATGCAATGGATGCAAGATCAAATGTCGAGGTGCATTATATACAGATGGATGTCAAAAGTTATAACTATGCATGCTGGGTATTAAACTCTGTGTCATTAAAGACATGAGACAATAAAGCATTACACTGCATTGAAGAAGGCACAGAAACCGGAATTCTGGATTATAAACCCTCTGGTAGCTGTTTACCAAAGTTCTGAATTATAAACCAGACTTTTTACCGTCTGGTAGCTGTTGACATATTTTATGTGGAAAATAAAAATAATAATAATATGTTTAATGTTTATGTGTTGAGCTGCATTATATACAGATGGGTGGCAAAAGTTATAACTATGCATGCAGGGTATTATAATCTGTGTGATTGCAGGCATGAGACAATAAAGCATTACACTGGATTGAAGAAAACAGATAAACTGGAGTTCCGGTTTATAAACCCTCTGGTGGCTGTTTATCGGAGTTCTGAATTATAAACCAGACTTTTTATGCTCTGGTAGCCGTTGACATATTTTATAGGGAAAATAATTAATAACTTGTTATAATGTTTACAATATGATGATCATAAATAATTTGCCAAAACTACATAAAAGTGACAAGCAGAATGCTTGCTCTAGGTGTTATCCACAGTGCTTATTCTAAATAGGTTTCATCATTCTATTAAATAAAAACTTTGTACAAATGGCATATTCCCAAAAAAGGATAGAATATAAGCTCTCGCCACAGTGCACTGCAGATCAAGTGCAAGAAAAACTATGCCCCAAATCAAATGCCAGAGGCATAAGAAGTCTAAAACCACACAGACTCAAACCAAAGCCCACTACTTTACAAAACAAGTCATCATACAATCGAGCAGCATGACTCTGTCAGAGAAACCCAACATTACACCATCCATTTGCGATTTCTCAGGCAACAAGCAAGGGGACAGCATGCAAATGAACCAGAAAACCATGTATCCATACCCCAAAGCCAGAGGCATAAGAAGCATCAAACCACACAGACTCAAACCGAAGTCCACTACTTTACAAAACAAGTCATCATAGAATGAAGCAGCATGACTCTGCCAGAGAAACCAAACATTACACCATCCATTTACGATTTCTCACGCAACCAGCAAGGGGACAGCATGCAAATGGTCCAGAAAACCATGTATCCATACCCCAAATGCTCAGAGAATGATGCACTGGGAAAACACTCACATTCCAAAAACACAACAAAACAGAGATTACCAAAACCCTAAGCCTTACAAGAAAGCAGCATGAGACTGGCGAAAGAACTAAATAAAAACCATTCGTCTACAATTTCACAGGAAACATGAATGGCAGAGTGTGCATGGACCAGAAAATCACGTATCCATCCCCCAAATTTGTGAGAAGGGTGTGCGGGGAAAAAACACAGCACAAAAGCATCGATCATAGGCTTATATCTTCTGAAAATTGATTTTCTTCTCTTTATGTGTTCTAACTTTTGACCATGTTATGAATCAAGTAATCAAATATGAAGATATGTACTGACATTTCAATTCGTGTATCTAATCACGACTGTAATATGTCAAAGCTGCATACAGAAAATTGAGTTATTATGAGTACCTTCCTTTGATAATTCTTCAATATATTTTAAAGTGTGCATTGATATATTTGTTCTTCCTTTTTTATATCAAAAACTTGAACTGTATTTTTTCCATCGTCCTTACCACCTATAATTCTTGTGCCTTGCAACTTAGAAAAGCTACAGAAACTGCCAATGTGGAACTCAAAATGTATACTAGTTTAAGCTTGTAATATAGAAGGTATTTTGCATCAATATTAGAATTTAGAAAAGCTTCTACAGAGCCACTTTACAGGTGTACCTTTCATCCTATGCTCTTCATGATCATAATACCTTGTGTTATGTAGCTTTACAAGGTACAAGACAATGACTACCAATTACTGCAGCAATTCATTTCTGGCATAGCCAGGGTAAAGCATTGCTTTGTTTTTGCTTTATAAATCCATTAAAGCATTCGATCATTTGGACTGTGCAAAGAAGGTAAATTAAGTCTGTTTTCGGACAGTTAACCATGTTGCCTACAATTTCTGTTATGGAAAAGATGCTGTGCCATTCATGAATCAATCCTTGAACCTTCTACTAATAAAATGTTGTTAAGATTTCAGTGATGCTACTAATAAAATTATGCACATTTGAAACTTGGAAACTGAACCCAACCTGAAGAACCCCCATAATCCAAGTAACAAGACCTTGAAAGAACATATAGGTCTCGAGGAGCTCCGAGGAAAAATGGATTCTGCGTCATGTTCAAGGGTTAGGTTTTTCTGTAGCTTATCCCCATCCACCGCCACAAGCCATGGGTTGGAGATTCACATTGGGGGTGCACTACGGGGTCTGGTGTTGCAGACCACATCTTTCTTTTGGGCGAAAACAGTTAGAAGAGCAAGTATTTGTTCATGGCAGAATGGCCACCTTCCTGTGACTTTTTATTCATGGTTTTCGAGGGTTCGAGCTTGCAAATCCCAGCAGTATCCCCTTTTGCCTGGGATCAACAGTAATCCAATGGCAATGACCCCAGAATAACATGGGATCCCACGAATGGTTCCTATGGTTGGTTTTCAATGCTTCTGTGGGGGAAATAACGGCCAACCCCAACAGGGCTGTCTTTTGGTCCCCCCATCTCCTATATTTCAGTCCCACAAATGCACGCGCATTTGTGGGCCTTGAGGTCCGTGGGGACTCTGTCTCCTGTTCAAAAATGGCTCACTCCTCAAATTCAAGGATCTCAGATTAAATATCCAAATTTGGAGGAGGGTTTTCAAATTTTCATTAAGACCATAAGTGGGAACTCAATTCTTCAATGAGTGTCTGGATCTGATCTTGTGGTGGATGTAAAACAGAAGATAGAGCAATGGCATCACTGTTACTTGGAAGCACCTATTATAGTATTATAAGAAGGGAAGTAGTTAGTGAATTTCTCTCATTTGCACAGATATGATATTTCAAGAAACTCCACCATCACCATGCTTGCGAGGATGTGTGGTGGAGCAACAGGCACCAGGAAACCAGGTGTCTTAGTATCTTACAAGTTGCTTGCTCCGGAAATCCCAATGGATCTATCTCTTTCAAGGATGCAGTGCAAGGGAAACCACACAACTCATCGGATCATATCCAAAACAACCCAGGACCATACATCGTAGAACAAATGGAAAAAGCACCAGCGATGGAAGTTAATCTACAAGAGGTAAATTCTCTTTTTTCTAATCTACAATCCAAGGTAGTTATATGCAGATTCAATGCTTTCTGTCCCAGATCTGACGCATTACACCAGTGGGTTTTCTCTACTTTGACCCCCAACTATGATATCTATTTAGTATTTATCCTCCAAAAGTTTATTTATGGTACAATTTGATACACAGAAAAAATTGGATTATGTCCTAAATGACTGGCCATGGCTTTGGGGCAGAGCAGGGCTCTTAATTTTTCTATGGTTCCCAGATTTTGATGCTACAAATATGGTAGTTTCAACAATGTCGTTCTGGGTAAGACTAGCCAATATTTCTCTTCCTTCTGGCACCATCAAGTCCTAGAGGATATTGGGAAATACTCTGGGAAAATTCAAAAGATGGATTGTGACAGAATAGAAAAAGCTAAGTTGCACAAACATCTGGAAGTTTTCAAAACGGGTACAGTTGGAAATGTAACCCCTGGAAAATGGAAACGTCAGCCAAAATGTCATATATATATCGATATATATGTATGTAGATTAAACTTATTGGTAGATAAAATTTAGTGGTATATTAAATCTTTTTTGGCCATAGAAGGTATATATTGATATATATGTATGTAGGTTAAACTTATTGGAAGATAAAATTTAGTGGTATATTAAATCTTTTTTGGCCATAGAAGGGCCCCACACCCTTGGGTGCTCGAGTGAGCCCACAGGAGCACAAAAGTAACAGAAACAGAGCACATTTGGGCCAAAATGGGGCAGATTTGGGCTAAAACGCCATCGAAATGTTTCAATGGTGTTTCCAAATCAGGAAACACTACCCAGGCATTTTGGTCGCATTTCAGTGACATTTCTGCGTTTTGGATACCAATACGGCACGAAATATTAAGTTCCTAGACGTTTCGTGCAACATAGAGAGAAATTTATCTTCACTTTTGCCAAGATATGCGTAGAGATCGACCTCAGCAAAGGTCGACCTAATCGAATCCAATTGAAACATAAAAACTTTAAGCGAACCCAAGTAGTAGATTACAAGAACACGGCATTCAGATGTCAAATTTGTTTTCAAACAGGACATTTGCAGAACGTATGCCTGCAGGCAAAAAGATCCCTATAAAGAAAAAGGGGCAGGCCCACAAGCTAACGGGTTGGCAGGCATCCCATCCTCATTTTCCTGAAGAAGAGAAGGAAGAAACCTCAGAGAACCAATAAAATATGGATGCCAAACTCAACATGATAACCAATCACATGGAGGTGATGAGGATCAGTCGAGCCACAACCAACATCTAGAAGGGCACCAAATTAGTAGAGATCCTAGCATCAGCGCAGAAGGCGGAACCACAAAATGAAAAGGGAACGGGGGGTATAAAATGAACCCACGTCTCTGAAAGTTCGGAATCAGACAAAGAATTCCCCATGCAGACTACTGGAAATGAATTGGCTATGGTAACAGTTGAGACCAATCATGGGGTTTGGCAAAAGGTTTTGAAAAATAAAGGCAAAAAAGATCACTTGCTATTTAGCACGAGTTTTCCAAGCAGAGAACTCACCCATTCTTTGGGTGACTTCGAGTGCCACCCTAGATTGGTTCTTCCATCATCATCTGAGTGAGTTTCATCAAGTTATCTTCAGCATTTGCATTCAGTTTTCCCCAGCAATGCACATTTCAGGAGGACACAGTGGTGTTTCTTGTGAGATAGCTCTTTTCAAGAGGTTTATATTGTCGGGAGAATATTTGGAGTAGGCTCAGTAGCTTGCTAATTTATTTGGTCAGTTTGGAGGTTGCGATTGATAGCATTATTCAGGAGTTGTTTGGCAGTCACTGGGCCCAGCGCAGAGGAGGAAAGTTGGGCACACGTATGAGATAGTGCCTTAGTCATTTGGGTCGTTGTTTGCCGGGATAAATAAGGGAAGTGTTGGAGGAGTTGTTTGTTGCATTTTTGGAGAGTTGTGGAGGATTTTGCTGATGATTCTGTAGATTGCATGCTTCAGCAGTCACTGGAGAGTGTAGGGCCTATTGGAGGTCAATTTTGGAGGGTCATGATCGGGCCAAACCATTTCTGGGTTTTGCTCGGGATAGCTTGAGGAGTCCGGGAATAATTTTGTAGAACTTTATGAGCACTGGAGGTGGGGTTTTCAGCCATTCCATTGCATCAGCTAGTGCAAATTCACTAGGACAACACAGAGCATCAGTTGGGAAGTTTTCCAGGTTTTATTGTCTTACCTGAGTTTTGCTCTACTTGCCAAAAAGGCAAGCCCAAGTGCATTTCACCTATATATTTGTACTCTTGCCAATTTCCATAATAAAATGGCTCAGATGCTTTCGTGCTTCAAATTGTTCAGACTATTTACAACAATGTTTTGAATTTCCATGATGTAAATTTATGATTTTCTGTATTAGCATTGTTTTTCCTATTTTGAAACATTACACATACATCAAATGAAATTTGAACAAAACCAAAGGCCTTAACGAGATGAGTTGTGTTGTCGCCAAGAATGATCTTCAAATTGGAGAGAACCTCCTTATATGCAGAGAAGTGATGAGAGGCCCCACTATCAACCAACCAACTATCCCAAGCATCTGGAGGAGATGAACTAGATAATGCGGAAATAAGAATGTATTCAGATTGATTTGCAACATTACTTTCACGCATGGAATTTCTTGACCTCTTTAGTGATAATAGTTATCTTCACAATCATCGAGAGAGTCTCTTCTTCTTTCATTCCTTCTTCCATCTCTTTTATTATCTCTTCTTTCACATGATCTGTTGTTGTTGAAGCCACGGTTATTGTTGTAGGACCTTGAGGATTTTCTTCCTGAAGCATCTCTCTTTTTGGGACAAGCTCGAGCATAGTTACCCTTTCAATGACTATTGTAGCATTCAACATCTCTATCTCGCCTTCTTGAATCCTTGGAGTCTCAATTGGATTGACTCGATTGGATTGAGGAGGTTTTCTTGATTAATATGGCTTTCCCTTTCCTTTCTTCACATTCTTCTTCTTACCTTGGGCAACAAAGGCAATGGGCACACCTTCATTCAACCTTTGAATTCTTCCTCTAGATATCATCAATCTTCCTCTTCATTGCATAGAGCAAGTAGCTCATCAAAAGAAGGGATCATTTCCCTATTGTTGATAGAAGTAATGAACATGTCCCATAAAGAAGGAAGGCCACTAAGAGCAATCATCGCCAATTCCCTGACAGATATAATTTCTTGAGTAGTCGGGAGTTGGTCCCTGATCTCAGTGATTCTTATGAAGAATGATTGCACAGTTTCTCCCTTATGCAACTTAGACTCCTTAAGTTGTTTTTTCAATTCCATTATGTGGCTCAAATTGTTCACTCCATACATGCCATCAATCTTATCGTACATTTCTTTGGAAGTCTTCAAGGATGAAATATAAACAAGTAGATGATCTCTTAAAGAATCAATAATAATCTTCATAGCTTTAATTTCAACTTTCTTATCCTTAGATTTGGCAACTTGAGAAGCATTTTCAGGTGGTGGTGAGATCTTTCCTTCCATGTACTCTAAGACATCATATTCATCTAAAGTGACATTGATCTTGGTCTTCCATGCTGCAAAGCTAGATGAGTCAGCTAGCTTTTCATTGTCCTTGAAATAAGAGGTAGACATTTTTAACAAAAGATTTCCCCTTTCAATCAACTGCTTAGAAGATGGATGCTCTTTTCTCTATGTCTCTTGGGCTTGTCTTCACCTCACCTCTGATTCAATGCTAATTTTTCATCAATTGTTCTATGTTGCAAATATTACTTCAGCAATATCCAATAGCATCCAATTTAACAATTTCCACTTCTTCAATTAACCAATGACAATATAGTAGTAGTAGATAGAACAATTAAACAAATGCACAATGAAAGACAGCCAAGAGACGAGACACAATATTTGGTCAATGACCAGGGAAAAAACCCACAAGGGGGAAAACCCTTTTCAATTCTTTTTCTATTAGATTGTCTTCAAATGTTCAGCCGAGAGAGAATACATCATACAAGAGTCAAAGTCAAAACTTTGACTAGCCAATATCCAAAACCAATATTCAATATTCAAGAATGTCAGCCAAAAATCAAAATATCATCCAGTAATCAAATCTGGTCAAAGTCAACTATGGTCAAAGCATAGTATTAAAAAACGGTTGATTCGAACCAGTCGATTCATTGTCCAGTCGGGTCAAACTGGTAGAAAAACCTGGTTAAGGGTGGCCTGTCGCCCAAAAAACCAGTTTGACCGGTGCTAACCGACCGGTTTAGGACGAAACCGGCCAGTTTAGGACAGAATCAGTCGGTTTAGGACGGAACCAACCAATTTAGGATGGATAAACCTGCATGTTCTTTCCTAAAAGACCCACTGAACGCAATTTTGGATGATTCCGGGTGGTTTTGGAGGGAAGAACCAGGGTTGTTTCCCTCCAAAAACACCCTCCCCAATCCTTTACAAGGAGGTTACCCCTTTCATTTGTCCCACACATCTCATTTGGAGCTTTTGTGAGTTTAATTGAGAGCTTGGAGAGTGTTGAGTTTTTGTTGGACAAGTCATCTTGGAGGCTTGGAGTTGGAGTTGGAGTTGGAGTTATTTTGGAAATAGTTTGGAGTTGTCAGTGGAGTTGGCATCTTCAAGAGGAGGCTAAGGAAGCTAGTTTGCATTTCCAGGTAAGGATTTTGCACTTGAAAAATTACTCATTTCATTGTTGTCCATGTATTAATTTTTTTTATGTGTTTAGCTATGCTATTGCTATCAAATATCTAGTTCTATGCTATCAATATTTGTAGGCTACAATGTGCATTTTTTTTTCCTAAATGCAGCTTTGGTTTTCCATTTATATTAGCTGCAATTTTTTTTAAATAGCAAATTTCTTTGCAAATTTTAATTATTTCAAGTAACATGGCTTCAAAAGCCAAGGACAGTGCATGGGCTCATTGTGATGAGATTGATGGAAAAATGATATGCAGATTTCGCAATAAACCTATTGAAGGTGGGGGTATTCTCAGATTGAAACAACACTTAGCTGGGATAAGAGGCCAAGTAAAGCCATGTGAAGCACCAAATGGTGTTAGGTCCTATTAGGGCAAAATACCTTTCCAAGTTTGAAAAGTTTGAGGAGAATGAGGCTAGGGATAAGGCCATCCAAGATGAATGCTAGGTCCCTGTTAGTGTCAGTCTGTACAGCCTATCACCAGTGATCAAATGGGCTCTTATCATGTCTTGTTAGGGTCTCAGTCAAATTTTTGTCATTTCATTAGGTCTTCAAATAAAAATTTGGTCACTAGCTAGTGTGTCTAGGGCTATTTCCACTCCTTTCAAAAAAAAATTTACATGTCGATCCTTGTCATCATTCAGTTGAGTGTACCATCAAATAAAATATCATCATTATCACTTCAGTCATTATCATCATGATTTCAGTCAGTTAAGTGTCTCCATTAGGTCATTAGGGTTTCACTCATCAAATCTGTCATCCATGCATAAAATCTGGAAATGAAGGAATGGTAATAGGTAAATTTGTTCTACGACTTTGGTTTCAAATGTAATTTATGTGTCTAATATGTAATAAGTTCATCATGTTCCTAAAGTTGCAATTGAAGGTTCCAAAAAGCTACAAAGTTCCAAAGGTTACAAAGGTCCAAAGCTACAATGTTCAAAAATGCAAATCATGCTTGGAAAATGACATGTGGGGCCCATCCTCACTCAAAAGAAGTCAATTCAGTTTATAAAAGGGCCAAAAATACAAAGGAGATATTTCATTTGCACTTACCTATCCTCTTATCATCGAGCTCCCCTCTCTCATTGCAAAGAAATTTGATGTTTTGCCTCTCATTGGCAATTTGCATCACGGCACTACGCACAACAACACTGTGCTAGGCATCTAGCTTATCTACGTTGCACATCTTCGCTGCACATAGGAAGCCTACGCAACGCATCTGGCTAAAAAACACATTTTCTTGTGGGGTGAAGCATAGCTATTTCGAAAGGTTTTCTTCTCTTGAGGAAGGTTCTATCAGCTAAAAAGAAGTACTACCATTTATCTCTGCCCTTGCATCAAATTTTCCTAAGATTAAAGCTCATTCCTTCTCTAGGGTTCGTCTTGTTTTTTCAATCTCATAGTCAACACACTTCATTTTCCAAGGTAAATACACTCTCCCACAGATTTTATACCCTCCCTCACACCCAAGACAATCTCCAACAGCCTTCATATACCCTCATTTCCAATTCACAAGTCCCAAACCCTAAACCCTAGCCCAATTCTGCAATTTTGGGCAGTTTTCCTAGCTAGGACTGTGTAAAAAATTCCTAGCCCAATTCGCTCACTCATTTTACTCCATTTCATTTCCTATACCTCCCTAAGACCCCGGCCCATCTCCCCACTCTCATTTCCCTTCCCTAACTCATTCATCTTATCCCTTTACTCCTTTCCCCAGTTTTGCCCTCCTATCACCTAAGGTTTCATTATGGAGACTGATACCTCAACTTCAAAGAAGAAGAAATATAATAAGGGAGGCATGGTTTTGAGATTTGAACCTTCAAATGTCACAGAGATCATTTCTTCTCCCTTCATCAAGAAATGTTTTGAAGATGTGAATTGTCTAGAGTTTTGCAAGAAGATCCAAGAGGTTGGCTATCATGAGCAACTCACTGGACTAATTTCCACTGCATTGAAGAAAGACAAAGATACCTTAGCAGGGGTAGACTTTATAGTTTCAGTGGATGCCATCTCTCAAGCCACAGGCACACCTAATCATGGAGATAACTGGTTCAAGGGTATGGATTTGGACATTGAGCAGTACAAACCCTACCTAAAATCACAATACAGAAATGATCCTTCACATGTTTTTCCATTTAGATACTTACTTGAGAAGTATGCTCCATTGATGAGAGTGATCATAAAATACTTCACATGTGAAGGAAGGTTTTCAAGGCTCAGCCAATACCACATAAGACTGCTCATGCACTTCACAGCTGCTAAATCTCTAAATTTGTGCAATTTATTGTATAGGAGCATAAGTAAAATGTCTGCAAAAAGTGCACTTGAAAGGCAAACATCTTCTTAGCCTTTTTCATCATAGTTTGATAAAGGTCATGGTTCTCCATCAGCTGGCAGAAAAGAACATGACATGGGATACTTTCATTGAGACAACCTTGCTCATGCCTGTTATTAGTCCACCTAGCAAGCGGCAAACCCTATCACTAACATGTCAAGAGGTAGGTTCATCAAGTAGGTTGGAAGCTCAATCACCAAAGGAATCAGTGACAAAGAAAACCAAAGCAGCAGTGACCAAAACATACAAAAGAGGCAGAAGGCTTGTGTTTTCTCCTCAGATTGAGTAAGGGACCAAGCCCACATCAACAGAACAGGAAACACCATTACAGCAGGAGACGTCTATGCATGATGAGGGGCATGACTTTGACTTGGTAGATTTGGAGGCCAGTGAAGAGCATGAAAATTTAGAGAGGTTCATCAAAGACAAAGATGCTCAGATCAAAGAGCTCCAAGACAATTTGGCAAGGGTTAATTTCATCATTTCCTTCCTAGAGCAAGAAAACAGTCGGATGAAGGCAAAACAGTTGTCTTTAGAGAAAAGTCATTTTGAAGCTAGTAGGCATGATGTGAAAGGCAAAGCAATGTTTGACACTAAAGAGTCAGAGAAGCATGAAGAGCAGGTGACAAGGAAGAGGCCAAGGATCATGGGTCTCAGAAGAGCATTGTAGAAGGAAAGAGAGCAAAATCCACCAAATGAGGAGTTGACCTTTGAAGAAAGAATGGCCATGGAAATCAATGAAAATGGGGAGTTTTGGCTTGAGAAGGTCAATATTCACTTGGAGAAGCTCCTTGACAAAGCCAACAGGGATAACAAGATACATAAACACATGGTTGCTCACCATTATGCAATAAATCAGATTTGCAATGTCAAAGACAAACAATTGCAAGAAAAGCTAGAGGAAACCCTAAAAAGTCAAAAGGAGATGAACAACTTGAAGATTCTTATTGATGCTTCCTTAGTGGCATAGCATACCTTATGAGGCACCTCTGGACCAATTTTGAGGAGTTTTGGAGCAAATTTTGGTTTTTGTGATTTTTTGAGTTTTTTTGGAAATTTTGGTCATCCTAGATGTGCAATGAGCTCATGCTACACATTTCCTCAGAGCATCCAAATGACTGAAACTCGGCATTTTTGGAAACATAATGAGATCTACTTCAGACCCATTTCATTGGTTTTCTAATCTCTTGCATAGATTTCAAGAAAATTGCCAAAAATGCCCTAAAACAGGTGTCTGCCACTGTTTTGGACCCCTCAGTGCACACTTGGAGCAGTCTTGGAAAAATGAGCAATCTCAGCCTAGAAAAGGTCATTTTGCATGCTTAAATAGGCTAAAGACAACTACACTCTCCACGCTATCCAGAACAGGTCTCAGTTTCAGATTTGGACTTCAGGAAGGCACTCAAAAACCTCCTCCAATAGCTCGCTACGCCTCTGCAAAAACCTGTTAAATTTCCAGAAATTTACCCTATAATTTTGTAATTTGTAAACTTGCTGTGATGAAAAGTTGAGAGGTGAATGACATAGTTAAGTGTCTTAACTCAAGGCGAATTAACTCAAGCAGTTCAAAAAAGGAGGAAGTCGGCTTGGTAACCTCCCTTGCTTGTAGTAAACATTGAATATGTGCATGAATTTAGTTTTCCTCTTGGAGGCAATTCGAACCCTGTGAGAGGGGAGAGGTTGTTTTGATCCATATCTATAATTTTCAGAGTCATTTGACTGGTTGGACACTAGAGGATTGTAACTATTATAGCTTGTACTTTCACTTCATATTCAGAAATCAAAGGATGTAGTTGCAGCTATTATCTTGGAATTCATGTGTAGTGAGTTTATGATCATGTATCTTCTCTATTATAGTCTTTATTGAATGATATATAGCTCCTTTTTCATATCTTGTCTATTAAGTGGCTTTCCTTACAGTTTATAGGCAAAATTCTATTAATTTAGCTCTTTTATATGGAAATGTCATCTTGTGTTTTATGCTTCCAGTTTAATGAATTCATGACTAAACATACTCATTAAATCCCTCTATTTTTTCAGACACACCACCATACCTACAAAACCCTAAAGCCATCATAGATTCATTTCTACCTTGCTCCTTTATATCTTTGCAGTTGTAACCCATTCATCCCTAGTCCTAGCTACTTGGTTTCATCCCTGATCCAGCATCAAAACCTACTTGAGCCTATTATATCTAGCCTAATATCTTTCATGTCACAATCAATCCTTGGTTGTGATCTCATTGAGAGAGCCCTCTCAGCCTAGTAGAGCTAGCTACTAGGTCAAAGTGGTATGTGGTTACCTTTGTTGGTCTCATTTTCAGCCTTCGGAGTGGATTGCTAATACTAGTGTATCCCCTTACTGTTATTGTTAGTGTAGCCCCCTTATTGTTATTGTTGAGCCCATGTTGTCCACATATTGTTTGTGCCCCACAAAAGCCCACTATTGTTATTGTTCTGCCCTTACATTGTTATTGTTATGTCGGCTAGGACTATATTGTGACACTTTGGACTCCTATATATAGAAAGTAGGTTTTGTCATTTGTATCATCCAAGAATTGTTCATTAATGTAATGTAAAGGAGGTTGCCTCCTCGAAGAGATTGATTTTTAAGTCGTTGATCTATCTTTTCTTCTATTTTGTGAGTTGGCTTCATAACATTTGGTATTAGAGCTTTGGATTCTAGGGTTTCACTATTGCGAACAAGTCATCGTGGCATTTTTGCTATAACTTTTTTTCTACAAAGTTTCGGACGCAACCAAAAATTAAATATAGAAAAGAAAAAAGAAAAAAAATTGAGCCAAAATCCTGACAAACTTCGTGTAAAAATTTCAAATCTTGGTTCGCTATATTTTCAGAGATATGCTCTGAGGAAGTTAGGGTTTTTCCAGGCTCCATAATTTCATCTCAAACAAGTGGTCGAGGGAAAATTGTCATAACTTTCATTTCCAACATCTGATTGGAATTTTGTAAGAAGTGACTGAAAGTGCACGGACTGTAGTTTCGTGGGTATCGATTTCAGATATGAAAGTCAAAACAGTGACATGTGGCACACCGTACAAGTTCGTTATGTTGAACCATTCCTTAATTAGATCATTGTGGGAGATTGGGCATAACTTTACCTTGAAGAATCCAAATTAGGTCTGACCTATGGCATTGGAAAGAAGACTACAAATTAGGGCTACGACAGGATCGAAGTTTAAATCTTGAAGATCCGAAATTAGAGAGATACATCAGTTTCAATATCGAGCTACTCAAAAGCAAGAAAAATGTGTATTTTTTTTAAATTGCATGAGTCTTGTTTGTAAAATCAGTTTGAAGTGATTCCAAGGGCATATTGAAGCATAGATATCAGTATTGGGTTCTCAAATGCCCTCCAAAAAGAATTCCACACCCCTTAAGCCCTCAGAAGGCTCTACTATGACTCATGAAGAGGAAGAAGTGCAACATGATATATCAAAATTACGAGACCAAGTGCAACAAATTTTGCTCTCGCAAAGAGTAACAAAAAATTAAATGGAAGCTAAGATGGATGGTTTGAAGAAAGACATGAAAGGCGTGGAATGTAAGATGGATGGTTTGAATAATGACATGGAAGCTAAGACAATGGTATAGAAGAAAAATTGAAAGGATACATGGAAGACATGAAGAATGGTCTAAAAGTAGACATGGAAAGTTTGAAGGAAGGTTTGACAAAGCTACTACAAGAAATGATTCCTATAGCGAAACGGTAGTAGTTGAAACTCATGATGACAACAAAAGAAATGTTAATCATGATTTCATAGACTCTAATGTTGGATTTAAAACCCACCATATTCCAAATATCGATATGAGGAAGTTTGATCGCAAGGATCCGGTAACATGGATACTACAGATGGAGCAATATTTTGATCTCCATAATGTGAAAAACACACAAAACATACGCATTGCGACATTATATTTAGAACAAAATACATTTGTATGGTATCGATGGCTTTGCTCTCGTGAAAAAAATGTCACTTGGTCAATTTTTACGGAGAAAATGATAGCACATTATGAGGATACAAGGAGCAACACCCTCTTTAGCCAATAGATAAATCTCAAACAAAAGGGTTCAATGGTGGAGCATGTTGAGGACTTCCAAAAATTGAATATAAGGGTAACTGATATTCCAAAGGACCACAAGATTGATGTCTTCATAGGGACTTTAAAGGATAACATCCAACATGAGGTTCGCCTTTGGAAACCTGATTCATTGGATAAGGCATTCAGGTTGGCAAGAAAAATTGAAAGAAAAATTATGGCGACAAGGATGCCTACCACTCACAACTATAAAGATGGAAGTGTTTCTACTCCTAGACTTCCACAACCTACAAGGTTGACACCACAACAATTGGAAGAAAAAAGAGCAAAAGGGCTTTGCTATAGTTGTGATAGAAAATACACTAAAGGTCATAAGTGTGCTGAGAAGAAATTATTCTACATAGATTGTGAAAAGGAGGAAGAAAATGAACAAGAAACTTCAAAAGAAGAGGATATACACCAAGAACCAACCCTAGAGGAAGAAGAAAGAATCCGACCATATCCTGTAATGCATTGGCAAGAATTAGCACTCCTCAAACTCTCAAGATAGAAGGACAGATCAAGAAGAAAAATGTAATACTGTTGATTGATTCGGATAGTACCCATAATTTTATTCATTGTAAGGTAGCCAAGGAATTGAATTGCTTCCTATACCCAGCACTAGAGTGTCAAATGATGGCTGCAAATGGAGGAACTATAAATTGCTCTAGAAAGTGCCATAATATCAAACTAACCATGGGGGAATATGTATTGAATAGTCCAATGCTCTTCATCCCAATGGGTGGTGTTGATGTTGTACTAGAAGTACAATGGTTATAACCTTTGGTGACAGTAGCTTTTAATTTTCAAGAACTTTTCTTGAATTTTTTTTTTCAAAAGGAAAGGAAGTTGAATTACGAGGTATCGCAAGGAAGCTGGGAAAGATAATCAGCTCTAATGTCATGACAAAGCTTCTAAAGAAAGAACAACGAGACGTAATTGCACAATTATGCTCACTACAGGTTCAAACATCAAAATCTTCTATTTCTCTAGATCTCCAAAAAGTCTTGGACAATCATTCCAAGGTATTTAAGACTCCCAAAGGACTCCCACCTATTCGTGATCATGATCGTGATCGTGATTCACGCTATTCATTTGATTCCAGAAGTGTTCCTCCAAACATCAGGCCTTGGAGATATCCTTATGCTCAAAAGAGTGATATTGAACATATGGTTGTAGAAATGTTAGAGGCTGGTATAATTCAACCTAGTCAAAGTTCTTTCTTTGTTCCAGTAGTATTGGTGCACAAGGATGGATCATGGAGTATGTGTCAGGATTATAGGGAGCTCAACAAGCTCATTATCAAAGGTAAATTTCCCATTCCCGTCATTGATGAATTATTGCATGAATCACAGGAGCAATTTACTTCACCAAGTTGGATCTTCGTTCTGGATATCATCAAATTAGAATGAAGACTAAACACATTCCGAAAACGGCATTCAAAACTCATGAGGGTCATTATGAATTTCTGGTCATGCCTCTTGGCCTTACTAATGCACCTTCCACATTTCAAGGTTTTATGAATTCCATTTTCAAAACCTTCCTTAGAAAATTTGTGTTAGTATTTTTTGATGATATACTAATCTACAGCAAGTCTTGGAAGGATCATGTTCAACATGTTCACATGTTGCACAAACTATTGGAGGAGAAACAATTATATGCAAAACCCTCCAAATGTTTCTTTGGAGTACACGAGGTGGAATATTTGAGCCATATTGTATCTCACGAGGGTGTTAAGGTAGACCCTAACAAAATTAAATCCATCAAGGGATGGAAAATCCTGACAACCATAAAGCATCTTCGAGGATTTCTAGGGTTAATAAGGTATTAACATAAGCTTGTTAAGAATTATAGGAGAATAACGGCACCTTTAACATCATTACTGAAGAAAGATGCATTTTCTTGGACTCCAGAAGCAACTAAGGCCTTTGAACATCTTAAAGAGGCAATGTGCCAATCACCGGTCTTAACTATGCCAAACTTCACAAAAACCTTTATTATAGAATGTGATGCCTCAGGAAATGAAATTGATGCAGTCTTAATGCAAGAAGGAAGACCCATTGCTTTTGAAAGTCATCCAATCAAAGGAAAGAGTTTACTGAAACCTATTTAGGAGAAGGAAATGTTGGCAATACTACATGCATTAAAGCAATGGCGACCTTACCTAATGGGAAGACACTTCAAGGTAAATACAGATCATGGTAGTCTCAAATACTTTTTGGAACAAAGAATATCTTCAGAAGAGCAGCAAAAATGGATCACTAAGATGTTGCGTTATTACTTTGAAATCATCTACAAAAAAGGGAAGCAAAATGTTGTTGCAAATGCACTCTCAACAAAGGATGAGGATGTGGAAGCATTGCTTTGTGCCATATCTATTATCCAACCTGAGTTTATAACATAAGCAAGGGATGAATGGAAGAATAATGAAGAGGTATGGACACTCGTTCAAAAGTTGCAGCAAGATCCTAGTACATCTGAAACATTTAGCTGGAAAAATGATTCATTATGGTACAAAGATCACTTATATCTTTGTAAGAATTCTCAACCCAAACAAAAGATTCTTTTGGAATTGCACACCTCTCCCTTAGGAGAGCACTCGGGATTTTAAAAACTTACCAAATGGTCAAGAAGGAATTTTTTTGGATGGCCTTAAATATGATATTCAAAAGTTTGTGGCAGAATGTTTGGTCTGCTAACAAAATAAAGTTGAGACAATTAAGACCCCAGGTTCATTACAACCTTTATCCATTCCAAGTCAACGTTGGGAGGAGGTTTCAACGGATTTTATCACGGGTTTACCCAAGTCCGAAGGAAAGACTGTCATCATGGTGGTAGTTGATAGACTTATCAAGTATGCACACTTTTGTGCATTATCTCATCCATTTAAAGCCAGTACAACTGCTACTGCATTTATGGAAACAATTCAAAAGCTACATGGAAACACAAAGATTATTGTAAGCGACAGAGATCCCATTTTTACAGGAAATTTTTGGACGGAATTATTTTCTTGTTTGGGTACTCAATTACCTCATAGCTCATCATATCATCCTCAATCTAATGGGCAAACTGAGATAGTGAACAAATGTTTGGAAGGATATCTTCATTACTTTGTATTTGATAAACAAACACAATGGGTCAAGTGGTTACCTCTAGTTGAATGGTGGTATAACACTTCCTTCCATACTGCAACAAAATGACCCCATTTATGGCACTTTATGGATATCATCCACCCTCCATCACATCATCTTTAAGAGAAAATTTTGAGGTTCAAGCAATAGAAGATCACACCAAGCATCAACAAGAAGTTCTCCAACTCTTAAAGGATAACCTCACCTTGGCGCAAAATCGAATGAAACAATAGGCAGATCAACATCGCAGCGAAAGAAGTTTTGATGTAGGCGACTGGGTATTTTTACGGCTACAACCATACAAACAAATGTCCCTCAAGCAAGGTATGTAGGATAATAGATTATCACCAAAGTATTATGGTCCTTACAAAGTGTTGCAAAAGATTGGTACTATGGCGTACAAATTGGAGCTTCTTGCATCTTCCTGAGTGCACACAGTTTTCTATGTTTCATGCTTAAAGAAGGTTATAGGTGTCAAGCTTCCAGTTCAAACAATATTGCTAGAACTTGATGAAGAAGGAAAAATGATATTGGAACCTGAAGCAGTCACAGAAACAAGAACTCAACAGATACGAAATCAATCAATTTTAGAGTATCTCATCAAGTGGAAGAACTTACCCGCTGAAGAATCTACATGGTAGGATGAGAATTTTATACAGAAGCATCCAAAACTACTCAAGCGTTGAGGAAAACACTTTTTTGAAGGCGAGGGGCATGCTAGGTCCCTATAATACTAGTGTATTCCCTTATTGTTATTGTTAGTGTAGCCCCCTTATTGTTATTGTTAGTGTAGCCCCCTTATTGTTATTGTTGTGCCCATGTAGTCCCCATATTGTAATTATTGTGCCCCATAGAAACCCACTAATCTTGCTCTTAAGGAACCATGTTTTTGAGATTAGTTGATGCATCTGATAAGGTGAAGGATGCAACTCTTCTATTTGAGCTTTTGGATGACATTAATCAGGAAGTGGGGGAGCAGAATGTTGTGCAAGTTGTCACAGATAATGCCTCAAACTAGGTTCTTGTTGGAAAGATTCTTGAGTCCAAATATAGGACCATATTTTGGACTCTATGTGGTGCACATTGCATAGACCTCATGCTTGAGGACATAGGAAAAGTGGAGTGGGTAAAAAACATTGTAGAGCAAGCCAAAGGCATTACGAAATACATTTACAACCACTCATGGGTATTGAGCCTAATGAGGAAAAACACTAGGGGAAAAGAGCTTGTTAGACCTGCAATTACGATATTTGCAACTCATTTCCTCACGTTGCAATGTCTCAATTCTCAACAGAAAAGCCTGCAGAAAATGTTTTCTTCTAATGATTGGATTGAATCTCGGTGGGCTCTTAGACAAAATGGCAAACACACCAAAAAGAAAGTTTTTGACAATTAATTTTGGAAAAGGTCTACAGAGCTTGCAAAAATTATCGAGCCCCTTGTTAAGGTGCTAAGGATGGTGGATGGGGAAAAATTAGCAATGGGCTACATTTATGAGGCTATGGATCAGGCAAAGGAGCAGATACGGGCAGCTTACAAGGACAGGTTAGCTAAATATGGCCGTATATGGGAGATCATTGATAACAGATGGAACAATGAACTCCGTCGTCCTATACATGCAACTGGGTATTTTTTAGCATAAAGTATCATTATAAAGCTCGGTTAGGTGATCTGCAGGATGGGGAGGTCAGAGATGGATTGATTGATTGCTTGGAGTGATGGTCCCTATCCATGTAGACCAGCTGGAAATACATAGACAACTTACTCTTTTCAGTACGACAGCTGGTACTTTTGGAAAAAACTTGGCAAAATGGCAAGAGATGTGGATCAACCAGGTAAGAAATTCTAATTTCTTTTTATTTTCAAGTTAAATTGTTTGTAATTTTGTAAATAAGTAATGAAATGAACTAAGTTACTAATTAATGTCTTTTTCTTTGCAGCACATTGGTGGGAGTCATTTGGCGGCCAATGTCCTCAATTGCAAAATTCTGCAATTAGAGTCCTCAGCAAAACTCACAATGCTTCAGGTTGTGAGCGCAATTGGTCTGTTTTTTAGCGCATACACACGAAGAAGAGAAACCATTTGGAACAAAAACAGTTAAATGATCGTGTCTTCGTGCAATACAACCTTCAACTAAGGTGGAACCAAATGATGAACAAAACCCCTGATCTTGATCCCATTGTGTTGGACGATATTGATCCAACATCAAAATGGGTGGAGAAGACTGCAGATCCAATGTTTGAGGTTGATTTTGATATTGACATGGCATTAGCGAGGGATGAAGCAGATTTGGTGGCGCCATCAGAACCAAGATTAGTAGTTGCATCAAGGAAAGGCAAACAACCAATGGAAGGCACTAGTCATGCAGCTCGCCTAACTTGTGCTTCCATTAGGTCCACTTTTGTTGTTATTGGTGGCAGTGCTACTGAGGTTGCAAATGAGGTTGATGCATTCTGAGACACTGTGAACCAGATGATGTCTATGCAGCTCCCGATGATGATTATGTGTCTAGTAGTGGTGATGAATTTGATGATTGATCATGTGTACATTGTAGAGTCTAGACTTGTAGTCTTCTAGTAGGCCAATTGCCTCATAGCTTGTAGCATTATTTTTGGACTTTATAGGCCATTTGGAGCCTCATTTCTTATGTATTTTGTCGATGATATGTATTACACTCGGTGTCATTTTGATATATTCACCTTTACATGGTATATAAATGAGCAAACTTTGCATATTTTGTCTCTATTGGCTTGGAATCATGGTTGCAAATCTTAAAAATAGTTTTTTTATTAGAAATTAATTATTTAATGTTTTTTCTTAAAACTGGTTCATTGAGATCTTACCAGTCCCGGTTTGACCGGTTCCGGTTCGAAACCCAATTCATTAGGTCCACCGGTTCTTGTTTTTAATACTATGGGTCAAAGTCAATGGCAAGAGCAGCAACCAATGGTCAATGGTCAACTGTCCTCCAATTGAGCTCAATCAACAATCAAAGAATGCTACTTGATGAGTTGGTCAAACTGCCTTGAAAACAATCCCAAAATTCCTCCTCAAACTTGGTTAAAGTCAAAGTTAAATCTGCTAAAAACCCTAGTTGCAGGTCTGAAGTTGTTAAATTTGGCAACTAGGGCCAAATTCCACCTTGGAACAACTCATTTGATGGAGATGATGATTGCATTGGATTCCTCATTTCAAGAGGTCCAAGATTGATCTAAGATCATGTCATTCGAACAAGTAGAAGTGAGATTTTGAATTTATTCTTTCACATGTGCAAATTGTTCAAGTTGGCCTCAGCCTAATGTATGCTCAAGGAGCCCTATGGACGTGTCTTTGCACCCTCAACGAATTGTATAAATAGGAGTGACCTCTCACCTCATTTGGACATCATTCACACACGTTCTTCTCTCTCTCCACGTCAGATTGGTTTGTACAGCTTGGGTTTCTCTCTCTCTCTCACACACGTGTGGCAAAGGAGGCCAAAATTTTCAGAGACAAGTGGCAGGTTGAAATTACAAATTGCAGAGCAACTTTGACCACACCTTGTTTGATCGACTTCGACTACGATTTTCTAGGTAGAATTCTAATTTTTGCAACTCATAATTGCTAGCACAAAAATCAAGGCATTTGTTAAAGTTTGATCAGCAATAACCGCAAACCTATTTGACCGCAAGTTTGACTGTAGTTTGATTGAGTTTGACCATCATTTGTGGGACTGTTTTGGGTTGACTTTGACCCATCTTCGAGGCCAAGTTTACTAACTTTGATTGAGCAGCTAAGGAGATGATTTGTTGTTGATTTGACCAGCGTTGACTTTCTGGATAGGGCCAAAAGTTTACTGTTGTTGACTACTATTTTGATAGGGTTGTTTTGACTGTGTATTGAGAAAGTGAAGATGATCTATGTACTCTCTCTCTCTGCTGAACTATTGAATAATAATAAGAAGAATTGATCAAAGGGTTTTCCCCACAATGGGCTTTTTCCCTGACATCCGCCAAATCTGGCATTCTCTTGTCTTGGCTTGTCTTTTGCATTTTGTTTTATGTTTGTTAATTTTGGGCAACTAGGTCCAAACTCCATGTTGCACTGCTCATATGTCGATGGTCATATTTTTGTTGGATTCCTCTTTCGGAGAGGTGCAAGATTGATCTAAAGATCATCTTGATCGGATGAGCAGAACATTTATTTTGAATTTATTTTCCACATGTGCAAGGTCGGCAGGATTTGTCCCATATGCCTAATAGATGTGTCACACACCCTCATTGATGGATATTAATTAGAGAGACTTGGAGGTCATTTCATCATCAACTCATCACACATTCTCTCATTGTGATCTAATTGGTTCGATAGCCTTTGGAGGCCTTTTTCCCCTAAAACGTGTGGAGCAAAGCTTTGTTTTTTGCGCTGATCTGTTTAGGGCTTTCTGTTGCAATGTTGACCGTGGTCAACCCTTGGTCATTTGACCTCAATCTTCTGCAAAAAATCCGATTTTAGGAGGTCGTACAACTGGGCACTGAAATCGAGGAATTCCGAGTTGTTTGACCAAAGCCCTAATTTGCTACGTTGACTTTTCTATTGCAGCCTGCGTTGACTTTTCTGCATTGTTCTTGGGTTGACTTGTGATGAGTTGTCTTTGAGGGTTGTGGGTGTGACACATGAAGTGTTGGCTGACCGAGAAAGACTTTGTTGGCTGAAGCATCCCATTGACCACTGTAACGCAACAATAT
Organism: Pinus albicaulis; assembly: GCA_034641835.2. Classification (NCBI taxonomy): domain Eukaryota; kingdom Viridiplantae; phylum Streptophyta; class Pinopsida; order Pinales; family Pinaceae; genus Pinus; species Pinus albicaulis. The sequence goes on from CM076574.1 coordinate 326,419,465, forward strand.
CTCATATCTTTGCTGGAAAAAAGGAATTGTAAATCTTATCTTTATTTGGTTTGTCTTCTATTGATCTATTATTGTGTTTTATCGACATTTTACTTTTATGTTTATATGATTCTTATTTTGTATTGGGCCTAAGAAAGATTGAGGTAAAAGTGCATCAAGCATAGAACACCATTGTTATCTGAATTTAACATGGAATCAAAGTTGAGGTGAAGACAAAGTCCAAGCTGGTGTTAGAAGCAATCACTTAAGGAAGAAATCCTATCAAGGACAAATGGCCTCCTCAACCTACAAGGGTTTCAAGGCTGATAATAAATTGACTGATAAGTCTGATTATCATGCATGTAAGATGTCATTGGATTTGGTGCTAGAAGATCAAGATGTCATGGACTATGTACAAGGGAAGATTCAAGAGCCTCCAACAAATGCAGTTGTTGCCACGAAGATGAAGTATAGAAAAGGGGAAATCAAAGCAAAGATGATTATCCAAGATTCTATTCATAAGCACTTGGTTGCTTACATTTTTGAGTTGAACACATCTAAAGAGATGTATGATAAGTTGATGAGCATGTTCAGGGATAACAATGCTAATCAAATCCTTTTCTTCAAGAATCAAATGAAGAATAACAAGAAGGGTAAAGATGAATCTATTCAATCCTATTTATGAGGCTCACTGAAATCAAGAATAACCTCCTAGCTATTAGGGAAGCAATATCTAATCGAGAGATGGTTCTAATTGCACTTGGAGGTCTCCCCGGTGATTGGCATGTTTTCAATACCACTATTCTCAATAATAATGTGATTCTTGATTTTGATGAAATATTGACGAGATGCACTCAAGAGGAAACAAGAATGATGGAGTATGCCTCTAATGGTAATGGAAGTGACCCTACTGCCTTCGTCGCTCATGCAAAGAAGAAGAACCATGGTGGCCCAAGAAATCAAAACCATGGTAGAGCAGGGCCCAAAGGAAGGAAGGGAAGATGTTACACTTGTAACAAGACTGGTCACTATGCAAGAGAGTGCCCTAATAGAAGGGACTCTCCCAGGAATGATGACAACAACAATTCGAGAAGGAATGGCAGGAACACCAGGTTCCAAAGAAAAAAAGGAAGGCTCCCTCTGATCGTAGTGGAAATGGGCAATCTTTAAAGAAGTCAAGAAATTCCAGGTACGATGAGTCTAATGCTGTTGATAATAAGAGAAATGAATTTATTCTTGTATCTGCCCTCTCTATTGCATCTCCACCCGACAAGCTGGATGTTTGGTTGATTGATAGTGATGCCTCAAGGCACCTCACTGGTTATAAAGAAGCCCTTTCTGATTTGGTTGAGAAGGATACTAATTTGAAAATTATCCTTGAAGATAATGCCACCTATCCCATGAAAGGGACAAGGACTGTGACCCTCCATTTATCTCAAGGTCAAGTCATCCAGTATGGAACTTGGAATGCACAGTGTAAGATTCAGTGGAGCTGTGCGTTGTAGCATGTGGAGCTTAGTTAACAGAGACGTGGGCGGAGAGATTGAAGATTGTGCAAATCATAATTGAACCCGTGGTTTATGATTAGAGTTAGAACATGCGGGAAATGGCGCACGCAACAGAGATAAAGTATATGCTGAGAATAGCAGCTAAGCTGAACTGAAGGCATTAGAGAACGGAAACCTGAACTGAAAGCGGAATTGCTTGATAGAACAGTGAGGTAAGTGGAATAAAATTCGCATTGGAACCTTGTCTCGGAACCAAGAAGGAACTCGAAAACCATTTATGGTTTTCGCACAAATTTTAAATGGTAAGTGGAATCACAAAAAAAACGCGATACAGGGGAGCGCTTGACACGTAACAAAGAGTGGTTTTCTGAAACCATGAATTTCGCGTAAATTTGGAGAAATAAACTCCGTGCAATTTGATCGCGCGATTACCGTTGGATTCTTGAATGGTAGTGTGATAAGCTATCCACCGTTGAATCATAAATGGATTTGCAAGGCACTTAATGGCAAGGTAAGTTAGAGATGTGCTATGGGCCCGAAGGTTATTTCATATTAACGCTGGTGTTTCAATATAATACCGTGAGGATTTCATTTGTTGATGTTAAATGCACAACAGCTATATGCCTTGGTGTTACATTAACCAAGTTCGAGGTTTTAAGTTGAGAATTGTCCACATTAGTGAAATGTGGGTCCGAATATGAAATACGATTATATGATGGGTTGTTGTATTGCTCATTGATGGTAGGCCCTACTATTTGGCGATGGTTAATTCGAAAAATTATAAGAGGGGTTTTGACTATGGTTTCAACCATACGCTTAATTAGACAGCTTCCGTATGTAAAGTGACTGCATTCATGAAATGGGTTTTATCACATGATATTTACCACAAATTTGAAACAGGGGCATACAGAAGAGTTGTAATCTGGGTTGAGTGGGTTTATAACCATAAGAGAAAACTTTGAATTAATATCTCAAATCTCAGATTTGAGATATTAAAGCTTCCAAATATATTTTTAAAGATTGCCCAGATTTAAAATTATTTGGGAAAAAAAAAAATTGAGACGCAGTTTTATATGCATAGAAGTGTGTGGGTAAGCCGGCTATCATGTGGTATCAGAGCAGAAGAGAGTGCTCAGAAGGTTCCAGCAGATAGGGGACTAGTACTTGCCAAAAGCCCAGATCCGGAGGAAAGGATTGGTGAGGTAAGAGGCAGCAGGAGAGCTTGCTGTTGCAGAGGCTTGGTGCAGCTGATGAGTGAGGAACTCATGAAGGAGAAGATGACTACTAATAGTCATAGCAGAGATTGCAGAGGTTCTGAGAGAGGCCACAACAGAAAAGAGAAAGAAGATGCCAGGACAACTGGCATGAAGAAGAAATTGACTGATGCAGAATATTGGAAAGAGGTAGCTGAGATCAGGGAGCAGTTTAACAAACTGAAGATGATGATAGAGGACAGCCAGAGAGTTGGTTGGCTCATGAAGAAGAAAGTGAAGTGGCATAGGCTACAGATGAAGAAAGAGCAAATGATGCATGCTCAGCAGAAAGAGGAATTACTCAAGATGATTGAGTATTTGGAGAAGGGCTTGAAGACTGAAACTTCAAGTGACGCCAAGGAGTCAAATGACTTTACATCTAATGATTTTTGTATGTTTGCAGAAAAGATGAGAAAGCTTGAACAGAGGATGGATGTACAGTCGAGATGTACAGAATTCAGAGCAGCGGCGTTGAAAAAGGAAGTTTCTGTTTGTGAAGCAGAACAGAGTACAGATGAAGAATGGAGATCTGCAAAAGATCTTGTGAATCATGATGAAGACTTAAGGCAGCAAGAAGTTTGTCTTGCTGAAGAGAAAATCATTGATGATTTCCTGAGTTATTGGACAAGTCCAGATCAACTGGAAGATGTAAAGCCTTGTACTTTTGAATCTGACAATTGTGAGGTGATGACAGGTTCTACAGAAGAAGAGGACCAGTCTGAGGCACTGATAGATGAAGCAACCGAGACTGAAAAGTCTTGTGGTTTTAAAACTAAAGAGTTGTGTATGTTTGCAGGTACATCACAGGGAAATGAACAAGCTTTAAAGTTTGTTGAGGAGGAGAAATTGAATATGAAATCTGTTCAAATCAATGCTGAGGTAGCAAGATCTCAGGAGGAATTGAAGACAAAGGAGTCTAATGAGAGTATTGAGACAAGAGATGAAGGACCATCTGATGATTGGTCAAGAACAAGTGAAGGTATAAAAGGTTGTGTAAGGTTCCCAAGATCTACTCCAATTGAAGTTGATGAATTGTATAGAAGGTTGGATTTTCAAAGAAGAGTATTTGAGAAACAGAGGACCTATGCATAGGGTGATTTGTTGAGGAAGCAGGGCAAGAAGGTCTTCATGAGTAGTGTTCATGAAGCAGATGATGGAAAGAAAGAGAGACTAACTGACAGTCTCCTGGAGGATGCAAATCAGCATACTGATGTGCTGACAAAGGAATTGGAAGGAAACTCAGAGCAACACACTGATGCATTGTCAGAGGAGGAAGAAGTATTGAGACCTTGTAATTTTTGTGCTGAAGGTTCATGTGTTAATTATACAGGCAAAGAAGAACAGCAAATGGAAATTGTCAGAAAAGTTAATAAGAAGGAAACCATGTTAGCTGAAAACATAGTGAAGGATCATCATTTTAACATGGTGATTGGAACAGTGGAGATAACTCTAGAAGCTGAGGAGAAAGACAGTGAAGAATTTCCGAGTCTTGAAAGAGACTTAGAACTGCAGAGAGAAAACTTGGTGGCTGAATCAGCAAGTGAGACCATTGGGTCTTGTGATTTTGACACTGACAGATTGATTGCGTTTACAGGTGATGCAGAAGACAATCCATCATTTGGAGTTGTCTTGAGAGTAGAAGAACTGTTACAGAAAAGAGGTGAGACAGCCATGTCTCATATGCAGAAATTTGTTACTGTTGGTGACAAGGAAGAATTGGCTTGTCTGATGGACCAAGAGCAGACTGTGGGGCAGATTTTTAAAACTGCTACAGTGATGAAGAATCAGAATTCTATTCTGATAGAAGATGAAAATGCAGAGTTTGAAGAACTCGACTTGATTACCAGAATCAATCAAGGGGATGAAAGACAATTACTGAAGATTGTCCAAGAAGAAGAAGAAGATGTTGAATTTAAATTGCAGCATATTGAGAATGTGAAACAAGTACAAATTGAGTGGCTGAAATGTTTGCTGGAAACATTTAAACAGGAGAAGGAGATTGCAGACAATAGAATGAAATTGCCTAAAGCTGTGGAAGAACTAGGAGCAGATACTAATTTGCAGAATTTAAGTATGCTTACTAGTATACAAGGAGGAATGAGTGGTTATGTTACTGCAGTTAGAGAACTAAAAGATAATTTACTTTTTAAAGGTAAATTTGCAGGTGATGAGCAGGAGAATGTTGCAGAGGGAGAGGAAGCTTGGGAGGCAGCAACATGGGGGGTGACATCTGCAGGAGTAGTAAACATGTTAGCAACATGTGGGATAGCAAGAGCAACAATGTTGGCAGCAACAGAAATTGAAGACAGCAACAAGAGGCAAAGAGATTTCCAGATCGAAGATAAACTGGACAGAGAAATTGAAAACATCAGAGAAATGATGATGAAGGTGTCTCAGAAGCAGCAGACAGCAGCAAGAAAGCAGAAGGATTTTAGCAATGGAAAGACAAGAAGAGATTGTGAAAGCAAAGATGGAGGCAATTTGCAAAGCAAGATATGGAGACCTGGAGAAGTACAGTTAAAGGATGATGCAGCTGTTGGACAGCAGAAAAACAAAGTATGGGACCCAGGAAAACAAAACTGAAGACACATGATCAGGGGATCATGATCAATTTGAACCCTGGGAGTCTGATGCAGGGGCATTAGGCTCAAGGAATACTTTGTAATTTTATAAGACATAGGGGGGTCTTATGTTTTCAAGTTCTCATGTAATTATTAGTATTTTGAATAAATATAGTGAGGAATTGTAAATGTTCTCAAATCATTGAAGAACATGAGAGAAAGTTGATTAAGCTAGGAATGTGAAGAGTCAGGGATTTAGGCTAAATTTAGGACTTTGAGAAATCCAAGAGTTTTGTTGAGTTATTCAGGGAACTGAATCGACTCATCATCATTTTATATAAATGTAAGCATGAGGGAATGGAGTAGGGATCAGTAGAGGTTAACTAGAGTAGAGGCAGGGGTTTTGCTTGTAAGCCTACGGGCAATTTTTGTAAAGAGGGCCATTGAGTTGAAGATCAGGCAGAGAAGGGAGATTTCCATGTAAGGCTGGTATGATTAATAGAAGAAATTGATCTCAGAGTTAAATTCCAATTCTGAACTATATGATTCTAAGAATTGTTGTATTATTTGTGTATAATTGAACGAATCGCACTCTGTGTTAAGGGCTGAAATGGTGATTCTGTGTAATTAGAGAATTTGAGATAATTTGTAACCATCTCATCTGAGGAAGATCGATCATTGAAAGGATTGATCTTATTTAGAGGAGTTGAATTAGTATTCGGCCTGGAATATATCGATTTTGGTTGCAATTGAATTAATAAGAACTCTATAGTAAGGGTTTATATGATGAGAGTCGATGTTGAATTGGGTTAAGGATTCACGAATCCTGTTGTGAGAACCTGTAGAACAAAATCCGTTCTATAACCATCTCCGTAGTTTAACCACCTGAAATCGAAATTACAGTTAAGGGTTTACTTGGTATTTTGTTTGAAGAATCTCAGGTATGGAACTTGGAATGCACAGTGTAAGATTCGGTGGAGCTGTGCGTTGTAGCATGTGGAGCTTAGTTAACAGAGACGTGGGTGGAGAGATTGAAGATTGTGCAAATCATAATTGAACCCGTGGTTTATGATTAGAGTTAGAACATGCGGGAAATGGCGCACGCAACAGAGATAAAGTATATGCTGAGAATAGCAGCTAAGCTGAACCGAAGGCGTTAGAGAACGGAACCTTGAACTGAAAGCGGAACTGCTTGATAGAACAGTGAGGTAAGTGGAATAAAATTCGCGTTGGAACCTTGTCTCGAAACCAAGAAGGAACTCGAAAACCATTTATGGTTTTCGCACAAATTTTAAATGGTAAGTGGAATCACAAAAAAAACGCGATACGGGGGAGCGCTTGACACGTAGCAAAGATTGGTTTTCTGAAACCACGAATTTCGCGTAAATTTGGAGAAATAAACTCTGTGCAATTCGATCGCGCGATTACCGTTGGATTCTTGAATGGTAGTGTGATAAGCTATCCACCGTTGAATCATAAATGGATTTGCAAGGCACTTAATGGCAAGGTAAGTTAGTGATGTGCTATGGGCCCGAAGGTTATTTCATATTAGCGCTGGTGTTTTAATATAATATCGTGAGGATTTCATTTGTTGATGTTAAATGCACAACAGCTATATGCCTTGGTGTTACATTAACCAAGTTCGAGGTTTTAAGTTGAGAATTGTCCACATTAGTGAAATGTGGGTCCGAATATGAAATACGATTATATGATGGATTGTTGTATTGCTCATTGATGGTAGGCCCTACTATTTGGCAATGGTTAATTCAAAAAATTATAAGAGGGGTTTTGACTATGGTTTCAACCATAGGCTTAATTAGACAGCTTCCGTATGTAAAGTGACTGCATTCATGAAATGGGTTTTATCACATGATATTTACCACAGATTTGAAACAGGTGCATACAGAAGAGTTGTAATTTGGGTTGAGTGGGTTTATAACCATAAGAGAAAACTTTGAATTAATATCTCAAATCTCAGATTTGAGATATTAAAGCTTCCAGATATATTTTTAAAGATTGCCCATATTTAAAATTATTTGGGAAAAAAAAAATTTGAGACGCAATTTTATATACATAGAAGTGTGTATTGAGGGTAAGCCGGCTATCACGTATCGCGTTGGTACATCAAATTACCGCCAACAGCCCAAAAGCTATGTAATAACCCTTTTCCGATTTCCTAAAACCACTTTACGGTTCAAAACATGTAGTTACACCACACTTCCACTGCGCATTCAACACGAGATTCAATATTAGTTCAGGTCCTAATCATATGGTTCCAACGCACGGTTTTCCCATGTCTTCGTTCAATTGTTCCAACCCAAACATGTGAATCGGAACATAACAAACTCATTTGCATAAAACGAAAGCTCCTTCTCTAATCTAATACTAACATTGGATCACCATCGATCCATACAGTGATCGATGGTCGATCAATAAAAATAATAACACAGCATTTAACTCACAAATTTAAGCTATAAAGAACCACAACTCAGCACACAGAAAATCGACATAATATGTATTTTAATTATATACAAACCCTAAGGCATTTCAGCCTTAGTCAACAAATCCACTTCTAATTACATTGTATTTTCCACTTGCTCTCCTATTCTATTACACACACACTCGCTTATAAAGAATTTTTCAAGAGCGTGGATCATCTAAGATCCAGGATTTCTCTCCCTCAATCTCTCAAACAAACCCCTAGTCTCTCGTTATGCATACATGGCAGATAATTACATTTAATTAGTTCCAACAATTTAGCTCTGTTTTAACCAATTTTGCCCCAATTTACAATTACTGTCCACGTTTTCCCTTCCACGGCTTCGGATTCCAATTTTAATGAAGTTTGCTCGAATGCCCCTGCATTAGAAGTTGCAGGGCAAGCAAAAGCAAGGACTTGTGAAATTTTGCAAAGTCTTCGTCACAATGCTTAGGCACACACATTTCATTTGAGGATTGAGGTGTTGGGCCTCCAAGACTATATGAATTGACTCACAATCAAATTCCATGTGTTTGATGATTATTAGCAAATTCCATACAAAAAGGTTACCAATCAAATAACAATGCTCACTCTCACACACACTCTTTCTATCGATATATTCAATAATTGAAGAATCTTATTTAAATATTCATAGTTGAAAGGGGTGGTTGCCTTTTTTTGGAGGACCTCTAGTGCTATTTTATAATTTGGAAATGGCATTGTTCCTCCATCCCACATTGTTGCAAGCATCCTAAAATAGTAGGAACTTAGCACTCATTCGGTCATAATCATGGCTTATAGGTCAATCTTCATAAGATGAAGACTATGGCCTTTAATATGTCTAAAAGAGAGACATTCAATATTGCTCTCACTACAAAGAATAAGTGTCAGAGGTCGTGACATCATACACTTGTGTGGTAATCATTGGACCATCCCTCAGCCTAGCTTCAACCAATGTTTTAAACTCGAGTTTGGACTACGAAGAAATCAAGGGTCAACTCAAACTCAAACTTGGCCCGACCCAATTTGATTTTAATAACTTGATTTACTAAAAATATAAAAATACATAAAATATCTAAATTTTTATGAAAAATATAAATTTTAAAGATTCTAAACCATTAGAGACAAAATATACAAAGTCTATTCATGTATATACCATGTGAGGGTGAATATATCAAAATGGTACCAACTTTAATACATATCAGCATCAAAATACAAAATCAATAACGCTTTGAATGGCCTCCAATGTCCAAAATGCATGTTACAAGCTACTAGCCTACTACATAGTACATACTACAAATAACTGATCAACATGATCAATAATCAAACTCATTTCCACTGCTAGAAATGGGATCCTCAACATGAGCTACAAATCATCCTCTGTCTCAAAGTCCCAGATTCCTCAGAGTTCTCAAGGACATCTACAACTACAGTAGTTGTATTAGCAAAGGCATGAACCATACAACTAATGTCTACATGTGCCCATAGTTTTAAAAATTGGCCAACTTGAACTGGTAACCGAGCAAACCGGCACAAAAACCCAGTTCAAGCCTGGTTTCCTCAAAAATCAGAAAAAACGGTGCTAACCAATGGGTTTAGGACAGAATCAGCTGGTTTATAGTCAAACTGGTCGGTTCCGTCCTAAACCGACCAATTCACTGCCAAGGTCACGACGGACCCACATAGCATGGTTTAGGAAGGTTCCACGGTGTTTTGGAGGGAAAGTAAGGGGTTGTTTCCCTCCAAAAACACCCTCTCCAACCCTTTAAAAGGAGCTCACCCCCTTCATTTGCCTCCCACATCTCATTTGGATTTTTTGTGAGTTTGATTGGGAGCTTGGAACAATAGAGAGTGTTGAGTTTTTGTCGGAGTAGTGGAACAACAGAGAGTTTGAGCTAAGTAGTAGCCATCATGCCTCCAAAAGCCAAGGATATTGCATGGGCTCATTGTGATATGATTGATGGCAAAATGATCTGCAAATATTGCCAAAAATCTATTGCAGGAGGGGGTATTAACAGGCTCAAGCAACACTTGGGCGGGATAGGAGGCCATGTGGAGCACCAAATGAAGTAATCGGGCATATTAGGGCAGAATAACTTCAGAGGTTTGAGACTCAAGTCACTGAACCAATAGAGAAGTTTGTGACTCAAGCAATTGCAAAGTTTGGGAGTCGAGACTCAACCAACTGTGTTTGATCATGATGAGAAGTTTCAAGTGATAATGTTGATCACTAATGTCATATATGTAGATTTGTAGTAGGCAAGTGGCCCCATAGTTTGTAGGCTTTGTTTTTTAATTCTAAAGGCCATTTAGAGCCTCATTGATTATATATTTTGTTGTTGATATGTATTACATTTGTGCCATTTTGATATATTCACCTTGACATGGTATATATATGAACAAACTTTGTATATTTTGTGTCTATTAGTTTGGAATCATGGTTTTAAATCTTAAAAATATTTTTTTCATTAAAAATTAATTATTTCATGTTTTTTTTAAAACTGGTTCATTGATATCTAACCAGTCTCGGTTTGACCGACTCCGGTTTGTGTTGAAATTTGGTTACCGGAGGACAGGTGGTTCCCTAAGGCTTTGATCTTTGGCCTAGGGAAAAGTGTCCAAAAGAATTTAATTTTTCTCCTAAAGTGACTTTATAAAGTTATAAAGTCAAATCTAATTTAAAAGTGACTTTAAGTGATAAAATCACTGAAGTATAATTTTAAAATGACTTTAATAAAGTCAATGTGGAATTAGAAAGTGAAAAGTGACTTTGGAAATAAATGACTAAGTGGGTATTTATTAAAGTGGGGTGAATTAAAAAATAGAAAGTGAGATTTAAATGAGCATTTAATTTCAGCCCTAGATCTAAAGCTATCTCAGCCATTAGATTTAGGGATTCTCCAAAAGTCACTTAGGGTTAGGTTAAAGGAGAAAAATGAGGGAAAAGGTCATTCATTCTTTCATGAGCAGATTAAGAGAGGAGAGAAAGCTGAAAAGAAATTTCTGAACGGAGGGAGAGCAACATAGATACACAGAAAATTCGTACAGCAAGAGGGCACATTTCCCAAGGCAACTTTCCGTACAGCAGCATTTATTGGCAAGTTTACCAAGGCAGAAAATCCGTACAGCACTGTTTAGCATATTTTTCAAGGCAAGTACAGCATCATTTTTTAGGAGCAAATTCAGCAGCAAAGGGTGCGATTTTCGAGGCAGCTTTTCTGGGCACGAAAACCGAGGAAGGAGCTGCTGTATTGTCCGTATAGTATCATACAGGCAAAAATCTGGGCACGTTTTCCTAGGTGGAAAGTACAGCATTTATTGTTGTATTTTTATGTAATTTTCTATTTTGTTGTTGGCACGATTTTCAAGGTTGGAGGTTGACACGGAAATCGAGATAAGTGGGTTTTGTATTTGCTGTAATTTTTTCTGTGTTTTACTGTTCACTGTAAAAGCATTTATCATAAATAAGAAGAGCTTTCGAACTGGTTTTCCACAAGAGTTGTAGGGAGTTTTTCCAGGGTCACAATGACCAAAAATTAGCATGTCAAAAATTCTGTGTGTGGTTATTTTTCTAAGTTTTATTTCTGCATTTCAGCATTGTGAAATTTCCAGAATTAGTGTTTTCAGAAAATACTTATTTTTCCAGCTTGTTGAATGTATGGCTATGGGAATGGGCATTTAACTTTATGGGATAAATAAGGAGAAACTGAAAACCGGGGTTGGGTATCAAATTTCTACATGGTATCGAAGTTATTTTGCTAAAAAAGACAGTTTGGGACAAGCAAGAATAAAAATTACAGCAAGCTGATTTTTCACACATAAAACATTACCTTTACTATAGCAGTGTTATTTTCAGCTTATTTAGGACAGCAAGCATGTCTTTGGGCTTGAGGGTGGAGGATAGGTTGGATGGGCATAGTAACTACAGTGCATGGAAGGAGAGAATGCAAAAAGCATCTTTGAGGAGGCAGAAGTCTGGGATATCATGGTGCATACTGCACAAAACCCCGTTAATGTGCCTACTGATGTTGTTTAGTTGGCAGTCTTTAATTAAAAAAATAACAAGGGTAAGAGACTGATTCTAGATGGAATCAAAGACCATTGCATTCCTCATGTGAGAGGAAAGAAATATGCTCATGAGATGTCGAGAGCATTGACCAATCTCTACCAGAGTACCAATGAGAACAGGAAAATGGTCCTAAGGGAGAAGCTGAAGACCATTAAGATGGGTAAACTGATAGTGCAGCTAGATATCTCACAAAGATTACTAATATGAGAGATGCATTGGCAGCAGTTGGAGAGGTCATTCCACCCACTGAGTTGGTGCAGATTGCAGTGAATGGCCTTCCCAGTTCATGGCTAACTTTGCTGATGGGGTTTGTGCACGTGAGACCCTTCCCACTTGGGAGAGGTTCTGGGATGATTGCATACAGACAAAAATCAGAAAGAGCCAGCTTGAGGCAGCCAAACCAGTTGAGCAGGATGAGGATGTAGCACTGTTGGCAAGAGGCAAGAAAGGCAAGGGAAAGAAGCAAGCTTCCACAAGCAGTGGTGGGGGCAAAGGCAAAGGTAAAGGTAAACAGGGGAACACGCATAAGGACTATTCCAAGGTGAAATGTTGGAATTGTCAGAGGATGGGACACTATGCAGTTGTGTGTCCGGAGAAGAAAAATAAAGGGAAGAACCAGAGCATGGCAGCATCAGCAGAGATAGAAGACTTTATGGATAGCTTTGACTGGGAGTTTGGGTTCATTGCTTGTGAGTCCACTAGTGCAGGACCACCTGCCACGGAGGTTGAGAGGGAGTGTGCATTTCCCTCCACTAGCAGAGCATCTTCAGGTATCTGGTATGTTGGCAGTGGGGCTTCACGTCATATGACAGGAGTCCGTGAGTACTTCTCAGAGCTTTCAAAGAGTGGCACTAATATAGAGGTAGTACTCGGAGATGATAGCGTTGTTAGAGCAGTCAGTGTGTAGACATTGACATTTGATAAGGAACCCAAACCTCCCTTGAAGGTGTCAAATGTTCTATATGTGCCAGGGATGAGGAAGAACCTCATATCCGTCTCAGCATTGGAGGACAAAGGGTATGAGATATTGTTCAGGAGAGGAGAGGTGTTGATATATCCCAGGGGCGCTCCAGCTATTTCAGCTAGAGTGATACATGTACGCCATGCAAAGGTGTACAAGTTTGCATTTCAGCCCCTTTTGGCATTGAGTAGTAGTACCGACAGCAGAGCTGTGTGAGATTTGGCACCGCAGGATGGGGCACATGTATCATGGAGCCCTGAGGACATTGCGGGAGATCACTACAGGTGTGCCAGATTTCAGTACTGATCAGTTTGATACATGCAGAGGATGTGCTATGGGCAAGTTTGCCAAATCCCCTTTCTCCAGTAGTGACAGCAGATCGACTGATATACTTGATTTGATTCATTTTGATGTGAGTGGTCGGATGTCTCATGTTTCCTTGAGTGGATATGAGTATTATGTATTATTCATTGATGATCACTCCAAGAGGACCTGGATTTATCTCCTGAAGACCAAGAGTGAGGTCTTCAAGCGGTTTCAGGAGTTCAAAGCTCTTGTGGAGACTCAGACAGGTCGAAAGATCAAGTCCCTGAGGTCGGACAATGGAGGAGAGTACACCCATGGTGAGTTTGCTAATGATTGTGTGAAGGCGGGCATTAGGAGGGAGTTCACAGTTCCTTACAACCCCCAGCAAAACGAGGTTGCGAAGAGGAAGAACAGATCCATCGTTGGGGCTACCAAAGCCATGCTACATGATCAGGGGTTACCATCGTTTTTGTGGGCAGAGGCCTGCAACACTGTTGTATATTTGCAGAACAAGAGTCCACATCATGCTTTGGGGCATGTGACTCCGACGGAGGCCTTTTCTAGGAAGAAGCTTGATGTTGGTCATCTTCGTATCTTTGGGTGTATTGCATACTCCTACATACCCAAGGAAAAGAGGACCAAGCTAGAGCCCACCGCAGAGAAGGATGTCTTTGTGGGCTACAGTCAGACCTCGAAGGCCTTTCGGATTTATATTCCCACACAGAGGAGAGTTGTTGTCAGGCGGGATGTGAAGTTCGAGGAGGACAGGGCTTTCAGGAGGTCACGGGAGTTAGAGTATCTAGATCAGCCAGACCCTCAGGAGCAGCTGAGTCAGTCGCAGGGATCCAGTGGGCAGAGATCAGGAGGATCCGGAGGTACATCGATTACAGTGTCAGGTCCATCAGTGAGCAGTGGCTCGCAGAGTCAGAGGGGTGGTGCTTTGGGCAGCATGCAGAGCAGTCCGTAGAGCAGTTCACTAGGGAGTTCACTGATGGCAGTTCACACGGTACTTCAGCGTCTACAAGTTCAAGTTTAGGCAGGAGGACAGCAGACAGACATTCAGGAGTTCAAGCTCTTGATGATGAGGAGGAGGAGTTTCATTCTCCCGTGGGAGAAGTGTGCTCAGGGAAGAGGAAGCCCAAGCGGCTTGAGGACACCTTGAGAGGCCACATCTGTTGCTGGGCCTAAGAGGTCGGTCAGAGAGAGCAGACCACTTGATAGGTTTTGTAGCTATATGGCAATGGTTGCCAACATCGTTGACTCTGAGCCTTCTAGCTATGAGGAGGCAACTAGCCAGCAGGTCTGGAGAGAGGCCATGCAGGAGGAGTATTCTTCTATGATGAAGAATGATGTTTGGGAGGTTGTGCCGAGGCCTGAGGGAAAATCCGTGGTTACTTCTAGATGGCTTTACAAGGTAAATCACGCTGCAGATGGCAGCATTGAGAAATTCAAGGCAAGGTTTGTGGCAAAAGGGTTCTCCCAAATAGAGGGAGTTGATTATGAGGAGACCTTCGCTCCCGTGGCTCGATATAATCCGATTCGCTCCATCATATCGATAGCAGCAGAGATGGGTTGGAAGATCCACCAAATGGATGTGAAGACCGCATTTCTCAATGGCTTCATACAGGAGGAGGTGTACATTGAGCAGCCACAGGGCTTTGAGGTGCATGGGAAGGAGTCCCATGTGTGCAGACTGAAGAAGGCCCTTTATGGCCTGAAGCAAGCTCCCAGAGCTTCGTACTCCAGGATAGATACATACTTGCAGGAGATGGGTTTCACAAAGAGTGATGTAGATCCGAACCTTTACTTTATTGTGATAGGTGAGGAGCCTCTCATTCTGGTGTTGTATGTGGATGACTTGGTCATTACGAGTGCAGAGAAACTCATAGAGCACTGCAAGAGAGATCTTGCGTCGGAGTTTGAGATGAAGGACATTGGCTTGATGCATTACTTTTTGGGTTTGGAGGTGTGGCAGGAGGAGGGGCATTTCTTCCTAGGCCAGGGGAAGTATATTGTGGACATCCTTGGCAGATTCCACATGGAGGATTATAGACCCATGTCAACACCAATGATCACCAACTGGAAGAAGCTTCACGCTTAAGATTCCGAGTTGGTGGATCCCACATTGTACAGACAGTTGATTGGTTCCTTGACGTATTTGGTCAACACTAGACCAGATATATGTTTTGCAGTCAACACGATGAGCCAATTCATGTGTGAGCCCAGGAGGGTGCATTGGGTTGCTGCAAAACACATTTTGCAGTACTTGCAGGGGATAGTGGATTATGGTCTAGATTATAGGCAGGGGGATGGAGTGAGATTGGCAGGTTACACTGATTCTGATTGGGCAGGTTGTGCCTCTGATAGGAAGAGCACTTCAGGGTGTTGTTTTGGGTTGGGTTTGGCAATGTTGTCGTGGTTCAGTCGAAAGCAACAGTCAGTAGCATTGAGTTCAGCGGAAGCAAAGTACATGGCAACGAATCTAGCTAGTTGTGAGGCCATATGGCTTCGCAAGATGTTGTTTGGCTTATTTGGTCAGTCGTTGAGACCTTCAGCGATATACTGTGATAATCAGAGTTGCATTAAACTCACGGAGAATCCAGTATTTCATGATAGCTCAAAGCATATTGGCATCAGATATCATTTCATCAGAGACTATGTTCAGAAGGGAGTTGTGAAGCTTGAGTATATTCCCACTAATGAGCAGGTTGCAGATATTCTTACCAAAGCCTTACCACGGGGCAAGCATGTCTACTTCAGAGACAAGATGGGTGTGGTGAGGAACACCTTCCTCGGTAAGAGGGAGTTTTGAAATTTGGTTACCGGAGGACAGGTGGTTCCCTAAGGCTTTGATCTTTGGCCTAGGGAAAAGTGTCCAAAAGAATTTAATTTTTCTCCTAAAGTGACTTTATAAAGTTATAAAATCAAATCTAATTTAAAAGTGACTTTAAGTGATAAAGTTACTAAAGTCTAATTTTAAAGTGACTTTAATAAAGTCAATGTGAAATTAGAAAGTGAAAAGTGACTTTGAAAATAAATGACTAAGTGGGTCTTTATTAAAGTGGGGTGAATTAAAAAATAGAAAGTGAGATTTAAATGAGCATTTAATCTCAGCCCTAGATCTAAAGCTATCTCAGCCATTAGATTTAAGGATTCCCCAAAAGTCACTTAGGGTTAGGTTAAAGGAGGAAAAAGGTCATACATTCTTTCATGAGCAGATTGAGAGAGGAAGAGAGAAAGCTGAAGAGAAATTTCTGTGCGGAGGGAGAGCAGCATAGCTACACAGAAAATCCGTACAGCAAGAGAGCACATTTCCCAAGGCAGTATTTCCGTACAGCAGCATTTATAGGCACATTTACCAAGGCAGAAAATCCGTACAGCACTGTTTAGCACGTTTTTCAAGGCAAGTACAGCACTGTTTTCCAGGAGTAGATTCAGCAGCAAAGGGCACAGTTTTCGAGGCAGCTTTTATGGGCACAGAAACCGAGGAAGGAGCTGCTGTACTGTCCATACAGTTTTGTACAGTATTGTATAGGCAGAAATCTGGGCATGCTTTCCTAGGCAGCAAGTACAGCATTCATTGTTGTATTTTTTCCGTAATTTTATGTTTTGTTGTTGGCATGATTTTCAAGGTTGGAGGTTGACACGAAAATCGAGATAAGTGGGTTTTGTATTTGCTGCAATTTTTTCTGTGTTTTACTGTTCACTATAAAAGCATTTATCAGAAATAAGAAAAGCTTTCGAACTGGTTTTCCCCAAGAGTTGTAGAGGGTTTTTCCAAGGTAACATTGACCAAAAATCAGCGTGTCAAAAATTCTGTGTGTCGCTGATTTATTTTTCTGAGTTTTATTTCTGCATTTCAGCATTGTGAAATTTCCAAAATTAGTGTTTTCAGAAAATATTTATTTTTCCAGCTTGTTGAATGTATGGCTATGGGAATGGACATTTAACTTTATGGGAGAAATAAGGAGAAACTGAAAACCGGGGTTGGGTATCAAATTTCTCCAGTTTGAAACCCGGTTTATTAGGTGGACTGGTCCGATCACCGGTTCCGGTTTTTAAAACTATGCATGTGCCGTGCCCAGTGCTATGCTTACTTAATCTCCTACTGGTGGATCTGAACCTAAACCATTCCCCTCAAGTCATCAATATTAAACTCTATTAGGCAGGAATCCACCCATTTTGAATTTTTTTTAATTAAAGTGTATCACAATGGGGACCCTGGCCAACTCAGCCAATTAGGTACAGACTCAGCTAAGTAGGTATGAACTCAACCAAGTTGGACAGATTTGGTACCAAACTAACCAAGTCATCACTTGACTCAATCAAGTTCAATACCACCAAACCAAGGAAAGGGCCAAGTTGAATCAATCAAGGGTCAACTCAAACAACTTGGCTAATAAGCCCGAGGTTTTATGTGCCCATTTTTAAAACTATGGTTCCAACAATAAAAGCAAGGTTGTGTAAGGGGCATGCAACACTTACAACCCTTTTGGAAAAGCAATGCTTCCAACTACAATTTCAAGATTTCCAGAATCAAGATTTGCCTCTCCCACACTTATGTTGAGCATCCTCTCCTTTATGGTTGTAACAATTGTAGCCCAAATATGAGGCCAACAAGTTAAAGCCATGTCAAAAGGATTCTTATATCGATCCCCACAAGAGCCTCCCATATCTCTTTTGCTGACTTACACTCTGCACCTGATGTAACGTGGCATAAATCGGGAGGATTGTTTGCTAACTTACACTCTGAAGTCTGCACCCACTGTAATACGGGATAATTCAGGAAGATTGGCAACAAGATGTGGCTCCATTCACATTTTCTAGGTATCAACATTGTCCCTGCTGAACCTCCACACAATATGATCTGTTGTCAACAACAGATCATGATCAACCAGACTCTAGCTATCTGCAGCAACCAGACTTGCTGCCACCAAGGCTCTGAGTAATATGACTCCATGAGACCCTATATCTATTAGTTTTGATTGCATTCAAGCTCCAATACAAATTGTTGGAGTGAAGAATGGCTTTGCCCTCTTAGTTTGGACAACAAAGGGAAACTCAGAACATAGCACATATCATGATGCCACATGTTGCAATTCTAGAGTCCAAATTGCAAAGGTAAGTGCCAAAAGCAGAAACACATTTAACACACAAATGACACAGGATCTACAGTGCATCTCATTTTAACATGGAAAGTAAAGATGAAAAGAAAGATACACATTTCATTCATTCACATACATACATGATTTTCTACATATAATACTATAAACACTTGCAATTATAACATTAGGCTCATAGTAATAGAGATAACTACAATCCTGCAAAAGGAAATGCATTTAACAGCAATGATATGTAGTGGTAAAACTTATCAAAGCAGTTTTCAGCACCTCCCACTGCACACTCTAGCACAAATATCCCACGATTAGGTACAACCAGCATATGAACAACAACGTGACAATATTCCAAAAAACCCATACATAATCTCACACCAATCAAAAATTCCAGCACAAGTGAAACCATCATAAATGCAATCTAGTGAAACCATCAGAAATGCAATTGAGCATCTACCTACAGACTAAATTTAGTTATATGTTAACATCAATCCACTTTTTGTCAGTTAGTTCTGACACAATACTTGTCATCCCTTCTACTGATGTCAATGTCAGCTCCTGCTGTCAATGTTGACCTACTCCATCAATGTCAGCTCCGTCTGTTAATGCTGCCCTACTCCATCGATGTCAGCGAATGTTTCCAACGTTGATGTGCTCCATCCATATCAAATTGGACTCCAACTCGACACCCAACATGTAAACAATCGAACATGGTGATTTGATTCTTTGCTCTAATAAAAACAGCCAAGCACTAAGAAGACATGTTGACTGCTCACCTGCCCATGGGGGGTGGTCTTGTTGCCCCCCTCCCAAAAAGTAAATCATAATACAAATTAAAATGTCATAATAATGCTATCAAATGTTAAAAATTGTTATTTGATATTTAAATAATATTACTGATTAAATATATTCAGTATCTACATAGCTTCAAGATGATATGAATTAATAATAAAATTATTTGCTATATGGTGCTTATCTTTTTAGAAATATAATAATTTAATGACATCTGTATACCTGGTGGCCTTCAGGTTGAACCAAGTTGCCAAACAGGAGGAAGGTTTTTGTGCAGGGTCAGAAATTGCCTTTCAACATCTATAATTCTCAAACACAACTTAGTCATAGTCAATTTTGCGAAGTATTAACTATAGTGCAATGGGTTATGTTTGAAGCAGTGGTGACACTAGCATTATATACTGGCAGCCAGACATGGTTGCAGATATAAGGTTTTTTAATATAAATTTAGGGGCATCTTTACATATCTGCCTCTTGGGAAATCGGGGATTTCCAGTGACCAGAATTGTGTAGACAAGATTTGTATATTTTCCCACACTGGCAGGCACTGCATACAAAATTATTTTCAGGAGGTACGTTGGTCATGTGGCCCTTAACCTGCACATTTCTTGATGATTTATATACACTAATATTTTCTCTGTATCATTCCGATTTATTGGAGTCTCCGAAGAGACATTATATACACTGACATTTTATTAAAGAAGGGATAAAAGATGTCCCAGTGTATTTGCCAATTTTTATTTGTCCATTGCTGGATTTGGTTCAATGCAATGTCATCAGAGCCAGACCAGTCAATGAACCAGTTGACCCCAGAAACTGGAATTGGACAAAAACTGAAAATGAAACCAGACCACAAAACCAGTCGACCAAAAAACACATAAAACATTCAATTTTGAATATATATGTGTGTGTGTGTGTGTGTGTGTGTGTGTGTGTGTGTGTGTGCAACCATGTGAAACCGAAGCATTATACACAAATATCCAAAGTTTCTATGAATATAGCAAGGGCAGGCACATATAACCAAATAGCACTGAGTGCAATCCATATCTGAACCAAAATACATCAACAAAGAAGCTCTAAATGACCTCTAGAATCCAAAAATAAGCAGACTAAATAACTACAGTCTAGACTCTAGACCCTAAAATCTAATCATATGAGAGAATCATCTCAATTGAAATTCTCTTCATCTCCATCCTCAATATGACTAACTCACAAATGGGATTCCAGCTAGATTCCACCAGCCCTGAAGGCAACCATCCAACAACAATGTGCAGATCCTCTGTTTCACCACTTTATTATTTTATTATTTTATTGATTTCAAAAAAAAAAGGAGAGTTTATGTGGTCCCCATTGCCAGCTGTACAGTTCTGTATGATAATGGCTTATTCCAGTATGGAATCAGCCATTAAAGGAAAAAGGGAGGAAAACAGACAGAGAGGGGGGTACACAGGGAACTTTAATGAGCTGTAACTAGCTGATATTAAATCCATAGGTACTTGTATGCTGGTAGTACCTATTACATTGGTTGAGTTTAATACAGGAGTATTCAGCCCAAAGTGGCAAATAGTAAGAGCTGTGGCTGTTTTCTTAGCATTATGCCTTAGGGGAGGGCCTTACAATCCTAATACAAGCTTCTTATAACACCATTCACGTTAAAATTTAGAAATGCCAGATTTTTTACTTGTACTTGGACTAAGAACGGAAAATGTATGTATTCATCCTTTCCTTTGAGCATTGGGAAAGGGTATTTTCTTCTGCATCAGGCACAGAACCAGTGATTACTCAATATAAATGTAACTAATATCTACTTTTAAAAGCCGCTCTGAGATACTTCATATCGTAGACATGCTTGTTGCATAACCCTTTGCCTCTTTATAATCCACAAATCATCCACTTGTGAGGCATGTTTTATGGTGTCTTAGCAATGTAAAGCCCATAGGGCTATCTATTTTAATACTGCAATGCATCCTTAGAGATATCACTAGTCACACCAAGAGAAGCGAGGTACTCTTATAGACAGGTGGAATAAATTTAAGTGTCATTTCACATCATGTCACGTGTGTATCACAAATAAAATAGAAGGAAATAAATGGCCTACAACATCAAATTTCAAAAACAAAAAAAAAACAAGACTACCTTTTGTTTCTTTTAAACTATAGCATATAGCCATATTAGCCTGGGATTTTTTAACTTCTAAGCAGCAAGAGCTTTGCACCTGGGTATTTTTTTTATCCCTCTAGGTGCTTAATAGATCTAGGGCTGAGATGGATCTATGCTAGTGGTAACCATACCTGCAGCATAGACACTTAAATATTCACTACAAGCCACATCAGATAAGGGAACACATTGATTGGCATTGACATTCGTAAAAGTACCCAATAATTCCACCATTGTGGACATTTTTGAGGGGTGATTACCCCCTGACATGAAAATGTTCAAGGTCATCTGTATGATGCAAGTCCTGGATGATCTGATGAAACAGACGGCCAGTCAGCTGCAGTATCTAATCAGAATGAAAATAAAAAATCAATCAGAGTGCTAGAAGCTGCAATATTCCTTATTAAACTTATTTTAATTTCCCAGAAATAATTTTATGAAATTTCTTCAGGAAAAGCACATAATAACTCTTGCCAAGAATTTCAACAATTCAAAATCAATGGTTGTTAAGTTTACAGACAAATTCCATAGAAAAACCACAGCTCTTTATTTATTTATTATTAAGGGGGAAATTACAACAAAATTTTATAGAACCGGACAAATAGATAAGCTGGAGAAATCTTCTCTAGCTGGATTCCCCGATCTGCAATAGTGTGCTGCTTCAACCTTCTAACCAGTGTTCCAAAATCTAGATCTTGCTAAGCACCAATGAGGAATCTGATTTGATCCCTCCTCTTTGAGTGGCTAGGGTATATCTCTCAATACTGAAACCCCTCTTGATTGGATAAGCTAGGGTGGATCATTGTCCACCAAAACTAACCCTCAACATAATATGGACTCCCACCCAGACAAGCTCCAAGAGTCCAACTCAACAATAACAAAACAATAATCCTAAATGCATCCTAAAGAGTGAACTCTCATCTCTTTTAATAGTCATGGACTATCGCAATACCATGGGTCATCCGAATACCACGGGTCTTCTTCTTTTTATTAAAGTGATTTATAATATTTCTTTTTCTTTACTCACATTCAATTAATTAATTATCTTATAGCCCATAATTAATTTTAATTTGTAGTGGAGTAGTTTCCGGATCCATCGCATGGATCCAGAAACTACTCCACTACAAAATACCTATATTACCGGATCCGTCAAGCCTGGGTGCAGGATGCGAGGATCCCCAGATCAGATACAGATTCGGATCTGGATTCACCCAGGATTCATATGGTTGACAAATCAACAACAACACCCTTTCCCTCTTGGACTGTACGATAGAGCAGACAATGAATATTTTTGGATTTCATGCTGGAAAATGGATTACTCTGCCAGCAAAGGAATTTTCAACGGTTACAGTTATTGTAAAACTGAAAATCGAATTCCGAATTCCCATTATCACGCTGTTAGATGGATCAACCTTTTGGGCCTTACCTTCCTGCCAATATCTGCATTTTCGTGTAATTTTGAATAATTCACTCATTGTATTTCCCTCAGGTTGACATGTCCTCACATAACTGAAAGATCGGTATAGTTCGAGCGGCTAACAATAAGATCGGTTTTAAAATGACGATTCAGCATAAGTTTTTAAATATATAAAAATTAATGTTGATAAATCATGGCCATTTGGCATGGTTAACAATATAAATGAACTTTATAAACCATTCGGAAGCAAAAACTAAAGTTTATAACGAGAAATGTTAAAAATATTAAAGTAACATATTCAATGATGAACTTTATAAAACATTCCGAAGAAAAAACTAAAGTTTATAATTAAAAATATTAAAGTAACATATTCAATGTAATGTGTTAAAGTGACATGGTTTTTTAAATATATAAAAAATAATGTTTATAAATCATGGCAATTTGGCATAGTTATATTAAATGTGAACTTTATCCACCATTCAAAACTTAAAAAGTAAATTTTATACGAAGGATTATTAAAACTTTAAAAGTAAAGTGTTAGGATATTCCGACACATAGGAAATAGTTAAGAATAACTTAGTCTAGTGTAGAGTTAGGTAAAGTGTGTTTCTTTACCATGTACATTTGTAACTTATAATACGATGGTCACGATTTGTAGTGATCCGACGGTTATCTCTCACCTCGGTATTAACGACACTTGATCCGTGGCTTAACACCCGATTGGTCCATGATCTCTATTTAAAGAGCATGGAGGGTCATTTGTCCTGGAACCATTTATGAGAGAAACATATGTAACTTTTCTTTTTATATTAATAATTTGCCTGAAGTGGCCGCATTGGCTCAGTCCATGGATTGTTTCCCTCTTTGAGGGTTTTAACCACGTGATTATACTGTGTGGTTATTTGTGATCTGTTTGTGAGCGATGGCCTTTGATTCTTGATCTAAGGAACTTACCCTGTAAATTCCTACATGGTATCAAAGCTATTTTGAGGGCCGCATCCATTGTTGATCAAAATCCTAAGCCGGTTTGACTGCATGCAAATGTCATTTTGTAGATCTACTATTTCTGAACATTTTTGGGCTTGGAGAACTGCTCGGTTGTGTCCAGAGCATCTATTACAGTAAGAAACGCCTTTCGTTTCATGCGAAAAGGTTTCCTGCTGCCCAAGTTATGACAGTTTAGATCTGGGGATATAATGCATCTATTTTGCAGTTATATTTGTTAATAGTTCTGCTTATTTCAGTTTTTTTCTGTTTATTTTCGGTATTAAGATTTTATTTATTTTCCGGATCTATAACCTCTTCTCTGTGTATGCTCTTTGTTGTGTGCTGCGTGCAATCTCGGCAAATCAGAAACAGAAAAAAGGGATTTTTTTTGCTACGTATGCTCTTTCCCCGCGTCTTTGTTCAATCTCGAGAAATCAGAAATAGTGAAAAAAGTCATAGTTGTCGGTAAGGCTAACCGAAAATCTAACATTCTGTCGTAAGGCTATGCATTTCGTTTTTTTTGCTCGGTTTTTGTGTTTTTTTGTGCAGGAAAAGGCACACACACCGAAGAGTTATAAAAAAAAATTAAAAAAAATTAAAAAAAAACCTTCCTCCTTTCATGCAATAACATGATCCTTTTACTATCTCACTTGGTGAGGGGTTAGTTTATGAGAATAGAGGTCTTAGGTTCAAGTCTCCTTCTCAAGCTTCATTTGTAAAAAGTTTTTGTTCAAAGGGGCAAAAAAAATTTTAAAAAGCCGCACTTCATCCCGCTCCCGTAACTATTCGGCATCTATAACTCAGATTTTTCTAAAGGCATAACTTCTTCATCCGGAAGCCGTTTTTCGAGCCGTTCTTTTTGAAACGGCCTAATTTTTGAGATCTTTCCATTGGAGCAGTTAGTTTCAGCTTTTCTCTGCTTTAGTTTTTTTTTTTTTAATGGAAAGTGCATGTCCGATTATTCTTAACAGCACCAATTATTTCCAATGGCTACCTCACATGGTAGATATACTTAGAAGTAAAGGGCTTTATAGAATAGCCACAAAACAAGAAACTAAACCTTCTGATGATGATAAAGCTGCTAAATGGGAAAATAAACAAGATCAAGCACGACGGTTGATAGGAATGTCCATTGCTAAAGATCTTTGATTTCATATCCTTGACATTGACACCCCTGATGAAGCCCTGGAAAAGCTAAAAACTATTTTTGGCATTCAAAATCAAATCAGGGCCCACCAACTTGAAAATGAGTTGCTTACTTTGGACCCCAATATCTTCTCCTCCATTGAAGATTTTTTGTCCAAATTCAAGACCCTCAGAATTCTTTTAGAAGGTTGTAAGATCAAAAAGGACGATGGTAGCCTCATCTATTGCATTCTTGCCAAGCTTGGCCCTGCATACTTTGTATTTGTTTCCGCCTTCCATTCCACTAGAGAAGCCATCAATTCTTCAGGAACCACCTACAAGAATCCCACTTTTGATTCCTTGTGTGATTCTTTGATAAGGGAACAAGAAAAACTTTTACACCTTGGTCTTATCACTGCTGGAAACGCTTCTAAGAAAGCCTTAGCAGCCCAACAACAACCATATCAAAAGAATCCCAAGAAGTAGTATCCATAAAAATATGGTCCTAAACCAAACAAGGGCCCTAAGCAATTTCAGCCACAAACTGAAAAATCAAATCACCAAAATAATAAGGCAAATCAAAACAAAGGGAAGAAGACAAATAGACATTGCAACTTTTGCAATCGGGATGGCCATATAAAGTCCAAATGTTTTAAGAAGATGGAAGCCTTAGAAGCAGCAATGAAGAAGCGCAAAATCAATTTGGAGCATTCTTCACCTTCATCTTCAGGCATGGCACTTTCTGCTTGTGGTTGTCAAGCATCAAGATCTGGTTATGCATTAAATGTATCTTCTTCTTCTCCTTCTCGTGAGTGGCGCATTGATTCTGGAGCTTCTTACCACATGGCTAAAAATAAATCCATGTTTTCTTCTTTAAATGATTGTAACACCAAACATGTTTATGTTGGTGATGATAGATCTCTTAGTGTTGTAGGATCTGGAACCATTCATCTAGATAATGGTCAGTTTAATGATGTACTATGTGTTCCTACCTTGTCATGCAACCTTCTATCTGTTTATCAGATAACTCATTCAGGTGAGGGAAAATAGTAGAATTCTCACCTCATGATGTTGTAATCAAGGACCTCAAAGATCCTAAACATATTTTAGCTACTGGCATTGCTGATGATTCCACAAGGTTGTATAAGTTTGACAACTTTGGGTCATCATGTCTTCCCTCGGTTTTTGTTGCTCATAATGATGATGTGAGCAAACTTTGGCATGAGCGATTTGGTCACTTAAATTATCGCTCTCTTCAAACTCTCTGTCAGGAAAAGATGGTGACGAGCCTTCCTATGGTATCTTGCCAAGATGGTGTTCGCTCCGGATGTGTACTTGGAAAACATCATCAAGATAGTTTTGACAAACGTGCCTCTTGGCACGCTTCAACCCCTTTGTAGCTTGTGCACAATGATTTATGTGGTCCACTTCCTATTGTTTCTTTCTCTGGTTGCAAGTACTTCTTAGCTTTCATTGATGATTTTTCCAGACGCACTTGGGTATATTTCTTAAAACTCAAGGGTGAAGTTTTTAACATGTTCTTGGCCTTTCAGGCCTTTGCTGAGAAACAATCTGGACATCAAATTCTTAAGTTAAGATTAGACAATGGCGGAGAATATGTTAACAACAAATTTATCAACTTCTACACTGAGCATGGCATTCAATTGCAATATATTGTTCCATATACTCCACAACAAAATGGTGTAGCTAAAAGGAAAAATCGCACCTTAAAAGAAATGGCTAATTGTATGCTTCAATCTAAAGGACTTGGTCTCAATTTTTGGGTTAAAGCCATTAACTGTGCAAATTACATAGTAAATTGCAATCCTACTAAGGTTTTAAAGAATATAACTCCGAAAGAAGCTTGGAGCTCAATCAAACCATATGTAAGTCTCTTTCATGTTTTTGGAAGTGATGCTTGGGCCCATATTCCAGATGCGAATAATAAAGCCTTAGAACCTAAGAGTGAAAAATGTATTTTTGTTGGATATTCTGAAGACGTCAAAGGATATAGACTTCTTCAACCAAAATCCAAAAATATAATCATTAGAAGAGATGTAAAGTTTGATGAAAATATATCGGCCTGCGAGCCTAGTTCAGCGGGTGTGCCACCTTTGGCCTGCGAGCCTGATTCGGCATATGTGCCACCTCTCTCTCTCTTTTCTATTTCTAATAGCATTCCTTCTAGTTCAGATGATGACAGCAAGGATGACAATCCCCCTCCACCTCGTGAAATTGTTCCTTATACTCCACCGCTTCCAAGATGGGTCCACTCTACTCGGGATGCAGCAGGTTCTCTTGCAGGTGACCTTGCCGATCGATGACGTACACATTCTCAGTTCGAAAGAGCTTCTTCCTTATTGGCGCAAGTTCCAAAAAATCCTGATCCAGAAACTTTTGAAGAAGCCTCCGGTCATCCAACTTGGGATGAAGCTATGAATGTTATCGTTCCTTATTGGCGAATGATACTTGGGATCTTGTTCCTCTTCCAAAAGGAAGAAAACTTGTCAGATGCAAATGGGTTTACAAAACAAAGTTTTTGCCCAGGACGGATGGAAAAGTGGATAGACATAAAGCTCGTCTTGTCGCTAAAGGATTTTCACAAGTTGAAGGCATTGACTATACTGAAACCTTCTCCCCTGTTGCCAAAATGAATTCTATCCGCCTTGTTCTTTCCCTCGCTGCTTCCTTTAAATGGGAAGTCCATCAGATGGATGTTAAATCTGCCTTCTTACATGCAAATTTATATGAAGAAATCTACATGGAACAACCCCCTGGCTTTATCGAAAATGACTCTAGCCTTGTTTTTCGCCTTAGGAAGTCTCTCTATGGTCTCAAACAAGCTCCTCGGGCTTGGTATGCCAAAATGGATAGATTTCTATTAGATAATGGCTTTTCTAGGTGTCATTCTGACAACACTATCTACACCAAGAAAGTGGGTAAGTCCTTCACCATCCTTGTTCTTTATGTTGATGATCTTATCCTTACTGGTAGTGATCCAAACCATCTAAACCATGTGAAGTCTAGCCTCAAAAAGAAGTTTGAAATGACAGACTTAGGACACTTGCATTATTTCCTTGGTCTTCAAGTCTTGCAATCCAAGGAAGGCATTACCCTCTCTCTATCCAAGTATGCCTATGATCTTCTACACCACTTTCACATGGAAGACTGTAAGCCAGTCCCTTCTCCCTTTCAGTATAGAGTCAAGCTTTCAGTCACTTGTACTACCCCTGAAGTTGATGCTACCTTATATCAACTTGTTGGTAAACTTCTGTATCTAACCCACACCCATCCTGACCTCTCCTTTGCCGTTGGTCTTGTCGCTCGGTTTATGCACCAACCTCATGAAAGTCACTGGAAAGCAGCTAAAAGAATACTTCGATATATTCGAGGTACAGTTCAATTCGGGATTCATTACAGTGCAGGAGCATCTCCATTGTTGATTGGTTTCACTAATTCTGATTGGGCTGGTGACCCTGATGATCGAAAGTCTACTGCAGGATATGTATTCACTCTTGGTTCAAGACCTATTACTTGGTCTTGTAAGAAACAAAGTGCCATCTCTCTTTCTTCAGCAGAAGCAGAGTATCGTGGTGCAGTTGAAGCCAGGAAGGAAGCCATGCGGCTTCCTTAGATTCTGTCTGAATTTGGTCTTCATCAGCAGCATCCAACTACACTTTGGTGTGATAATCAGAGTGTCATTCGGCTATGTAAAGATCCAGTTCAGCATCAGCGTATGAAACACATTGAACTCGACATACACTTCATCAAAAATCTCATTCATGATCATGTTCTTAAAGTGCAGTACTGTCCAACCAATGATCAAGTAGCCGATATCTTTACAAAGGCTCTCACAGAAGCGAAGTTTACCAAACTTCGATCCATGCCTAGAGTTCAGGAAAGTTGTCATTAAGGGAGGATAGGCTCTAATGCCTCTTTCCTTCTCCTATTGTGTCACTTTTGTAAATCCTTCAATCCTATCCCAATTTGTTGTGAAGGGGGGATGTTAGGATATTTTGACACATAGGAAATAGGCTCCTTTTGTGTCAGCTTTGTAAACCCTTCAATCCTATCCCAAGTTGTTCTTAAGGGGGGGTGTTAGGATATTCCGACACATACAAAATAGTTAAGGATAACTTAATCTAGTGTAGAGTTAGGTAAAGTGTGCTTCTTTACCATGTACATTTGTAACTTATAATCTGATGGTCACGATTTGTAGTGATCCGACGATTATCTCTCACCTCGGTATTAACGACACTTGATCCATGGCTTAACACTCGATTGGTCCATGATCTCTGTTTAAAGAGCATGGAGGATCATTTGTCCGGTAACCGTTTATGAGAGAAACATATGTAACTTTTCTTTTTATATTAAAAAATTGCATGAAGTGGCCACGTTGGCTCAGGCCGTGGACTGTTTCCCTCTTTGAGGGTTTTAACCACATAATTATACTGGTGTACTAATTTGTGATCTGTTTGTAAGCGGTGACCTTTGGTTCTTGATCTAAGGAACTTACCCTGTAAATTCCTACAAAAAGGAATATTAAAGTAACACGTTAATGTAATGTGTTAAAACTTAAAAAAGTAAAGTTTATAGGAATTTACAAGCTTGTCTAAATAATTAAGATTAAATACTCATAAATGATACATTAATTATAAGATTATTAATTTAAAATATTAATTATATATATAATAATTATATTCATATTAATTAATATTAAATATACATTAATAATAGGATTATTAATTTATAATATATATATAATAATATAATACATATATAACAATGATAAATTATATTATTTTTATATAAATAATTTGTTTTTAAAATTATAGAACTATATTTATATTGTTTGTACTTGTCGTTTCCCTGTCGTATCTGAATCCTAGCTTTTCAAAAAACTAGTGTATCTAGATCCAGTTCTGATTCCTGGCAACTTAGCAAAATACAGATCGCAGAAACTTGAAATCTATAATTTTAATTTGTAGCCTAGGCTTGAGGTGTCCTTTCCCAATGACCAGAAAAAGGGACATTACAGTCCTCCCTTCCTGAAATTGTTTGCCCTCAAGCAATTCATACACTTATACAAGGGTCCCAAATAAGTCTAAAGAATCCTTGTATTACTGAGATGGAATCTAGAATTTGTATGACAGGACCAATTCCTGGATACCAAGTGAATCTAAAAGAGGCTCCCCTATACTATTGTTGTATCAATAAGATATTATCGATCCTTGTGCCTCCTGCCTTCCAGTTGTACTCCCCTACTTGGTCTGGCCTTGTCGTACAAGGGGATAATCCCCCTGGATCCCACTGCCAAATAGGGAATCTATCATCCCCAATGCCCGAACACTCTAACTACGCTATACCCCTAGCTAGAAGTAATATCCCATAAGCTTCCCATTTGATACGGTACCAACTCATAATCTCCCTCCAGTCTAACTGTTGGGGACCTCTACCATAGTAGATGTCCACTGCCACCATAACACCTCTGAAGTCCCTAACTTACCAAAGAGTGTCTCTCCCTCCAGTCATCAGCATTCCCTAAAACAAACCAACATGTTGGCATTGTGCTTCTTTGATTACACCTGAGATGTCACTACAGCATAGCTCCTGTTTTTGCATCCTGATATACTTGCTATCCTACTCAAACATCCTGCAAACTTGCATCCCTGCTTCCTTGTAACATCCATCCATCGTCTTCTCTCTATGTGGTTTGAGCAATAACGTGCAACGTTGCTTGTTACTTGTACTTCTACTCTCCTACAATTGCGAACTCAATGTGGTGCAAGCCTTGGTTATACACTTCTGAAGTGGGCTACTGTACATCTCACCCTTTGATCTTGCTAGAAGCAACTCAAGCGCATGCTTATTTTGTTTCCCTCCCCGGTGTTTTAACTGCTCCCCAATACTAAAATGCTTGAAAATTGACCTTGCATTCATGATCCTCCATTCCTCAAGCTCACTATTCTTCTTCAATATTGTGTCCTTTATCCTCTTAAGTTTTTCCTTTATTTCTAAGAGGCTTTCTGTAAGCTTCTACAAATCCGCAGCTTCTTAATACCTTTTCAGCTCACCCACTAGATCTTGGGTGTCACTGCTTCTATCATCCTCCTACGTTATGGTATTTGTAGATGATGAGGGTTGTGCTTCACCAACACTTTCTTCTTCTACCAATTCCTCATCAGAGAACATGTTTTCTTTTGCTCCTTTGTTTTTAGCACCATTTGACTGTCAGAAATATTTTCCTCTAACAACTACACCCTAGTGATAAGCTATCTTCCTTCCTTGTTATGATGGACAATTTTGCTTCCTTTATTGTTCTTACTCTTGTTGGCATAATCTATGACCTGCAACCCCAATGAAGTTAGTTTTATTTCAGTCGATCGTCTTTTGAACCATTTAAGGTTAAAGCTCAACCAATCCTTCTAGGAGTTCATGAGCAATCAATGAAACAACCTACGCGTTCCTCCAAATAACCAACACATTTGACTACAGCTGCTTGCAAATGGAATCATCATCACCTAAAATCGAAGACAATATTTTGCACGTTGGTTTTTACAATATCAGGATCATATTCATTAACGTTGGTAAGGAAATAGTGGAATATTCGAAAAATCAAACTACCGCAATCTATTGGAGAATGTAACTAGGTTCGGTCTTCATAATTGTATTTGAGTCATAACAAAATGTACTTATGAAAAGAATGAAAAGAAAATCTTTGTTATTATTATTATGACTTATTAAAGCATGGGTTTCTTGCTTGGGTCATCATGTTTTAGGTCAAAGTCCCCATTGAGGAATTCTAGGATTTATATTGAGTCAATAGAGTCACTGTATATTTAATAAGACCCTTCTTGGGCTTTTGAATCAGCTAAAAAGAATTATTTTTTAGTCAAAAATTAATTTTGTCACCTCCACAACATGTCGGCCCTTACCAGTTCAAGTCGGTCTACAAGAAGAGAATTTGAACTCCATAAAATGGTATATATAAGAGTAGTTCGATTCATTTGAGAGACCATCACTCACACAAGTTCGATCTTCAAGAAGAGGCAGTAAAAAAGTGTGAAGTTGGAGAAGGAGACAAGAAGTTGTAGGATCAAAAGTTTTAGGGCACTTATCTCTCCCACGTGTGGAATTTTCTAGGCTACTGCAACTAGATCGAAGCACTGCATCAAGACCAAAAATTTTGTTCATGCTTCTAGGTCGAAGTTTTGCCTCAGGGTCGAAGTGCCGCTTTAGGGTCGAAGTGTTGCTTCTAGGTCGAAATATTGCATCAAAGTCAAATTTATTGGGTTGATGTTGCTACATCAAGATCGAAGTTGCTAGGTCAAAGTTTTTGCTTCATTGAAGTGTTATTGCTGCTACTATTCTAGGTCGAAGATAGTGTTGGAAGGTTGTCATTTGCAGGAGAAGGAAAGGGTTGACCTGGTGATTAAAGGAGGCTACTGCAACTAGATCGAAGCACTGCATCAAGACCAAAAATTTTGTTCATGCTTCTAGGTTGAAGTGTTGCTTTAGGGTCGAAGTGCCGCTTTAGGGTCGAAGTGCCGCTTCTAGGTCGAAATATTGCATCAAAGTCAAATTTATTGGGTTGATGTTGCTGCATCAAGATCAAAGTTGCTAGGTCAAAGTTTTTGCTTCATCAAAGTGTTGTTGCTACTACTATTCTAGGTCGAAGATAGTGTTGGAAGTGTTGAACTCTTAGCTAAACTGAGAGGGGGGGGTGAATCAGTTTAACACATTCATAATCTTTTAAACTTTTTATTAAACTTTATTTACACCTTCATTTCATGTCCAACTTAATATGTGAGTAATCTTAGAATGTGAACAACAAGTATTAATATAATATAACAGCAGACTTAATATGAGAGCAGCAGGTATTAAGCAGATGATATAAATCAGATCAACACATAAACATCATGCACAGGTGACAGAGACACCAGATATAAGTGGAAACCCATAAAGGGAGAAAACCACATCTTACTATTGTTGTGATGCAAAGGCAAGCTCCAACTCCCTCTCACCATTGTTTTTCTGTAGGCACCAACCTACAGGAGGCTCCTACCTCAATTCTGCAAGCTACAACTTGCAAGGAAGCTCCAACTCCCTTCAATTTTCTGCAGGCACCAACCTACAAGAGGCTCCAACCTCAGTCAGCTATAACTGACAGCTATCAAGCTTCAACTTAATAGGGAAACTCCAACTTCCTCAATTTATCAACTGAAATGTTTGTTGATTTACCTCAGATATCAGCTCTGTTCTGTAGCATCTCTTTCTGCTCCTCTTTTCCTAATCTTCTACGCACTTACACTTCTATACTTTGCCTTCTCTATATTTGCTCTCTCTTGCTTCATTTATGCATATCAGTTAATATTATTTATAGAGTTCCTCACATATTTGTTTGTCTTTTCACAAAGAATTTAGATTCATGATCATGACTCTTTCTTCTGTCTTCATTCCTTTTATCTTGCTCGTTCAATAAATATGCTTGTAGGTGCTTATTTTAATAATGCAATTAGGATGTTGCTCTTGGAACTTGCCAATGCATCACAAACAATAAAATCGATTAAAACATTTTACATTCAAATTCTGATGAGAATTCGGCTCAACTCATTTAGTCTTTTATTTTCTTTTGTGTGTTTGTCTTTTATGTGACTGTGTTTTATCTCCTTTAAGCTCTGTTTGCTTTTCTGTCCTCTGCTGTGGTGTAACTGTTGCATACACGTAACTGAGATTTTTATACCAGCTGACTGTAAATCTGGACAAATTCCAATGCTCTGTACATAGTACGTGTCTTGTTGATGTGGCGAGTTCCGCAAGCGGAACATACGTTCATCACAATTGTTTTATATTAATAATCGCCCTCAGTTTATGCCATCCAACAATAACCCGAACCACGCGGCACATTGTAGATTATATATATAATCCAACTTCAGCTCTTGGCATAAGTTTAAAATACAGACTGCCCTTTTAGGTATGACTTAAATAAATTCTTGGCTTATATAATAAAACCTGTTTAAACATATAAAAACTCCTTTCGGGCCCACCTGACACGTTTTCCAATGCGATATGCTTCTCCTCCAGCGATTTCCAATTCCGATTGATCGCAATCGCAAACTTCTATTTGCATGTTCCGCTGCTTTGTTTAACTCCGATGCGATTGACCTGATGCGATGCGATTAATCGCAATCGCAAATTCTATGTTTATATATGTTTCCGACACATATCAATTACGGTTCATAAACCCGTCGGGTCCGGACTTCCAATCGCAATCGCAAAATTTTTGTTGCATGTTCCGATGCCCTGCTTAAATCCGATGCGATTGGTCAATGTTCAATAAGATTGCCGATGCGATTAGAACTGGAACTCAAGCTATATATGAGTTGTAGTTTATATACCCATCGGGTCCGAACTTCCAATCACAGTCGCAATTCTTATATTCTCTGATGCGATCATCACTGTTCACCGGAACTCACGGTATGTATGAGTTGTAGTTTATATACCCTTTCAGATCAGTTTAATGGCAATCGCAACTCTTATTTTAACTTGTTCTACTACCTTATAATCTCCCGTCCGATTGGAAAGGTCCACCTTATAGTACTTTGGTTCTTTGAATCTACGCTATATATGTAAATATACTTTATATATATATATATATATATATATATATATATATATATATATATATATATATATACACACACCGCTAACGATTAAAAAGCGATTACGAGAATAAGGTTTATATGTATTATATATAACGCCCATCGGGTAATGGTTCGCGGAATTATATACATATACTCGGTGAGGTAGCAATTCTCGGAATTTATTTATATATATATATATATATATATATATATATATAACGTCATTTGTGTATATCTCGGTGGGATATATATATATATATATATATATATATATATATATATATATATATATATATCTGTCGGCTTGGGCGATTCTCGGAATTTTATATATATCCTCCAGTTGAGGTAGCGATTCTCGGAATAACGATTGTCTCTGCCTCTGGTGCTTCTATCGCTCTGCCTCTGCTGTGCTAATGCTTCTGCCGCTCGACCACTTCACTGCCTCTGTATTCGCTGCCTCTGTCTCCACTGCTCGACCGTTTCACTGCCTCCATATTCGCTGCTTCTACCTCCGTTGCTCAACCTTTTCACTCTGCCTCTGTATTCGACTGTTACACTTTAGCAGTGTTCTTCCGCCTGTCTCCTTTGCCCTGCTTGCTTTTTCTTTTGTCTGTCTCTATTCTGCAATCCTTTGCCTGTTTCTGCTTCAGCGCTGCCTCCTTTGCCATCAATGACAATATTTCCAACAGGAAGGTTGTCATTTGCAGAAGAAGGAAAGGGTTGACCTGGTGATTAAAGGAAGTTCGTGTCTAGGTCAAGAAGTCTTGGATTGTCTCGTGAAACTATTGAATGAAAAATTGTTGACTGGGTTTTCCCCTCGACTGGAGTTTTTCCCTAGTTGTGTGTCTACATCTGGGTCCCTGACCTTTATATGGTTTTGATAATTGTTTGATGAACTAAAGAAGAACACAAAAGATAATAAGCAAATAAGAATTACACAAGTAATTATCAAGTATAAGAAAATATTTCTTCCTTTCTAATTTTCTAACATGGTATCAAAGCTAAGGTGTAGAAAGAAGAAAAAGGCATTTTGAGTATCTATTGAAACGAATCTTAGGAATCTCAGGAAGTTGAAAAAGGGATCATAGAAAGGGACCTTATAAGGAAAGAAGCATACTATCTTCCATGACAATGTCTAACACAATAAAGGGAGAGAACAAATTAGAAGTGTTGGATAGTGTAACTAGGATCGGTATTCATATTGACTATGTAATTATGAATTTATACAGAAGACAGATAATAAAATAACTTTGGTATGCTTGCCTCATGGGTTTCATGAGCAAGGCTTTATTTTAGGTCAAAGGACTTCTTCTTGATGTCCTTTAGGAATTTGTCTTTTGGTTATAAACTTCCTAAAAGCTCATGTTTATGATGAGTCAAAGTAACTATTTCATGCCTTAATATCTTGTCACATAATCCTTTTGATATGGCTCAAGTTCATCATTGAAGACACTACTCAAGTCGGCGTAAAAGCAGCCCCTCGAGTCAGCACCGAAGCAGCCCCTCAAGTCGGCTCAGAAGCAACGCCTCAAGTCGGCTCAAAAGCAACCCCTCAAGTCGGTTCAAAAGCAGTCCCTCAAGTCGGCTCAGAAGCAGCCACTCAAGTCGGCTCAGAAGCAACGCCTCAAGTCAGCTCAGAAGCAACCCCTCAAGTCGGCTCAAAAGCAGTCCCTCAAGTCGGCTCAGAAGCAGCCCCTCAATTCGGCTCAGAAGCAATCCCTCAAGTCGGCTCAAAAAGGGACATGTCCTGTATATATATAAGGTAAGACTGCGGCTCATTTGTAACAAGGAACTTCGGATCTATCTGAAGAAAGTTATGTGGATGTCATTGAGATAAAACAGCGTGAAGAAGTCCGAGTCTCTTGTG
Source organism: Pinus albicaulis (assembly GCA_034641835.2). NCBI lineage: Eukaryota > Viridiplantae > Streptophyta > Pinopsida > Pinales > Pinaceae > Pinus > Pinus albicaulis. The sequence goes on from CM076574.1 coordinate 326,455,684, forward strand.
TGTGTGCATTCTTCTCCTCATACACCATGTGTGTGCTTCAACATGGTGTTTAACATGGTATCGGAGCGGGCGATTTCTGGCCCTGCTCCAAATTGAGTGAGCCATTTGTGTTTATGGCCTGCATATCTGCAAAAATTCTTAACATTTTTGCAGCACTCATAGTTTCTGCAGCAGTGTTTTTGCCGCCATTCAGAGTGGTTTTTGAGAAGGAGCAGCATTCATAATCTAGAGCAGCATTCAGCATTTGTTTTGAAGAAGAGCAGCAAGCAGCACTGCACATCTGAAGGTTTATTTCTCTGCAATCTCTGCATTTTAAATTCTGCATTTTGAAGAGCTGCTGGATACAATTTATATTGGGTTTCTGAACAAGTTTCTGGGTTTTCACTGGAAATATTTCTGAGTTTTCATTGGAAGATTTCTGAGTTTCTGCAATTCTGCATTTTCCTGTTGCTGGACTACTGGAAAGATTTCTAGATTTGCATGGAAAGAAATCTGAGTTTTTCTGCTATCTACATTTTCCGCTGCTGAAATTATTCTGCTATATATTTGGAAGAAGAAATTCTGTAGTTGCCCTGTTTTGAAGACATTTGTGAAATTTCTACTCTTTATTCTGCTCTCTGCTGTTAATTAAAAAAAATAAAAAAAAATTCTGGGCAAACTCTGCCCTCGACCTTCCTCCCTCATACGCCTCTGCCTCTACCTGCAACACACTTCACAGCACGCCCATTTCATTTCATATCTTCTACCCACGGCTATCCCATACCTGCCAACACTCCATACCCCTCTCCCTCATCTAACCTACGCGCTTTCCAAGCATTCTACAAACCCCATACTAAACCACCCCGCAGACTCCGCCCCACAGGCCCGCGCTCTCCCTCTCCCTTACGGCCCCGCCCTCACTAAACTCCGGCCCCTTGCTATACCCTGTCCGCCCCTTCTCCACTCCCTTGCCCGCAAACCCCTACCTTCCTACCTGCTACGTCGTCCCTCAACCTTGCAACCTACACTACCCCCGCTCCTTAAACCCTCGCCCCTCCCTGCGCTACTTCTTTACACTCCATTCATTAATCACGCGGCCTACCTGCCTCCTTACTGACAAACGCAGCCCCAACCTTCCAACTCCCCTATCCTCACTGCACACTCGCCCTCTCCACCGCTTAACGCTTCCCCTCCCAATGCTCTGCAACACTTGCTCTCATCGCCCCTCCCACTGCCTAACACCTCCGCCTCTTTTAAATTTGTGTTTTATATTTTTTTTTAATTTATTTTTAATATACGCCACCCTCCCCATATGATACCGCCCCCACGCAATAAATTTGCCTCCCACTCTTTTAAATTCGATCTCTAAAATTTAATTTACTCACTCCATTCCATTTATTTTATTCCCCTAATTCAATTCCCCTTCCATTAATTCGATTCCCTTTTAAAATTAATCCCCCTCCTTTTTTACTAAAGCCCTTTTCCCTTAATTTAATAATCCCCATTTACTTGAATAAACCCCTTCCCATTTTAATAATCCCCTTCCCATTTTTTATTTAATAAACTCCATATAATACATTACCCCCATCCCTTTTTAATAATCCTTTTTAACATTTCCCTTAAATTCCCTTCCATTAAATTATTTTTTAATTAATTTTCAATTATTTAAAATAATTAAAAAAAAAAAAATAGCAGAGAGAGAGGAAAGAGAGAAATGAACAGCAGAATTGAAGGAAATGGAATATGAAGAAGATGGACAGTATACATAGAGAAAATTGCAGATTTTACATTATATGATTCATGGCATTGATTTGAAGGGTGTTTTTTTTGAAGAATTTCACATTTGAAGAAAAGTTTTCCATCATTGAAACCAGTTATTTGAAGAAATTTCCACTGCTTTAAAGGCTTCTTTCATAGTGTTTTCAGCTGCACATATTTTTGCAGAGATTTTGTATTGAACTCACATTGTGAGTGAATTTGCCTCTTCATTCATAGTTGGAATCAGTACTTGAGTTGTTGGATTGTTGATTGCCCTCCATCATTTGAGGAGCACACTTTGTACTTTAAGAATTTCTTGAGTCATTTGTATTTGTTGAATCATATTGTAAACGGGTGCATTTTCGGTTGAAGCCGACGCCCTTTCATTTTTGAGCCTAAATTGTTGAAAATGGCCAAAATCAATGAGGCATTAATGTTGTTGAATGACCTCATTCATTCAAATGTTGATGATGTGATAAAAATGAGCAAGGATGCTCTATGTAACATTCAGAGTTGTTTGCTAGATGCACAAGAGAAGATTGAGTTTTTGCAGTTGGAATCTCAGCTCCAACAAGATGAACTTCAGCAAAAGAGTCACCATTCTGAACCTGTTTCTGTTCAGAAGATTGAGAAGGACTCCCATCAGAAGCAAGAAGATAAAGTTTCAGTTGATTCACATTCAGTTCATTGTACTAGAGCAGATTTTCATGCATATGCAGCAGTTCAACCTGCACTTCTCAAGCCCATCATCAGACCTTGGGAAGAGCTTGTCCACAACAAGCACCGAACTGGTCTTGGATATGACAAGGATGTGTCCTTTCATATTCCGGACTACACAAAGCCCATCATATTTCAGAGTGCCGGATTCATGTATGACAGTTCACCTGCAGCTGTTCCAGATCCTGTTCCACTTCCACAACAGATTGAGAAATGCCAACATTGTGATCGAGTTGGCCATATGAAAGATCACTGTTTTGATCTTCATCCATGCAAGCACTGTGGTCGGCACACTCATTCTTCAGACAGATGCTTCAGACACAAGTCTCCTGCAAGAACCAAGATTCATCTTGGATGGATCGCTTCTTGGCAATGGGCATCGGCAGCCAAGAAGATGTTTACGACACATGTTAGAACTTGTTCACGGATATTGAACAAACTTGCAGTTGAGTTTTCGCCATCATCTCACCTTGTCCCTGACAGGGGGGAAAATGGTGGTCATGTACAAGCTTCGACGACAGATCAAGCGAACCTGAGCCACAATCTCTCATTCCATGTTCAGAGTTGTAGCCAGCAGTTCAAGCGAGCCTGAGCCACAATTCGTCATTCCGGATTCAAAGATGTAGCCAGAGACACGAATGCCCATGAGCATACCTTCGGTTGGTGGATAACCTAAAACCATCATTTTCGGTTGGTGGATAACCTAAAACCATCATCTTTGGTTGGTGGATAACCTAAAACCATCATTTTCGGTTGGTGGATAACCTAAAACCATCATCTTTGGTTGGTGGAAAACCTAAAACCACCACAGGTAGTAGACCTCCCTTCTTTTAGGTCGAAGGTCTCCCTTTTTTTATGAGGGACAATTCCTCTAGCAGAAGCTTTTAGCTTCTTGCCAGTTTTGGAAGAGTTCCGGGAACTGCAACAAGTTTTGCGTTCCAGTGTTTGTGGTCATCCTAAAACCACCTCTTTTTTCCAACATTTCGGAGAGTTGATTCAGCCCAAGTGCTGCCATGTATACTTTGCAGATTTGTATTACAACTCTTTTCTTGGACTCACACATAACCGTTCGGATTAAGGGGGGATGTTGGAACACCTAATCCTACATGGGTAGGTGTGGAATATGAAAAGTCACAATGGAGTCCAAGTGACCTTGGAATATGAAACCAAGAGTCACACCATTGTATTATAAATGCACATCATGTATAATGGAAAAATAAGAAAGCCTCACGCTTATCCTTCATTGTGTTGAGTCTCTTGTGTGTGTGCATTCTTCTCCTCATACACCATGTGTGTGCTTCAACATGGTGTTTAACAGATATAGATTAGAAGGGGGTGCAATGCTAGGGTTGCGGAAGAGCGAGGATGAGTGCAGATAAGTCTGAGATAAAACAGCCAGGAGAAGTCTGAGTTTTAGGATAAGCTTCAAGATAAAAGTTGCGGATTATAATCAAGAGGAGCGGGGTTATACAGCGAGGCAAAATAACGTTATAGTAAGGTCTACGTTCAACATAAAAGAAGGACTGTGATAATACATAAGACTACAACAGAGTATAACCAAAGGATTGTGCATAAGGACATATTCCTAATTGTCCTATAAAAGGAAAATCAAGACAAGCATGCATAAGGTGAAACATACACAGTACTGATATCAATGAAAGGAATTCATATAACCAGAGAAGAAAGAAGATAAGTAGAGACCGAGATCTCTAGTGTTAGTGCTGGAAGGTGCAAGACAGTGCAGTGTGGTGCAAAAATAAGGATTAGCTCAAGGAGTCAGTGAAGAAGCAGTGACAAGGTATTGAAGGCATACATAGGTCAAGGGTCTGTGTCATGGTCATGGTACTTGTCAACTGAAAGTCTATAAGAATTTCTTGTGGGTTTTCCTCTCCAAGAGGGAGAGGTTTTGGCCCTGGCTTGAAAAGCCTAAATCTATGTCTCTTGTGTTTTTGGTAATTGACTTGATAAAAGTCATAATAAGCTAAGAAGAGAAGACATAAGTATAGTAAGCTCACAAGTAATTATCAAGAAGAGAATTTGTATTAATCACCGCCCTACCCTATTCTCAACATGGTATCAGAGCTAAGGTGCTGAACATAAGGGCTACTTGACAAGAAGACACTCAAGGAAGCAAAGATCAAAATTTGGGTTAAAAGGTCAAATCAGCTTGCAAGAAGATTATTCAAAAGATCCACTAATCAAGAAGATAATCTTTGCCATCAAAATTTTGTATTCAATACATTGTTGGAAGAGACATCATCCTTTGGAAGACATCCTTTATCATAAAGGATTCAAAGATCAACTACATCGGAAAACTCAATCTAAGAAGAAGTTCCTCTCTTCATCATTATCAAAGAAGTTGCTAAAAGGAGGAAGTCACCCTACTCAAGTAAGTATCTATGATCTTATCTAATGACTTATCGCAAAGAAAGAAACAAATTGGTTGGGTCATCAAAACTTTAGTGCATGGAAGTAGAGGGCAGATTTGAATCTGATTGAAGACGAAGTTATGGACTATATCAAAGAATCTACAATTCAACCCTCAAAAGAAGATGCTCCAACTCATACCAAGTACATGAAAGGAGAAATCAGAGCCCAGAGGATTCTCATAGAATCCATTAAGGACTCTCTCATATCCTATGTATCAAAACTGAAAACTGCAAAAGAAATATATGAGAAATTAGTGGAGCTATTCTCTGAGAGTACTGCAAGAGAACTATATAAAATGAAATTGTCAGGGGAGGAAGGAATCACTTCATATTTTATGAGGATTTTTGAAATAGAAGACCAACTGCAAGAATTGGGAGGAGTAATGTCTGATAATGAAATGACTATTATGGCGTTGAATGTTCTATCGGAAGAATGGGGAAAACTTCACTTCAAGCTTATATGGGAAGAAAGAAGCAACAACATTCCACGATCTATGGTCTCTATGTAACATAGAGGAAACAAGATTGAAAGACAAATATGATATAGGATCAAGTGAAGGAAATCAAGTCTTTGCAGCCATGTCTAGGAAGAAAGGAAGATTCGGTAAATTTGGTCCTCAGAATAAGAGATGAAATATGGCCAAATCACGACGCTTTGGATGTAATGATTTTGGGCATTATAAACGAGATTGTCCTAAATTTAGAAAGGACAAGAGGAAAAAGGACAAGTGAAAGATCTCTATGATCATCTTTCTCCTAAAGGGATTTCTGTTGGTTGTAAAATAATAGGAAACAATGTATATTAATAGCATCATGATAGAAGCATGAAAGGAGCACTTGGTGAAGCAGCTCCTGAAAACCTCAACAACATTGATGGAAGGCAGTCATCAAGATCAAGGGTCATCATTCAATGATCCATATGGAAACGGGTGATGACATTTTTCTAATGGAGTTCTTTATGGGTTCTCTGGTTAGAAAGAAAGCAAAAGGTTTCATCGAGAATTCTATGTTACAGAATTATGCGATTAGGATATGATGAAATATTGATGAAGCAGGTCAAGGGAATGAAGTTCTTCATTCTAGTAAAATTGCTATAGGATGACTCAAAGGTAAAAGGTATGAGGTACATATGTTTATATGCTGACACTGGAGGCTATGAAGTCATGTCACATGGTTGCAGGTAATGGACTTCTATTTTTAGAAGTATGATCTATGAAGGAGGATCTCTTACGGTGCACAGGTTGCCACTAACAAATGAAATTAAATATGTCCTAATTTGGAATATGAGGTAGTTGTATACAAACAAGGAACTGGATACTAGAAATTCCTGGGTATGTAGCTATGCGTAGAAAGAATTGAAGAGATCATGAAGTGCAACCATGCAAAGAGGCGGTTATCATCCGAAAACCAAGAATGTGACTAGGAGATCTCCTAGGAAGATATGTGGACTACTGATAGAAGTATGGTAAACAAGAAGACCCTTGACAAGACATATCTTTAGGAGATGTGTCAATTTGAGTAGAGGATGTTGATGCCTACAGGAAGATGTCATGGTGAAATATCATCACTGAGGTAACTTTTGATTTAAAAGTTCTTATGTATATGTTTATCTGGATAAGTTTATGCAGAGCTGCCAACCATGTGGAAGGATGTAAGATCCTTGGAGATGGTTTGAAGGAAAGAAACATGGCATAAAGGTGGACTAGATGAGGAAGACTGATAAATCACTTTCTAATAGTTGACATGACTCATGGATGAAAGTGATGGATGATATGTGCCCTATTAAGCGAAAGGTTGAAGATTCCTCAATATCGAAATCCATGACATCAAGGAGAGGAATTCTTCATGAACAGCTGGGTGTCTCACCATTGCTGCTGCAAGTCCCTTGTTGAGAGGGAACCTGGTGGTAAGTTTCTTGCTTGGAAGAAACTTGGAGTATGTCCTCCCTGAGTTAAGAGGGAGTGACATATACGATTCTCTAATACATGTGTCATGCACTAGACTAGGACTAACAGTCGTAAGTCTTAGTGAAGGCCATGTGGAGAGAATGGATAGACACATCATTTTGGTCTTCACCTGGAAGACATAATGGAGGATTGGGTAATCATCTGGCATTCGATACTCTTTGAACATGTAATAGGGCATTCAAGATAAGAGTGGTCGAGGACCGATATTCTTTGAGGGTTGGCTACCCAAGAGAAGAATAGTCCAAGAAGGTCATACTTTGGGAACACCTGGGTGGAGTATCTACCCTGGAGAGACAATGACTATGGTGTCTATAAGTCATGTGTCTCGCCAGCATTGTAGCCCATTGTCTTGTTGAGAGATGGGCTTGTTAGTCAAGGCCTTGCACTAGGACAATGTTGGTTGATATGATGCTATACAGATGAGAATACCAATCCGATTCTTCTTATGAGATTCTTCAGATTGAAAGTGACCATGTACTGGTATGAATACCTCCCTAGTTAAGAGGGAGTGTTGGAAAGTGTAACTAGGATCAGTCTTCATATTGACTATGTAATTATGAATTTATAAAGAAGATAAAGATAATAAAATATATTTTTGGTATGCTTGCCTCATGGGTTTCATGAGCAAGGCTTTATTTTAGGTGAAAGGACTTCTTCTTGATGTCCTTTAGGAATTTTTCTTCTGGTTATAAATGTATTAAAAGGTCATGTTTATGATGAGTCAAAGTAACTATTGTATGCCTCAATATCTTGTCACATAATCCTTCTAATATGGCTCAAGTTCAGCGTTGAAGACACTACTTAAGTCGACTCAGAAGTAGCCCCTCAAGTCGGCACAAAAGCAGCCCCTCAAGTCGCTCAGAAAGGCACATGCCCTGTATATATATAAGGTAAGACTGCGACTCATTTGTAACAAGGAACTTCGGATTTGTCTGAAGAAAGATATGTGGATGTCACTAAGATAAAACAACGTGAAAAAGTCTAAGTCCTCCAGTGATATAGATTAGAAGGAGGTGCAATGTTACGGCTGCGGAAGAGCTAAAGATAAAACATCCAAGAGAAGTCTGAGTTTTAGGATAAGCTTCAAGTATAAAAGTTGCGGATTATAATCAAGAGGAGGAGGGTTATACAACGAGGCAGAATAACGTTATAGTAAGGTCTACGTTCAACATAAAAGAAGGATTGTGATAATACATAAGGCTATCACAGAGTATAACAAAAGGATTGTGTATAAGGACATATTCATGACTTTCCTATAAAAGGAAAATCAAGATAAGCATGCATAAGGTGAAACATAAACAGTACTAATATCAATGAAAGGAATTCATATAACCAGAGAAGAAAGAAGATAAGTAGAGACTGAGATCTCTAGTGTTAGTGCTGGAAGGTGCAAGACGGTGCAGTACGGTGCAGAAAGAAGGATTAGCTCAAGGAGTCAGTGAAGAAGCAGTGACAAGGTATTGGAGGCATACATAGGTCAAGGGTTTATGTCATGGTCATGGTACTTGTCAACTGAAAGTCTATAAAAAGAATTTCTTGTGGGTTTTCCTCTCCAAGAGGGAGAGGTTTTGGCCCTGGCTTGAAAAGCCTAAATCTGTGTCTCTTGTGTTTTTGGTAATTGACTTGATGAAATTCATAATAAGCTAAGAAGAGAAGACATAAGTATAAAGTGAAGAAAACCTACTGAATGATCTAGTAATGCAAATAAAGTGAAGTTTAGAATGTCAAAAATATTGGCTATGACACTAATGGTAGAAGGTATAAAGGATAATCTTGTCCCATACATTTCCAATGTAGACTCTGCTCAAGAAATGTATGAAACCTTATCAAAATTGTTCACTATCAAGAACATTGGTCAAGTAGCAAGTCTTAAGAATGAACCAAGGACCACAAAAATGACAAAGGATGACACTGTGGCTTCCTTCTTTGTAAGGATAGCTAGAATTAGAGATGACCTTCAAGCCATAGATGAGATTGTACCGAAAAAAGAGCTAGTGATTGTTGCATTGTTGGGTTTGCCACCCACTTGGAGTGCTTTTGCTTCAGGAATCAACAGTTGGAGAAAAACTCCTTCATTCAAAGAATTATGGAATGCTTGCAGCCAAGAAGAGATGAGAATTTCATTAGTAACCAACAATTAAAAACATAAAGTTTCAAATGCCTACTCCGCTCATCACAAGAAAGGAAACTTCAAGAAGTCTAAAGGACCAAGAAGGAAGGAAGACATGTCCAAAATAAAATGCTACCAATGTCATAAAATGGGTCGCTATAAAAGTCATTGTCCTGACAATCCGCAGAATAAGAAGAGGAAGAGGGATCAAGCTAATGTTGTTAAAGAAGGATCTCCAAAGAGTCCTTTGCTCTAAGCTTTAGTTGTTTTCATTTTGTAATTTTGAAGTCTACTATTTATAGGTTTAACATATTTTGGAAAAACATTTTTGAATTATTTTTATAAGGTTATAGGTATCCCTCGAGTTTGGAGGCAGCGCTCACCAATTTCCAAAGATAAGGATCTTACTCTTTGTATTACCTTTTTCATATCTGGTTTCCCTTACTTATCTAGGTTTGTTTAGATGCTAATTACTTTTTTTTATATTTTTTCTTTGTTTCGGAAAGGTTGTTGATCTCGTCAGGAAATATGAAGAAGGCCTCACAAGACAAAGCATTGGAATTACAAGGTTTGTTAAGAAATAAAAGTTATTCCTTAGACCATAAGCTTTGATAATGGTATATTCATTCTTTTTTGGTAGTTTATTCTACATTACTAACATTGTTGTGTCTAGCTCTCTTGAATCATAAAGATTCTTGATTGGGTGATTCATCATTAGATATATCTACCCTCCTCATATCTTTGATTATTCTTGTGGAACCCTAAAAAGGTTCTCTGTAAACCCCTAACTTAAAGGTATGTCAATGTGTGAAACCCTAGCCTAATTAGGGTGATTACTGATGTCTAAAGGAAATGTTATTTTGATGTGTAAAAGTTTTGGTCATGTCATGTTTGGCGTTTTCGTATAGTTATGGAAACCCTAATCTTCTAGGGTTGATGGTGTCTGAAATCCCAAACCTTTGAATTTTTCGGTAAATTTGGGTTTGTTGTGTTATGTATTGAAACCCTAGATCTTTAGGGTTTGGTAGGATTTATGAGCAAGACCATTATGACCTAGGAATGAATCCCTATTCATATGTTTGTATGTCTGATCAAGTTTGTTAATGTCTAACTTTAATTGTGTTGTTGGGTTTGTCCGACATATGTTGTTATAATATGCTTGTGCATGATTACGAAGACCTGAATATGTATAAAAATTGTTGACGGTCATAATTCCTAGGGTTTGTACCTAAGCCCTTGTTGAAGTTCAATATTCTAGGATGATATTGTTTAGCCTTGATGATGAATCTAGGGTTTACAACGAAACCCTAGTAGAAGTTGGTCATGTGGTTAAAATCTAAGATTTTGTTGTGATTGTTTCTGATTGTTGAGGCTTAGTGTCTCATAAATGGAATCTAGGGTTTGCATTAAATCCTAGTAGAATTCTAACACATTCTAAGGTTGTTGGATTCACCGTCGAATTGCACTTGATTGAATTGTTTCTAAGGTTTGCAATATAGAAGAATTTGTCATATTGTTGAAAGAGATATTATAGCTATAGATATATTGAGATTGATATCTTGATTGAGCTACTAATGTGATTTAGGGTTTGTAACAAAAACCCAAGCAAGAAGTTGTGAAGTATAAAAGTATGTGTCTCTTGCTGATTATGAACCTAACTAAAGTTAGGTATCTAGTGTCTAAAGTTTAATGCTTCCATTATTGTATGATTCTGATATGGTTAACTTCATGCTTCTATGCATTTGGTTGTACTTCCTATCTAAGTTGTGCTGGTACATGATCTTCAAGATATTGAATATATTCGTAAGTAAAGTTGACTAGATTTGTAAGCATGATGAAGAAAGTTATATATGAATGGTGATGGTCAAGATGACTCTGATAAGAAGGATGGAAGCCATGAAAGATTCTTTAATGTCATAAAAGGAAGTTGATCTCCCTGAGTTTAAAGTGTTGAAAAGTGTAACTAGGATTGGTCTTCATATTGACTATGTAATTATGTATTTATGTAATGAAGAAGACAAAGATAATAATATATCTATTTTTGGTATACTTGCTTCATGGGTTTCATGAGCAAGGCTTTATTATAGGTCAAATAACTTCTTCTTGATGTCCTTTAGGAATTTGTCTTTTGGCCATAAATGTACTATTTAAAGAGTCATATATATGGAGGGTCAAGTCAATCTAATATGCCTCAAGACCTTGTGACATAAGCTCATAATGATGCCTCATATCAGCGTTAAAATTCTCCTATAGACAGCCTTCATGTCAGCCTATAAAATTGTGATCAAGTCGGCCCTATATTAATATGACAGGTCGGCTTATTAATATACAGGGACAACTATATATACCCCTGTATATACTGCGCAGAAATCACAGAATATTGCGGATTGCTTTGCGGTTTCAACAGAGATTAAAAGGTGCGGATCACAGGAATATATAGCGAAGATTACACTTGAAGAATTGTGGATTTCAAGAAGGTTAAAAGTCCAGATTAGTTCTGAAATGAAGTACGAGATCAAGGTCTGAATTGCAATGCGTAGAAGAAATTCAAGCCAGCAAATTAAGTACTGAACTGTGGTGCGAAGAGAGATGCCATATCAACAAAGCAAAGGAAGACTTATCTTTGTCTCTAGACTATGAGGTCATCTTAGGACAAGAGTGAATCAAATGTTTTTTCTAGTGCAAAGTCTGAAGGGTGATCTACTAAGAAAGGGAAGGACTAAAGGTCTAGTGTTTTTGAGAGCAGTGTGCTTAGTATATCTTTGAAAAAGGACTAAAGGGAAATAGCACTATAGCAAGCTAAGGATCAAAGACTTGGAGATAAAGAGGTACAAAGAAAAGGTCAAGGAAGTATATTGTCTAAAGACTAGGAACCGAGCTTTCATAGTCGTGGTGCAGAGCAGTGCAGAAAATAAGATCATCATAAGAAGCCTAGTGGAGTAGTGACGAGGTCTTGGAGGCATACTAAGGTCAAGGGTCTAGGTCATGGTCATGGTACTTTTCAATTGAAGATCTATAAGAAGAATTCTTTACGGGTTTTCCTCTCTAAGAGGGAGAGGTTTTGCCCTGGCTCTAGGAGCCTAATTCTTGTGTCTTGTGTATTTTGATAATTGACTTGATGAAATACAAAATAAGCTAAAGAAGAGACGACATAAGTAAATCAAGTAAGCACACAAGTAATTATCAAGAAGAGAATTTGAATTAATCACCAGCCCTCCAAATTCTCAACATGGTATCAGAGCTAAGGTGTTGAACTCAAGGGCTACTTGACAAAGAGACGCTCCAGGAAGCAAAAACCAAATTTTGGGTGAAAAGTCAAATCAGTTTTCAAGGAAGACTCTCAAGCTATTTTCGAGAAAGATCTTCATCTCAGTCAAAGAATCAACTTTTCAAGAAAATAATCTTTGCCATCAAAGATTTACATTCAAAGCATTGTTAGAAGAGGACATCATCTTTTGAAGTTATCCTTTATCATCAAGGATCCAAAAACACCTATATTGAATATTTCTATTTAAGAAGAAGCTCCTAACTTCTTCGCCATCATCAAGGAAGCTGCAAGCCACTCTGCTCAAGTAAGTATCTATAACCTTACTTAAATATGTCAAAATGACTTATTGTAAAGAGAGCAACAAGCTGGTTGGGTCATCAAACTTTAGTGCATGGAAGAAGAGGACAGATTTGAAGTTAATTGAAGACGAAGTTATGGACTACATCGAAGGATCAAAAATTCAACCACCAAAAGAAGATGCTCCAACTCATGCCAAGTACATGAAGGGAGAAATCAGAGCCCGAAGGATTCTCATGGAATCCATTAAGGACTCACTCACTCCTTATGTATCAAAACTAAATTCTGCTAAAGAAATATATGAGAAACTGGTGGAGTTATTCTCTGTGAGTACTGCAGGAGAAGCAATCTCTTTGAGACAAGAACTATATAAAATGAAATTGTCAAGGGAAGAAGGAATCACTCCATACTTTATGAGGATTTCTCAAATAAGATATCAACTGCAGGAACTAGGAGAAGTAATGTCTGACACTGAGATGACTACAGTGGTGCTAAATGCTCTACAAGAAGAATGGGGAAACTTCACTTCAAGTTTATACGGGAAGAAATAAGCCACACCATTCCATGATTTATGGTCTCTATGTAAAAATAGAGGAAACAAGACTGAAAGCCAAAGCTGATACAGGACCAAGTGAAGAGAATCAAGCCTTTGCAGCCATATCTAGGAAGAAAGGAAGATTCTGTAAATTTGGTCCTCAAAATAAAAGAAGAAATATGGACAACGTGCGATGCTTTGGATGTAATGAACTTGGGCATTATACAAGAGATTGTCCTAAATCTGAAAAGGATAAGAGAAAAAGAGAAGAAGCCCATGTCTCAGATATGAGGGAAGAACCTGATGCAAAGAAATCTAAGAAAGAAGAAGCGAAAGATCTCTATTATGATTGAGATCATCTTCCCCTTTAAGTGATTTATGTTGGTTGTAAAATAGTATGATAGGAAGCAATGTATATTGATGACATCATGATAAAAGCATGGTAGGATCTCTTAATGAAACAGCTCCTAGAAAACCTCTCTGATAACATTACTAATGGAAGGCAGTCATCAAGATAAAGGGTCATCATGGAAATAGGTGTTGACATTTTCTAATGGAGTTCTCTATGAATTCACTGATTAGAAAGAAAGCAGAATGGTTTCATCAAGAATTCTATGCTACAGAATTCTGTGATGTGATGACATATTGATGGAGGAGGTCAAGGGAATGAAGCTCTTCATTCTAGAAAAACTACTACAGGATGACACAAAGGAAAAAGGTATGAAGTGTATATATATTTATATGTCGACATTGGATGCTGTGAAGTCATGTCATATGGTTGCAGGTAATGGACTTCTATATTTAGAAGTATAATCTATGGAGGAGGATCTCTCGATGCACTGACAAATGAAATCAACATAATATATCCTCATATAGAATATGAGGTGGTTGTATATGAACAAGGAACTGGAAATTGTAAGTTCTTGGGAATGAAAATGCGCAGAAGGGAAGAGATCATGAAGTGCAACCATGTCAAGAGGCAGTTATCATCTGGAAACCAAGAAGATGTGACTAGAATATATCCTGGAGGATATGTAAACTCTGATAGAAGTCTGGTAAAGAAGAAGACCCTTGACAAGACATATCATGAGGAGATGAGTCAATCTGAATAGAGGATGTCGATGCCTACAGGAAGATGTCGTGGTGAAAGATCATCATTGAGGTAAATTTTGTTTTTAAAAGTTCACACGTATATGTTTATCTGGATGAATTTGTGCAGGGTTGCTAATCATGTGAAAGAATGTAAAAATCCTTGGAGATGATTCAAAAGAAAGAAGCATGGCATAAAAGGTGGACCAGATAAGAAAGACAAATGAATCACTTTCTAGTAGATGACATGAATCATGAATGAAAGTGATGGATGATATGTGCCCTATGGAGCTAAAGTTGAAGATTCCTAAATATCAAAATCCATGACATCGAGGGGAGGAATCCTTCACGAGCAGCTGGGTGTCTCACCATTGCCGCTGCAGGTCCCTGATTGAGAGGGAGCCTGGTGATCAGTTTCTTGCTTGGAAGAAACTGGGTAATTCCTAAGAATGAGCTTAGGTACATTCCTCATACAGGAAGGAGTAAATTCCCTTGTGGAACATGTCCTCCCTAGCTGAGAGGGAGAGATAGACACATCATTCTGGTCTTCACTTGGGAAGACAGAATGGAGGATTGGGTAATCATCTGGCATTCGATAATCTTTGAGAATGTTTTAGGGCATTCAAGATAAGAGTAGTCGGGGACCGATATTCTTTGAGGGCTAGCTACCCAAGAGAAGAATAGTCCAAGTAGGTCATACTTTGGGAACACCTAGGTGGAGTATGTACCTTCGAGAGACAATGAATATGGTGTCTATAAGTCATGTGTCTCACCAGCATTGTAGCCCATTGTCTAGTTGAGAGATGGGGTTGTTAGTCAAGGCCTTGCACTAGGACAATGTTAGTTGATATGATGCTATACAGATACGATTACCAATCCTATTCTTCTTATGAGATTCTTTAGTTTGAAAGTGGCCATGTACCTGTATGAATACCTCTCTAGTTAAGAGGGAGCGTTGAAAAGTGTAACTAGGATTGGTCTTCATATTGACTATGTAATTATGTATTTATGTAATGAAGAAGACAAAGATAATAATATATATATTTTTGATATGCTTGCTTCATGGGTTTCATTAACAAGGCCTTCTTATAGATCAAAGGACTTCTTCTTGATGCCCTTTAGGAATTTGTCTTCTGGCCATAAATGTACTATTTAAAGAGTCATATATATGGAGGGTCAAGTCAATCTAATATGCCTCAAGACATAAGCTTAGAATGATGCCTCATATCAGCGTTAAAATTCTCCTCTAGACAGCCTTCATGTCGGCCTATAAAATTGTGATCAAGTCGGCCCTTAATTAATATGACAGGTCAGCTTATTAATATACATGGACAACTATATATACTGCGTAGAAATCACATAATTTTTCGGATTGCTCTACAGTTTCAACAGAGTTTAAAAGATGTGAATCACAGGAATATACAGCGAGGATAACACTTGAAGAATTGTGAATTTCAGGAAGGTTAAAAGTCTAGATTAGTTCTAAAATGAAGAACAAAATCAAGGTCTGAATTGCAGTGCGTAGAAGAAATTCAAGCCAGCAAATTAAGTATTGAACTGTGATGCGGAGAGAGGTGCCATATACGCGAAGGAAAGGAAGACTTATCTCTGTCTCTGGGCTATATACTCTGAGGTCATCTCAGGACAAGAGTGAATCAAAGTTCTCTTCTAGTGGAAAGTTTGAAGGGTGATCTACTAGGAAAGGGAAGGACTAAAGGTCTACTGTTTTTTAGAGCAATGTGCTTAGTATATCTTTGAAAAAAGACTAAAGGGAAAGATCACTATAGCAAGCTAAGGATCAAAGACTTGGAGATAAAGAGGTACAAAGAAAAGGTCAAGGAAGCATATTGTCTAAACACTAGGAATCGAGCTTTCCTAGTCGTGCTGCAGAGCAGTGCAGAAAATAAGATCATCATAAGAAGACTAGTGGTGCAGTGACAAGGTCTTGGAGGCATACTAAGGTCAAGGGTCTAAGTCATGGCCATGGTACTTGTCAATTGAAGATCTATAAGAAGAATTCCTTACGAGTTTTCCTCTCCAAGAGGGAGAGGTTTTTCCCTGGCTCTAGGAGCCTAATTCTTGTGTCTCGTGTATTTTGATAACTGACTTGATGAAATACTAAATAAGCTAAAGAAGAGAAGACATAAGTAACTCAAGTAAGCACACAAGTAATTATCAAGAAGAGAATTTGAATTAATCACCAGCCCTCCAAATTCTCAACAAAAAGGGCGCCTGGATAGAAGACTTCCTAAGTTAAGAGGGAGCACATATTATAATGATGAATACCTTGAAAGAAGAAATTGGAGAATGCATTTTGAGGTTCTGTTGAAAGAACGAAAGGAGGATCTAGTTGTAGAATATGTTGTTGCATGTGAAGTAGGAAAGGGAGTTGTATAATTGAGGAATATGCTGTCAAGATTCGTTTGGAAGGCTCTAAGTCCTACTGTGAAAAGTTGAGAAGCAACATCAAGATGTCTGAAAGACCCCGAAGGTTTGTGCTTACTTATGTACATTTGAAAGTTTGTTACTGATTAAGGTTGTGTTTGTACAGGTAAATCTCTCAATTGATTTATAGCATGTTTTACATGCTTGTTGTTACTGATCAGTTTGATCGAGAGAGATTTGTTGTTATTGATTAATTTGATCAGGAGAGATTTGTTGTTACCGATCAATTTGATCATGAAAGATTTGTTACAGATCAGTTTGATCGAGGAGGATTTGCTACTGATTAAAATAATTAGGAGTGTTGAGGCTTTGTGTGTGATACACATTGCCTAGGAGGACATCTGGTTGGCACTATGTGTTGATGTCTAGATCATGAAGTAGGGAGGGTGGCGTTGGTCATAGAGCTCTGACCTCGGATACGCTCCTGGATCCCTGGGTTGATGGTTAGCACGTAAGCCTGATGGTACCTAGAAAGGATGTAATCCTTAGTCCATCTTAGTCCCACCCGGATATGTTGTCATGGTCAGGAATCTAATTTGTGGCACCGTGAGTGCCTAAACTATTAAAGGACCTTGGATAGATTTCCAAGGTCAGGAATCTAGTCCACGGCATTGCGGTGCTTAAACTCTTCACGGTTCATGTGTTTTGAGATCTTCCTTGTACTTGTGTATGTGTCATTATGAATACCTCCCTAGTTATGAGGAAGTGTTGAAGAATGTAAGTAGGTTCGGTGTTCATAATTGTATTTGAGTCATAATGAAATGTACTTATGAAAAGAATGAAAGGAAAAAATTTATTATTATTATTATCAAGACTTATTAAAGCATGGGTTTCATGCTTGGGTCATCATGTTTTATGTCAATGTCCCCATTGAGGACTTCTAGGATTTATATTGAGTCATTAGAGTCACTGTACATTTAATAAGACCCTTCTTGGGCTTTTGAATAAGCTAAAAAGAGTTATTTTTTAGTCAAAAATGATTTTTTTCACCTCCACACCAGGTCGGCCCTTACCAATTCAAGTTGGCCTACAAAAAGCGAATTAGAACTCCATAAAAGGGTATATATAAGAGCAGTTTGATTCATTTGAGAGACCATCACTCACACAAGTTCGATCTTCAAGAAGAAGCAGTAAAAAAGTGCTAAGTTGGAGAAGGAGACAAGAAGTTGCAGGATCGAATTTCTAGGGCACTTATCTCTCCCACGTGTGGAATTTTTTGGGCTACTGCAACTAGATCGAAGTTGTGCATCAAGACCGAAATTTTTGCAACTGCTTCTAGGTCGAAGTGTTGCTTCAAGCTCGAAACGTTGCTTCTAGGTCTAAGTACTGCATCAAAGTCGAAGTTACTGGGTTGAAGCTGCTTCATCAAGATCAAAGTTGCTAGGTTGAGGTTTCTGCTGCATCGAATTGTTGTTGTTGTTGTTCTAGGTCTAAAATAGTGTTGGAAGGTTGTCATTTGCAAAAGAAGGAAAGGGTTCCCCTGATGATTGGAGGAAGTTTGTGTCTAGGTCAAGAAGTCTTGGATTGTCTCGTGAAACTATTGAATGAAGAGTTGTTGATTGGGTTTTCCCCTAAAGTGGTGTTTTTCCCTGGTTGTCCGCCTACATCTATTGTCCCTGACCTTTATATGGTTTTGATAATTGCTTTATGAACTAAAGAAGAACACAAAAGATAATAAGCAAATATGAATTACACAAGTAATGAAGAACACAAAAGATAATAAGCAAATACGAATTACACAAGTAATGAAGAACACAAAAGATAATAAGCAAATACGAATTACACAAGTAATTATCAAGTATAAGAAAATCTTTTTGCCTTTTTGATTTTCTAACGCAATCTAGATTGAACATAATGCCACACATTCTGAATCTAGCCACCATATCAAAAATCTTGAGTTTCTTACAAAAAGTAAGTTCCTCAACATCCTGCAATTCCTTGGAAGCTCTTCACAATCTGTTGTAACACCCTTCTTAGAATGGCGTCATTGTAGAGCGGAATAGGAGTAATTATCCTTATGATCTCACAAAGGCAAGAAGCAACTACAAGTCTTACCTCCTTACAAGGATGTTCTGAGAACCTTTGTTGGATCAAGTCAAGCATTGATGTCTTCACTACACAACTTAACATCCCCCAATCAGATCGTGCTACTTTGGACAAGCATGTGTCTAACTCCTCCAATTTAGAGAGGACATCCCATGTCTTCATAAACTTCAAACCTAATTGAAGTACAAACATCCAATTTCCTACTTCCTCTTCTTTCTATGGACAAGTGTTTGATGATATGCCTTGTTCTTTGCTCCATCAAAACGCCACTGCCCAAAAATGTATTGTTGAACTATTGTGGCCTTTTCACCAAGTTATTTATGGCATTTGTGAGGCCTTCTAAGGCTTGATTCCATCTATCATCCATCAGCCAATAAACTTATAATTTTCAAATTCCACTTTAGTAATTTCAAGGAATTACAAGGAAACTATGGTTTCCCCTTTCCATTACAGCCATTAAAAAACTCTCCCAAAATTCAAGGGTTTGTTACAATAACCAAAAACAAAAATTGTGGCACAATTTTTTTCTTGAAAGGTAACACCAGAATTTATATGACAGAAAATCACCGGCAATAAAATATGCAAACCCAGAACATGTTGCAATCTCCAGCATCAATTCATTAAAGGAGTTCTCAGAGAAATTTTTACATCAATAATTTTTTTAAATGGAACTTGGAAATTGAACTTCAGAAAGATGCTTGCTTGGCCCAAAAACTTGGATTATTCACTGTAGATCGGAAGAAATAACTTAGCCTCTAATCCGGCCTACTTGACCTAGGGATTCGCT
This sequence comes from Pinus albicaulis, assembly GCA_034641835.2. Lineage (NCBI taxonomy): Eukaryota > Viridiplantae > Streptophyta > Pinopsida > Pinales > Pinaceae > Pinus > Pinus albicaulis. The sequence continues at coordinate 326,475,111 of CM076574.1, forward strand.
CACCAATTTGCTTAGAAAATTGACCACCCAAACAATCTGGTAATGTGGCCCCTGAGAAAGATAAATGTGGTTTGAGAAATGATAGAATTTGGACTCTGGAATAGTAAATTTGGCCCAGCAATTAATCAATTCGACCTCTACTAATTTACTAGCCCTTAAACATTGCTTGATTGCTCCAGAATTTGGCAATTCGGAGTCCGGACCAGCAATGGTGTGGAACTCGGCCCCAGTGAAAACCCCATAAATTCAACCTTGCGAAATGTGGAACTCGGGGTCAGTGAAAACCCTACTAATTCAGTCTACAAAATAAGATAAATTCGGCACAGAATAATGTGGAACTCGGCCTCAGCGAAAACCCTACAAATTTGGCCAACGATAATGTGGAACTCGGCCTCAATAGGAACCCTACAAATTCAACCTAGCAAATTTATAAACTCGCCCCCAATAAAACTGAGAATTCGTCCTCAACAATGGTTTCCTCGACCCCAACTAAATATCCGACGAACTCGGCTTAGATAAATTGCAAACCCTGTTGGAAAAATTGTCATCAATGTTAAAGGGTGAATGTGCCAACATTTGTTTGATGTTTTGTGTAGACAAATCAAGCAAATTTGGGTACAAGAACCCCCTAGATTTATATCCCTTGTCAAACCATTTTGTTTGATGGGTGGCACATCTTCTGGGTCCTCCTGGTTGGAGAGAAATTACTTTATTGAAGTCTATTGCCCCAAAGATGTGTTTTGCACCAGCACATTTGCCCCAAGTTTTTTGGCCTTGTCATTCATTGCTTCCCTAAAAGGACAAATTTTATAAATTAAGAAGCCTAAATTCATCGGTTCAAATTTGCCTTGAGAAGAGATTATAAGAAAGGAAAACTTTGATTTTTAAGTGTCTTAAAGCCTCCTTGTATAGGTCAGCTTCATAAGAGTTCTGGTCGACTCCAAGAAAAGTCATGTCCATTCATAAGTCGGCCTAGTTTGGGTAACTAAACAAGTATAAATATACGAGCTCTCTCCTCAAATTGACATCCAACTCAGTCAAGGAGACAAAAAAGAACTCGGACCTATGGGGAAGAGTAAGACTTCATATCTCATGACTCTAAAGGCTAATTAAAGGAGCACTATTTGAAGAAAAATTATGTTTCGATTAAGGCTTTTTGGAGAATTAACTGATCTATTTTTAAGTATCTTTGAAGTTATTCTTTGTTTGGAATTTCGTCTTCTTTCTAGCACAAGAACTCGACCCCATAAGTCTGATTTCAACCTACATATGTGGGGGATCTCTCCCCTAAGGTAAGGCAGACTATCAACCTTGAGACAAGGCAGATTATGGACCCTGTTTCGACCTGTGGAAAAAGAAGACTTCGGCCTGTGGGAGGACCAATTTCTAGCCTCAAAATTAGCCTAAGGAAAGGTGCAGATCCGGCTCCTGCAACTTGGTCATCCTGTGACAAATTTCAATCTCGTGAAAGGGACAAACTTGGCCCTGTATTTCGACTTCTCTTGTGCACAGATTCAAACCCTGACCTTAATCCCATTTGGAGCAAACCTTGAGCGGATTTCTTGATAAAGTTTTGAGTGGATTTTGGTGCAGACCTTGGAAACTATTTGGAGTGTCGCAACCTTTCAAAGTAGACTTTGGACCAGTGCCTGAAGTAGTCTTTGATGTATTTAGAACAGACGTTGGAAAACCTTTTTGAAGTAAGGTTGGAGCAAACATGAAGTCAACCTATTTGAAGCAGTCTTGGAGCAGACTTGGTGGAAATCTTGAAGACCCCTTCAGAGCAGATTTGTAGGAGACCTATGATGATCTAAAGCAGTATTTGACATAGACTTTGATGTTTGCAGGAGACCTCTTCTAAAGCAAACTTTCTCACTGGATTTGAAGCAGATATTTAGAGTAGTCTTTGAAGTCTTAAGTAACCCTTATTGAAGCAAAGATTGGTGGATGTCTTGATAAGCCTCAAAGAAGCCCTCTAGTGAGGTTGTGGAGTAGAGCTTTCAAAGGCAAAGTAAGGGCACTTGAATTAATGGTTTGAGGCTCTGAATGGTATTGTAATTGGATCATTGTCACTGGTAAGAGAACCCAAGAAGTTTTATTTTATCCTTTTCTTCTATAAAGTGGCAGGGTGGTGCTAGGGAAGGAAGTTGTAGCTTCCTTGAGCAGGTTTTCGTCTCCTCCATTGGGAGCTGGTAAATTTGGGGCTGTAGCCCTTCAAGTTGTAGCAGGTAAACCGGAAGTTGTAGCTTTCCTTGTTATATAAATAACTTGTTTATATATATCTTGTGTTCCTTTGATGTGATGTTATTGATTAATCATTTTGATACTTAAATTGTTAAACTTTACGAAATATTGATTCACCCCCCCTCTAAATATTTCCAACAATTTGTTTCATAGCAGGTTACCCTCTAACAATCTAATCACTAGAGGGAAGATTGTGAGCAGATATGGAAATGGAAGGCATTTCTTCAAGAATAATTCTGGTGTTTGATGAAAATGAAGTTGTCGAGCAAAGCTTTCAAAGGCAAAGTAAGGGCACTTGAATTAATGGTTTGAGGGCCTGAATGGTATTGTAATTGGGTCATTGTCCCTGGTAAGAGAACCCAAGAAGTTTTATTTTATCCTTTTATTCTATAAAGTGCCAAGGTGGTGCTAGGGAAGGAAGTTGTAGCTTCCTTGAGCAAGTTGTTGTTTCCTCTAGTGGCAATTGGTAAATCTTGGCGTTGTAGCTAGTAAATCGGAAGTTGTAGCTTCCCTTGTAATATATATATGTGTGTGTGTGTGTGTGTGTGTGTGTATACACACACACACACACACACATATATATATATATCTTGTGTTCCTTTGATGTAATGTTATTCATTAATCATTTTGATACTTGAATTGTTGAAATTTACGAAATATTGATTCACCCCCTCTTAATATTTCCAACAATTGGTTTCAGAGTAAGTTACCCTCTAACAATCTAATCACTAGAGGGAAGATTGTGAGCAGATATGGAAATGGAAAGCCTTTCTTCAAGAACAATTCTGGTGTTTGATGGAAATGATTATCCACTATGGAGCAGTTGCGTGGAAACCTACTTGAAGGCTTTTCAGGACTAGATGTAATTGTTGAAATTGACAAAATACTGATTCACCCCCCCCCCCTCCCCCCCCCCTTTTCAATATTTCTGACAATTGGTTTCAGAGCAGGTTACCCTCAAACAGTTTAATCACTTGAGGGATGATCATGAATGGATATGGAAATGGAAGGCGTCTCTTCAACAACAATTCTGGTCTTTGATGGAAATGATTATCAATTTTGAACTAGTTGCATGGAAAGCTACTTAAAGGCTTTAGGAGTGGATGTTTGGCTCTCCATCATAAATGGTTACAAAGTTCCTAAAAATCCTCCAACCAATCCCGATGAGACAAATTTGTTTAGTTTCAATTCAAAAGCTCTTCATGTTGAGAATTTGGAGGGTTGTAGGTTAATACAAATTATCTTCTTGATAATTACTTGTGAACTTGCTTGAGGTACTTATGTCTTCTCTTCTTTTAGTTAAGTTAATCTTGCATGAAGTCAATTATCAAAAACACAAGACACAAAGGTTAGGCTCCTAAAGCCAGGGCAAAACCTCTCCTTCTTGGAGAGGAAAAACCCGCAAAGAATTCTTCTTATAGATCTTCAAATGACAAGTACCATGACCTAGACTTAGATCCTTGACCTATGAATGCCTCCAAGACCTTGTCGTTACTTCTTTGACTGCCTCCAACACTTATCCTTCTCTTCTGCTCCAATTTTCACTGACATGTACTAGTACTAGAGAACCCGGTCTCTAATTTTCACTTCTTATTACTTAGTCAACTATTGGAGGTTGAATCTTCTTCACCTTGCATACACTTATAACCTTATTCCTTTAAGACTGCTTTCTTCTTTAGGTCACTGCCTTCAAGTATTGTAGGTGCATCCACAGTCTAACCTTAGGACAATTAGTAAGCCCTTCTTTAAACAGATCCGAACCTTGACTTTTCTTATGATTCAGGTTCTTTGCTCCCCTTGGTGTCACAAAGGAGTATGCAATACTTCTGTGATATCCGCAGATTCTTCCTTGAAACAAACGTTGTGATATCTGCACTGTAATCCTGTACCAGATCTCAGCGATCTGCAGTTATATACTTCTTTAATTCTGCACCCTTTTAGCCTTCTGATATCCGCAAATTTATCCTCTAAAATCTACACTTTCACCTCTGAACAGTGCGTAATTTTTCCTGTGGAAATCACAGAGAAAATCCACAATTTTCCTTGTCCTGATGAGCCGCAGTGACTGGGGTATATATAGTGCACAATCTGGATTTTAGGCCGACCTTACAGCAAACTTTTAGGCCGACTTCAATACTAATTATCAACCAACTTTATTACATCATTTCCAGCATTGAATGAGAGTTGTCTGGAGGGTTGTTATGAGCCTTTCTTCCACAAGGTTTTGGAGGCATTCTTCAAACTAGATACTTCATAATCATGACTCTTAATTATACTAGAAGACAAAACCCTATAGACATCAAGAAGAAGTATATCTACATAATAATAAAATCTTGCTGATGAAACCCATGAAGCAAGCCAAGAATACATTTCATTATCTTTGACATCTTCTTTATATATACATAATTACATAGTCAACATGAGCCATTTGGTCCCCGCACCAGCCTCCCTCTGCCAGGGAGGATATTCATACAAGTACATGATTTACACTTTATTTGAAGAATCTCATAAGAAGAATCGGATTGGTAATACGCATATGCATAGCATCTGTATCTTCATCATTGTCCTAGTGCAAGGCCTTGACTAACAACCCCATCTCTCAACGAGACAATGGAAGAATATTGTGTTGGCAAGACACATGACTTATAGACACCTTCGTCATTGTCTCTCCAAGGTACATACTCCACCCGGGTGTTCCCAAAGTATGACCTTCTTGGACTATTCTTCTCTTGGGTAGCTAGCCCTCAAAGAATATCGGTCCCCGACTACTCTTATTTGAATGCCCTAACACATTCTCAAAGAGTATCGAATGTCAGATGATTACCCAATCCTCCATTCTGTCTTCCCAAGTAAAGACCAGAATGATGTGTCTATCTCTCCCTACCCATTCCTATACAAGGAATGTACCTAAGCTTATTCTTAGGAATTACCAAGTTTCTTCCAAGTAAGAAACTTATCACCAAGCTCCCTTTTAAACAGGGACCTCCAGCAGCAATGGTGAGACACCCAGCTACTCATGAAAAAATCCTGTCCTTGATGTCATGGATTTCGATATTGAGGAATCTTCAACTTTTAGCTTCATAGGGCACAGATCATCCATCACTTCCATCCCGAGTCATGTCAACTATCAGAGAGTGATTCATCAGACTTCCTTATCTGGTCCACTATTATGCCATGCTACTTCCCTTCAAATCATCTCCAAGGATCATACATCCTTTCTTATGATTGGCAGCCCCGCACAAATTTATCCAAATAAACATATTCATATGAACTTTTAGAACAAAAGTTACCTTAGTGATGATCTTTTCACCATGACATCTTCCTGTAGGCATAGACATCCTTCATACAGATTGACATGTCTCCTAATGATATGTTTTGCCAAGGGTCTTCTACTTTAATAGACTTCCATCAGAGTCTACATATCTTCCCAGGAGATCTCCTAGTCACATCTTCTTGGCCTTTGGATGATAACTGCCTCTTGACATGGTTGTACTTCATGATCTCTTCCTCTCTGCACATTCTTCATTCCCAAGATATTACAAATTTTCCAGTTTCTCACTTATGTACAACCACCTCATATTCTATGAGGTCATATTATGTTGATTTCATCTGTTAGTGCACTGAGAGATCCTTCTTCATAGATAGAACTCCTAAATATGGAGGTATATTACCTGCAACCATATGACATGACTTCACAGCATCCAATATCAGCATATATGTTTGCATACCTCATATCTATTTTCCTTGAGTCATCCTGTAGCAGATTCTCTTGAATGAAAAGCTTCATTCCTTTGACCTGCTTCAACACTATGTCATCACATCCCAAAATTTTGTCTCCATGATGACCCTTGATCTGATGACTTTTACTTTTAGTAGTGAGGTTTTCCAGAAGCTTTTTCACCGAGAGCTCCTTCCATGCTTTTATCGAGATGCTTCTTAATGTACATGCTATCATACAATTTTACAACTAATCAAAGATCACTTACAGAGGAAGATGATCTCAATCATAATAGAGATCTCTTGCTTCCTCCTCCTTAGATCTTTTAGCGTCAGGTTCTTCTCTTCCATAGGTGACATGGGCTTCTTCCTTTTTCCTCTTGTCCTTCCTAGATTTAGGACAATCTCTTTTATAATGTCCAAGCTCATCACATCCAAAGCAATGCACGTTGTCCATATTTCTTCTTTTATTCTGAGGGCCAAATTTTCCGAATCTTCATTTCTTCTTGTATGAGGCTGCAAAGGCATGGTTCTCTTCACTTGGTCCTGTATCAACTTTGGCCTTTAGTCTTGTTTCCTCTATTTTACATAGAGACCATAAATCATGGAATGGAGTGGCTTCTTTCTTCCCATATAGACTAGAAGTGAAGTTTCCCCATTCTTCTGGTAGAGCATTCAACACAATTGTTGTCATCCCAGTGTCAGACATCACTTCTCCTAGTTCCTGCAGTTGATCTCTTATTTCAGAAATCCTCATGAAGTATGGAGCGATTCCTGCTTCCCTTGATAATTTCATTTTGTATAGTTCTTGTCTCAAAGAGATTGCTTCTCCAGCAATACTCACAGAGAATAGCTCCACCAATTTCTCATATATTTGTTTTGCAATTTTTAGTTTTGATACATAGGGAATGAGAGAATCTTTGATGGATTCTATGAGAATCCTTTGGGCTCTAATTTCTCCCTTCATGTACTTGGCATGGGTTGAAGTATCTTCTTTTGGAGGTTGAACAATAGATCCTTCGATATAGTCCATTACTTCGTTTTCAATTAAATTCAAGTCTGTTCTCTTCTTCCATGCACTGAATTTTGATGACCCAACCAGCTTGTTGCTTTCTTTACAAAAAGGCATCTTGATAAATAGGGTCATGAATACTTACTTGAGTGGATTTGCTTGCAGCTTTCTTGATGATGATTGAGAATGAAGTCAAGGGTTTCCTTTCTTCAATGTTGTTGTACTTGAACCCTTGATTATAATGACTATCTTCAGAAGTTTAGATTTCCTTGAAACAATGTCTTGAGTGCAAATCTTTTGATGCCAAAGATTAATTCCCTGAATGAGTTGATTGTTTGAATGAGGTAGGAGATCTCACATGAAGTAGTCGGATAGTCTACCTTGCAAATTGGTTTGCCTTTCCAACCCAAACTTTGATCTTTGCTTCTTTGAGTGTCTTTGTTGACAAGCAACCCTTATGTTCAGCACCTTAGCTCTGATTCCATGTTGAGAATTTGGAGGGTTGTAGGTTAATACAAATTCTCTTCTTGATAATTACTTGTGAACTTGCTTGAGGTACTTATGTCTTCTCTTCTTTTAGTTAAGTTAATATTTCATCAAGTCAAATATCAAAAACACAAGACACAAAGGTTAGGCTCCCAGAGCCAGGGCAAAGCCTCTCCGTCTTGGAGAGGAAAAACCCACAAAGAATTCTTCTTATAAATCTTCAAATGACGAGTACCATGACCTAGACTTAGATCCTTGACCTATGAATGCCTCCAAGACCTTGGTGTTACTTCTTTGACAGCCTCCAACACTTATCCTTCTCTTCTGCTCCAATCTGCACTGACCTGTACTAGTACTAGAGAACTCAGTCTCTAATTTTCACTTCTTATTACTTAGTCAACTATTGGAGGCTGAATCTTCTTCACCTTGGATACACTTATAACCTTATTCCTTTAAGACGGCTTTCTTCTTTAGGTCACTGCCTTCAGGTATTGTAGGTGCATCCACAATCTAACCTTAGGACAATTAGTAAGTCCTTCTTCAAACAGATTTGAACCTTGACTTTTCTTATGATTCAGGTTCTTTGCTCTTCTTGGTGTCACAAAGGAGTATGCAATACTTCTGTGATATCCGCAGATTCTTCCTTGAAACAAACGTTGTGATATCCACACTGTAATCCTATACCAGATCTCAGCGATCTGCACTTATATACCTCTTTAATTCTGCACCCTTTTAGCCTTCTGAAATCTGCAAACTTATGCTCTGAAATCCACGCTTTCACCTCTGAACAGTCCACAATTTTTCCTGTGGAAATCACAGAGAAAATCCGCAATTTTCCTTGTCCTAATGAGCTGCAGTGACTAGGGTATATATAGTGCACAGTCTGGCTTTTAGGTCGACCTTACAGTAAAATTTTAGGCCGACTAGTAGGCCAACTTCAATACTGATTATCAACCAACTTTATTACATCATTTCCAGCGTTGAATGAGAGTTGTCTTGAGGGTTGTTATGAGCCTTTCTTCCACAAGGTTTTGGAGGCATTCTTCAAACTAGACACTTCATAATCATGACTCTTAATTATTCTAGAAGACAAAACCCTGTAGACATCAAGAAGAAGTCTATCTACATAATAATAAAATCTTGCTCATGAAACCCATGAAGCAAGTACACCAAGAATACATTTCATTATCTTTGACATCTTCTTTATATATACATAATTACATAGTCAACATGAAGACCGACCTAGTTACACTTTTCAACACTTCATACCATCATGGGTGGTTTGTCAAGATTCAATAAGTCCAAGGTGAAGTCCGGCACCACAGCCAAATAAGTTTGGGATAAACTTAAAACCATGTATGAAGGTGATGATAAAGTCAAACAAGTCAAACTTCAAAAGTATAGAGCTCAGTTTGAATATCTGAAAATGGATGAAAGGAAGATATATCGACTTACTTACCCAAGAGTAGATGAAGATGTTAACCCCATCAGAGGATTAGGAGAAAAACTTGAATATCCTTTGATCGTACAAAAGGTCCTGAGATCGTTCCCTTGAAATACGATGCCAATGAATCTGCCATAGAAGAAACCAAGGACTTGACCTGGATGACAATGGAAGAGTTACATAGCACTCTTACAGCATACAAAATGAGAATATATACAAAAGACGGACCATCAACCACAGAAGCGGCTTTTAAAGCCACAAGGAAGACAAGAAAAAAAGAACTCAAGGTCGAAAGAACTCCATACGATCATTCAGATATAGAAAAAGCAAAATTCATCAAGAAGCTAGAAAGAGGAGCCAGAAAACATAAAGGTAAGTTACCTTTTAAATGTTTCGAGTGTGGAAGAATAGGTCATTATGCCATGAGATGTCCCTTTAAGGAAAAGAAACGCATTCACGAGAAAAATATTTATTCTAAAGAGGAAAACCGCTCTTTAAAATAAGGTGAAATAAAAGAACCCAATGCAAGAGAAGTTCTCTTCATAACCCAAGAAAATCAAGATAACGATCATGATGACAAAGAGGTCAATGATTCAGATGATGAAGAACTAGATATGAGAATAAACTCGTTTTGGGGACTTAGAAAAGATTCAAAGACCGAACAAGAAGATGAAGTTCAAGAAAAATTAAAGAGCAGCCCGAAAATGCCTTGCTTGGAAATAAAAATAGAGAATTGAAAAACCTTCTTGAAAAGAATGATGAACAAATTATGTCTTTAAAGGTTCATCTCGAAGAAGAAAAAAGAATTAAGTAGCTCATGAAGATCCAAATGAAGAATGAAGAAAAGTTAAGAAGCTTGAAGAGGAAGTTGTTACATTGATGGTTGAAGTTGATAAGCTTAACAAGAACTTGAGTACCTCACTAGTGTTGTATAATACTCTTATTTGTCAAAGATCTCCAAGTGATACAACAAGTCTTGGTTATGAAGGCACATCTTCAAGCAAGGAAGGCACAAGCTCCAAGCCTTTGAAGGAGGAAATTAAAGGGGAATTTAGAAATGTTGTTACTTCAAGAAGTTTCGTTGATGTTCCCAAGAACATCCAAGATCAATAATGGATTGAACCACCTTCAAGACAAAACAACTTCAAAAGATCACCCTGCTCTCTTAGGTATGAAAATATTTTTGTTCGTCGTTTTTACGTCGATCGAAATTTTGGGCATAAAGCAATTCATTGCAAAAGCAATACAAGATACAATTATGCAAGAAGCAAAAATGGTTATGGAAGGAACAAATCAAAAAATGTTCACGGATTTACTAACAGAAACTACAATCCATTTGAACTACTAATGTATCAAAATATTGTGTTCTACATATGCCATAATCTTAGTCACAAGGCACAGGATTGCAGGCTTGAAAATGCTCCAATCATAAAGACAGAAAAGCCAAATATAAATTGGGAAAGCAAAAAAAAGGTAGATTTCAACTTAGCATTGATCGTTGAATATAAAGAAGCTGAATGGTACATAGACAATGGATGTTCAAAACATATGGTTGGATATCAAAACAAATTTCTCGACTTAAAAGAAAAGTGTGACAGTGTTGCATCTGGAGATAACTCTTCTGTCAAGATACTTAGAAAAGGTGTAGCAAGTCTTGGAAACAAACAAATGAAGGCACGAAATGTTTTGCTAGTTAAGGATTTGAAGCAAAATCTTCTCAATGTAGGCAAGATGTGTGAACAAGGGTATAATTTCTTGTATGACTCTCGGAAGTGCGAAATTAAAGAAGATTGGTTGCAACAGCCACAAGAAGACCAAACAACATATACGTTCTAGACCAAGCACAGCGGGAGAAAATTGCAACTAAGCAAAAGAGTCGTAAGAACAACAAAGAAGGGAAGGATAAGAAGACAAAAATTATGTTGAGTGTCATATGTTCAGGGGGAGGAGCAGCCCCAAAGACATGAGTCACCCTTTGCCATTGATGTCAAAGTGGTGAGATAAGGAAGGGCAACATGGAGACAGGGGGAGCATGATGATAAGGGAGCATGCATGTTCAGATCAATGACAAAGGGGGGATTGTTGGAAAAATTGTCATTGATGTCAAAGGGTGAATGTGCCAGCATTTGCTTGATGTTCTGTGTGCACAAATCAAACAAATTTGGGTACAAGGACCCTCTAGATTTATATCCCTTGTCAAACCATTTCATTTGATAGGTGGCACATCTTGTGGGTCCTCCTAGTTAGAGAGATGTTACTTTTTGAAGTTCGATGCATCAAAGATGGATTTCGCATCAACACAATTGTCCCAAGGTTTTTGGCCTCAACATTCATTGTTGCCCTAGAAGGAAGGTCAAATTTTATAAATTAAGAAGCCTAAATTCATCGGTTCAAATCTTTCTTGAGAAGAGATTATAATAAAGGCAAAATTTGATTTTTAAGTGTCCTAAGTCGTCCTTTTATAGGTCAACTTGATAAGAGTTCAGGTCGGCTCCAAGAAAAGTCTTGTCCATTCATAAGTCAGCCCAGTTTGTGTGACTAAACAAGTATAAATACACGAGCGTTCTCCCCCGATTAACATCCAACTCGATCAAGGAGACAAGAACTCGAACCTGTGGAGAAGAAGAATAAGGGTTCATATCTCATGAATCTAAAGGCTAGTTAAAGAAGCATGATTTGAAGAAAATTTCTACTTTGGTTAAGACATTTTGGAGAATTGACTAATCTATTTTGAAGTATCTTTGGAGTTATTCATTGTTTGGAATTATGACTTCTTTATAGCACAAGAACTTGGCGCCTTAAGTCTGGTTTCGATCTACATCTATGGGGGATCTCTACCCAAAGGTAAGGCAGATTCTCGGCCTTGTTCTCAACCTAGTCTTGACCTATGGAAAAAGGAGACTTCGGCCTATAGGAGGACCAATTTCAGGCCTCACATTCAACCTAAGGAAATGTGTGGATTCAACCCAACAACTCGGCCATCCCATGACAAATTTCAATCTTGTGAAAGGTACAGACTCAGCTTTATATTTTGGCTTCTCTTGTGCACAAATTCGAACCCTAACCTAAGTTTGATTTGGAGCAGACCTTAAGCAGATTTCTTAATAAATTTTTGAGTGGATTTTGGTGCAGACCTTGGAAACTCTTTAAAGTGTCTCAACATTTCAAACTAGACTTTAGACCAGTCCCTGAAGCATTCTTTAAAGTATCTAGAGCAAATGTTGGAAAACCTTTTTGAAGCAAGGTTGGAGCAAGTCAACCTCTTTGAAGCAGTCTTCGAACAAACTTGGAGGAGATCTCTAAGACCCCTTGAGAGTAGATCTGAAGCAAGATTTGATATAGAATTTGATGTTTGCAGCGAACCTCTTCTGGAGCAAACTTTGTCACTTGTTTAGAAGCAGATATATGGAGCAGTATTTGAAGTCTTGCGTAACCCTTGTTGAAGCAGAGATTGGTGGATGTCTTGATAAGCCTTCAAGTAGACCTCTCGTGAAGTTGTGGAGCAAAGTTTTCAAAGGAAGAGTAAGGGAACTTCCATTAATGATTTGAGGGTCTGAATGGTATTGCAATTGGGTCATTGTTCCTGGTACGGGTAACCACGAAGTTCTATTTTATCCTTTTATTTAATAGGGTGGCAGAGTGGTGCTAGGGAAGGAAGTTGTAGCTTCCTTTGAGAAGTTGTCGCCTTCTTCCAATGGGAGTTGTTAAATCTTGTGGTTGTAGACCTTCCAGTTGTAGCTTCCTTTGCAATATATGTAACTTGTTTATATATATATATATATATATATATATATATATATATATATATATATATATATATATATATATATAATTCCCTTGATGTGTTGTTATTAGTTAAACATTTTGATTCTTAAAATGTTAAAATTTACGAAACACTGATTCACCCCCAACACCCCTCTCAATATTTCCAACAAACTCGTCCTCGGTTATCGCAACAAATTTGGCCCTACTGAGATAGGGTTTCTGGCTTGTATATTTGACGATTTGACCCACGAAATTGACTCTCATGACTCAGGAATTTTAGCTCCAATAGAGGTTAACTCAACCACTGCAAGAATAAATTCAATTTGGCTCTCACGAATCAAGGAATTCGACTCCAACAAAGATTAAGTAAATCGTTGCATGGATTAATTCAGCTTCATTGAACAAGTGAGTTTGGCTCCAAGAAAACCCTTGTGTTTGGCCTCACAAGTTGTATGATTCGACCTCCATAATTTCAACAATTTTACGGCCTATCAGTCCGACAGCTATCCTACCTGCAATTGATAAATCTGGCCCAACAAATTTACAAGAAAAACTTCATTCTGGCAAGAAAACCAACTTTGATACCACTGTAATATTCCTTTTTAAATTTATCTTAATTTTCTAGAATTTTTTCTATGAAATTTATTTAGGGAAAGCAGATAATAATTCTTGCTAAGAATTTAACCAATTTAAAATCAATAATTGCATAAGTTTCTAGACAAGTTCCAAAGCAAAACCCTAGTTATTTATTTATTTATTATTAAGAGGGAAATTACATCAAAATTTTATAGAACCTGACAAATAGATAAGCTGGAGAAATCTTCTTTGGTTAGATTCCTCGATTTGCAAAAGTGAACTGCTTCAGCCTTCCTCCCAATGTTCAAAAACCTCGATCTTGCTAAGCAACAATGAGGAATATAATTTGATCCCTCCACTTCGAGTGGCTAGGGTATATCTCTCAATACCAAAACCCATCCTAATTGGGATAAGCTAGGGTGGATCACTTTCCACCGAAACTAACCCTTTACATAATATGTGCTCTCACCCAGACAGCGTCCAAGAGCTCAACTCAACAACAACAAAACAATAATCCCAAATGCATCCTAAGGAGTGAGCTCTCATAATAGTCATGGACTATCGGAATACCATGGGAAAATACCATGGGCCTTTTTCTTCTTTTATTATAGTGCCTTATAATAGTTCTTTTTCTTTAGTCACTTTTAATAAATTAATTCTCTCATACACTGTAATTAATAGTAATTTGTAGCCTAGGCTACTGAGATGCTCTCCTTTCCCAATTTTCGGAAAAAGGGTCATTACAAAGGCAAGAGGTTCATAGACCAAAACAATACATCTGTAATGAATAAAATAATGTAAATAGTGATTAATTAGTTAATTAGTAATTAGGTTGAAAGGCCATGTCTGATAAGACATGACCTTTCGTGAAGAGGCACCTGCGTAGGTATATAAGCAGGACTCATTTGTAACATTCAATCATATATCTCATTCATCATACCTTTTATATAATAATATTTGTATCCTCATGGATATCTTTGTATTTTAAGTCTTCTGGAGTATTTAGCTTGAGAAGGAACTTTGTTCGCTCCATTTGGTATCAGAGCAGTTCGAGCCTTCGGCCGCTTAAGCACTGCACAGAGCCATGCTCTCCGATCAAGGTCTTTGACCATAAAAATCGTCAACCTTCTTGTCGTCGTGACTGAAGCATTTGCTACAAATTTTGGAGTTTCTCCGTTGCTGAGTTTGTCAGAGGCCTTTGGCCATAATAAAAAAATTAAAAAATTAAAAAGGAAGAAATATATATATATATATATATATATATATATATTAATAAAAAATAAATAAAAGACAGAAGGAAAGTTTAAAAAAAGGGGGCAATAAATTAAAAGGAAAAAAGAGATTTAAAAGAAAATAGTTCCAAAAGAAAAAAATAAAAAATGGTTCTACATTATTGATAAAAAGTGCATGTTAAAAAACTATACATAAGAGAAGGAAGAGTAGATAAGGTTATTTTGATTCTTCTTTAAGTGGTTTACATGCTCGTGGTTTTAGAAGCCCATGGTAATTGCCCATGGTATTTTCAAGGTAAAATAAGAACAAAAGGAATAAAAAATCTCTGTGTGAATGGTAAGTTTACCTTTACGTGGAGAAAATTAACCAAGTCAAATACAAATAAGTGGACATATATTTTATAGGTGAATATATGTGAAAAAACACGTTTCACTAGGGTTGTAACCTTTAAAAAAAAAGAGTTAAAAAAAATCAATTGTTAAAAAAATAGTATTATGAAAGTCAAACATTTTCTTAGTAATTAAAGTGGATTTCATAAAAAAAAATCAAGGAATTAATTTTCAAAAAAATTGGAAGGAAAAATATTATTAAGGATTTCTTAAAATATTAAGGAATCATTATTAAAGCTCGAAGATATATAAAAGGAAAAAAAGGTTATTAAAGGTTTAAGTATTGGAAAAGTGGAAAAGGAGATAATCATTATATTCTAAAGATTTTATTTTAAAAAGGGAATATATACATATATAAAAGAATTTGAGCCTCTTTTAAAAGAGAATATTAGTGAAGAATTCATTACCAAAGATTGAAGGAATAATAGTAAAGGATATTGGAAAGAATAATTAAGCTTGAGGGTTTATTAAAGGGAAACAATGATATTTTATTACAAATATTAGGAAGGGTCACCCTTAAAAACCCCAAAGTTATCTGACAAAATGGCATCGAAGCAAAACTAAAAGAGGGAAGATTTCCTTAAAATTATAGTATGTGTGTCGATGTGCTAATTGAAATGAAAGGGTAACTTGCGGGAAAAGAGGTTCTCATATCTATCGATTTTACTCGAAAGAATAATTATGTTAGTACCGAATGTGCTAACCAATTAGTGATCCCTGAATCAAATATAACCGAGGCAAATTCATTTAACGCAAATGACAAACAATACAACATAGAGAATTTACACCTAAGTATTGGGGAGTATTCCCTTGTCTCGCAATTCACTGTTAAAACCTTATTTTCCAATAATAGTGATATAGTTCTGGATTCACTTTGGATGGAATCACTAGGGTCATTCATCCTTAATACGAAAAATAAGTTTTTGACATTTTCTTACAAAAAGAAAAACATAACGTTACAAGATGTCACAATGAAGCCGAATTCACTAACACCGGAAGACATATTAGATATCACAAGAGTAGTTCTTCCAGAAAGTAAAAAAGCAATACAATATTTGCAAAGAGAAGTTGACGAAATCACAACTAACAAGAATGAAGAAGTTGCTTGCCTCAAGTACCACAACGATAAATTACTAACGCAAATTAAGAAGCCGAAGAAAGACAAGAAGTCGTTGGGAAACAAGGTGCAACAACTTGTCAAAAATGAAGCATCGAAATCTTCATATATAGAAGTTCAAGTTGAAGAAAAATCGAACGTTGATCCAGTAAATGTCTCAACTGAAGAAGACGACAAGCAAGTTGCAGAAGAAACAAACTTAGATGCCGGTCGAAGAGGAACATTCTACGTGAAGATTCTGTAACCATCTCCATCACATCCTCGCCAGGCGAAAATCAAAAAGGTCAAACCAAAACAGTTCCCTATCGACATCCAAATCATGGGAGCAGACAGCTCAACCAAGCTATGTATTCAGAACAGAAACAAGCTGATATTCCGAAGAATACTAACAAATCATCACAAGTTGCCAGTCATCATAAGATTCCACAGAAGATTGATTTAGGATGGTCCGATCCATTCTCAGTGCGACAGTTTTGTTTGTCACTTAGAGGATCATATCAACTTGTATCGACTAGGATAACTGCCCTGAAACAAGAAGATGTTCGTAGCAGGAAAAGAAATTGAGGCCTTTCATCAACAAGCTTTGAGGACAAAGCTTTTTGAGGGGAAGGCAATGTAATTAATAAAATAATGTAAATAGTGATTAATTAGTTAATTAGTAATTAGGTTGAAAGCCCATGTCTAATAAGACATGACCTTTCGTGAAGAAGCACTTGCGTAGGTATATAAGCAGGACTCATTTGTAACATTCAATCAAATATCTCATTCATCATACCTTTTATATAATAATATTTGTATCCTCATGGATATCTTTGTATTCCAAGTCTTCTGGAGTATTTAGCTTGGTATTTAGCTCCGATACCAAATGGAGCGCACAAAGTTCCTTCTCAAGCTAAATACTCCAGAAGACTTGGAATACAAAGATATCTATGAAGATACAAATATTATTATATAAAACGTATGATGAATGAGATATATGATTGAATGTTACAAATGAGTCCTGCTTATATACCTACGCAGGTGCCTCTTCACGAAAGGTCATGTCTTATCAAACATGGCCTTTCAACCTAATTACTAATTAACTAATTAATCACTATTTACATTATTTTATTCATTACAACATCAAAAAATTGTAGTCAACATCTCCCATTGAAGTTGGCTCGGAAAACACTCTAGTCTGTAAATTTCTGGTACTTGAACTACTTTCCACGGTTACACACTTAATATTACTTAAAAAGGAAAATGCTGCCACAAAAAGCAAGGAATCATCCATGTAATTCCTGCACTTATACATCCCCCCCAACCCCCCCCCCCAATATTGTAGGAATATTTTCCTAAGGAAAATATTAAATGGCAAACACGTTAATGATTATTCTTACCAAAATCTCTCAGTTATAGTGAAACATATTTCACATACACTCAAAATGCATTTGCATGTAAATTTCAAAGTGCCCCTATTTTGAACCCTACATGATTGATTTCCTATTAGTCTATATTTAACCTCCTATTACAGCGTTACTGAGTTTACAGAATATATACAAGTGTGGCATTGACTTTCAGGTCTTCAATCTCCAAAATTTTCAATAAGACCCTCTTCCAGCTTTAATTTTCTAACAAACAGATCTGCCTCAGCCCCACTTTCCTAAATCAAAATGTGCCATATACAAAAGCTGGGTTCATATTCATGCTTTAGAGAGACTACTGCAAAACATGCTTTTAGTAATTTCTTCAACGTCTTTTAGCATTTTATTAAACTTGCACAACTATAGAAAACTTCATGCCATCGGCATGTCGACAGAGTGAGAACAGGGAAATTGGGGAAAAAAAAGGATATTCTTTCCTGAGACCCTTTTCACTTGCTCGATCCCTCAGGTGGCTAAGCCTTAGCAACTCTGTTTCAAACCACTGCATTATAAATAAGAGGATTAGTTCAGACTCCAAATAGAGTGAAATTAATTATCAAGTGAAATAGATTGTCTACTAATATTTAAAGAATCGAATGTTAAAGCATGCTTCAACTTTTTTGAATTGACAGATAAGGAAAAAAATTCAAACAAACATTTGACACAATCAAATCCCAGGCTCTCATAGGGAGCACTGCCTCAATAGACACTCACATCATTGAGTTTAACTTCATGTAGAGCCTTAGCTTTTTCCTGAAGCTCACTCTGCAAAAGTATCACCAGTATTACTTGTAATCAACACAGAAAATTTGAAATAATAGAGTTGGAAAAATAAAACAGAAACAAGATTACCACAGTTGGTCGATGGACAAGTCCACATCTTACACTCTGCCGCAGGCGCTTACACTCCTCCTGCAAATAATTAATGTAATCAGCTAATTATCCAATGTAAAGCACTGACATTGGAAATTAGTGAACTTTATTTATTTATGGTAATTTGAAATCAAACAAATATGGACATATTTAATTATAAGTTATTTAGAGAAAATTTGTAATCATCTTCAAGAACTACCAACATCCCTCTGTGCATATATGAAGCAATTCAGTCATAAGTTGGAAATAATGAAACATGTATACCTTTTATAGTGCCAATATCAAGTAATTTGAAGATGTCACTACTGAGTCCTGGTCAGGAAGCCCAATTAGCTGGGGCAAATAGATGTGTTACGCAGTCATCAAGTTTGCAATCCCTATGTGTATAAAAAGGCCCCCATTTTGATTAAAATTGATGTCAAAAGTGGAGTTATGTTTATTGTATATCATGTGTCACAACTTTCTGTTGATCACATTTACATGCTTTATAGGCAGAGTTGAATTAAGAGCTTCGCAGTAATTCATGTGTTCTGTGAATGATGTGGTGATTGTTTCGTACCTTCATTAGTCATTTCAGTCATGTGCACACATTATTTCTTGATACTTCTGTCTCATTCCCATTTGAAACTCATAGCCTTGGATTGATTGAACTAGTAACATTTAGCATCAGGGAACCACTCTTCGGTTGGTAACGACACTCTTGATCATCTTGCCTCCTGGTGGGGGGATCTTAGTCCAGTACGTTCCTTGTAACATTCCTTGGCTCTATTGATTGATATTTACCGGAATGATGTAGCACCACAGTCAAAAGAGCAAGGGGTTGGTGCACCAAAATGCTCTTGTAATTAGAATACATGGGATTAAACTCATACCACTTATACATGATTAAAAACCTGCCACCTTTCCAGGTTCCAGATAGCAGGATTAACCCCCTTGCAGTGAAGCTCAGACCATTCGCTTCCCATGTTTTAAGTTTCATCCCAAATGGCCTGTGTATAAAAAAATAGCAACATTGTCCCCTTTTGCCAATGTGTTATACAGCAACATTGTACAGCTTGAGTGGGCTTAATGGTTAAGAACATGTGTTTCCTCCAAAGATAACACATGTTCAAATCCAGAAGGGGGTAGAGTATGTACACCTCCGTACCCTTTAGTGGTCAAATAACTGAGTGGGAAGGGGGTCCCATGTCCAACCAACAGGGGGTCTCATACACCAATTTGGTGGCTGGCTTAGCTGTGACCTTAAAATTAGATGACTGGCTTGGATGTGACCTTAAAATTAGATGACGATTATTATTATTATTATTATTAATATTATAGTACATGAGTTTTGAAGGGGGGCCTATTAACATTAGAAAAGAAGGCAATATTTCAATAACAAAAAATTCCATCATATTATTTGGGAAAAAGGTGAAAGATATTTTTCCAACTTAATGTGCAACCAAAAGAAAAAGAGGAATTAGTAGAATTTAAACCTACGCCTGACCTTATAAAATCCTTTACAGCATTGCACTAGCCAACACCCCCACATTGGTACCTGATGAAATCATCAGGTACTTGATATCTTTGGAAGTTCTTACAGCATGGAGAGGAAATTAAATGGCGCAAAGAGCAAAGTAATTGAGTTGGATTTGAACATGGGCATGGTGGTTTAAATATTAAACCTTAAATTTTCATCAAGCACTCCACTGGCCAATGCTCCTAATTTGACCATGTTGAATCATAACAGAAATAATGTCTCTCAAAGATATTAGAAGATCAAGGGTGATTGAAGAACAAAGGAAATCAAGCTTATGGGGGTTGAACCTGAGCATCGCAATGTAAATACTAAATATATAACATTTTATGCCACAAAGTAACTATATCAAATATATTACATATCAAAGCTTCTAAAAACTGTGGCATAAAACCAAACAGCTTGATAACATGTTTTACACACATGCCATCCATCAGAGATGTTTTGCAGAGATTTGACACAAGTATGAGCAGCCTTCATCAGGAATCTATCAGCAGAAATATGAATGGTAGGGGTGGTATTACAGCGACCCACTATTCTCCAGCAAGAGGGAGTTATGAACAAACATGTTCAATAACAATGTAAACATCCAAACCAAATAGAAAAAGGGAAACAAATCCATATAGGATCAAGTATATATTTGTAATCATGAATGCAATGATTTACAAGACCTGTCATGACATTAGAAATATCACTGACTGGTCATGAGGATGAAAGGTTATAACCTTAGGTGATTAACTATTTTATGTAATGCATTAGCATATTTATGTACATCAGAAGTCATACCCCATATAAGATGTTTTGCACTGGAAGCATAGTTATAAGAAGGGTACATCTTCGGGTCAAATTGAATTTTCTTCCCTTACGTTCTGCTTGCTGAAGCAACAAGACATTAAGATCTTCAAAGCTCTGAACAATACTGTCACAGTAAAAAAGGTCAATCCACCCTCAGTTGATCTTCCTCGCTATTGTACAATGAGAAATTGATTGGGAATTCTTCGATTGCACTTAGTATATCTTTCGATATTAGTCAACTTAGCATCATTATATTTAAGAATGTGAAATGTGTTTTGTTTCAGATGATGTTACTATGTTGATTTTTGCATGTGACAATTTTTGTGATTAGCGCAACAAAAGTGTCTATAGTTGAGCTTATTTCTGATATACTGAAAACAGAATTTGATTCTTCGGTATACACTGATTTGTCAATACTTTTAGGCTGATATACAATTACATCAGCAACTGCAAATGGATCTTCAACTGAATCTCTAAGTGTTGCTCTGTCAATCTGCAATATTCCTAAATTAGCACATAGCTAATTGGAATATTAAATTTTGATTTTGCTCTTAGATAGAGGAATAAGAGGGTATGGAGACCCATAAATCTCCTTAATAGGAATAAAAGACACTCCTAGTGTGAATGGAGGTCATCTAAAAGCTGGATTGAAGACCCTTAGGTGTGAAAAGGGGTTGGAGCATGAAGACTGGGTCAACTTTGATCAAATCAAACAGCGATGTTATGGAGTGGCGTTCATGGTGGGACAGCGCAGTTTTGGAGGGAGATTGAATGCATGGAGGTAGTGACATAATTGAGTGGGGCCAAGGGTGAGGAAACTCATAACTTATATAAGGAAGAGGATGGCAGCCATTGGGGGTTATGTTTTAGATTATTATTTGATATGGTTTGTTTAGACTTGTTGCTCTCTTCAGTTGTTTAGCTAAGATTGCATGTGTTGTTTAGCACAGGGTGTTCGTGATCGGGAATCCCACCTCTTTCCTTGAGAGGCCTCTTGGGAGAGTATTGCACTACATGGTCCACTATTCGGCATCAGTCCAAGCTACATCTTTGTTGTCAGTGCAGTTTCTGCAGAGTATTGTGTTGTGTTGCAGGGGGAAATAGTGGAGGGTTGATTTGGGTTACTTCCTTGCTTGATTTCAGTTGGAGGAAGGTTTCCTTCCATTGGGAGACCAATAAGGGGAACCCCTGAGCTTTATTTCATCATCCAGCATCAGGCTAGAGTACTGCTATCAATTATAGCGCAGTTTTCTGAAGGAACTATGTTATTTCAGTGTGCAGTTGCAGTAGAGGGTTTGGAGCCCTAGTTGCGGGAGATAGATTTTCAGTGAGGGGATCAGCCTCTCATTTGGAGAATCTATAAGAGGAGATCTCACATATTTCCAAATCAAATAAGTAACCTTCTATAATCTATCCAGTTGCAGAGATTATTCAGCCCTAGGGCCATATTTGCATTTATGCATTTTTGTATATTTCAGGAAACCCTTCCCGAGTTATCTTGGAAATGAGTTTGGGGAGCTTAGATCTTCACTCCCAACATAGTTTGAGCTATATAATAGTAGATCTATATTGATCTATCCTTATGCAGCAGTTTATGCCCTAAAACTGCGTTGTCATGGCTCATGGTACTTGTATGGCAGTATTTTTACATGCAATGACATATTTGCTTAGAGGAGGTTTGTTTTTGCATTGCTTAAGTGACTAGATCCTCAAGATCTTGTGCCTATTATTTGCTGATATGTTTAATAAGATGGTTGTACATTTGTCTCATATCATGGTGTGTTGATTTATTCACTGCTATTTTCATTATTGTGTTCAAATCAATGTGGAAAAAGTCGGAGTCGGGATTAAATCGCCAGGGCTTCAAGTCGGGATTAAATCTGCAAAGTCGGGATTTTTTCGAAAAAATCAGCAAAAAATCGGCAAAACTAAAAAAATACAAAAATATTCATATTTTGAAAAAATCCCGATTTTTTCAAAAAAAATTAAAAATTATTAAAAAAATTACCTCCCTCACGATTTTTTGGAAAAAGTCGGCAAAAAGTCGGGATTATAACGATTAAATCCCGACTTTTTCAACTTTCAAAAAATCGGGAAAAAATCGGGGGATCTTATCGGCGCCTGCAAAAAATCGGGATTTTTTTAAAAAGTCGGGATAAAATCGGGATTTTTTCCACACTGAACTTCAAATATTGCTACTTCCCCATTTGGGAATATTACAGTGGTATCAGAGCATAATCTTGGCTTAGCTTGTGGATCTCAGCCATTATGCTATCAGGAGAATAAGAAGAAGGAGAAAAAGATCGGAATGATGGAAAGAATGAGTTTTATCTCATCTCTTTTCAGATCTAAGAGGGACCTCACCAAGGAGGTCAAGCAAAGAAAAGTGGAGAAAAGCAATCAAACCACACTAGGGTTTCAAGATGAGGAAGGTCTATGTACTTCCTATCAGCAAAAGAAAGATCTGGTATTGCATAGAGCTCCAAAGAAACATGATATGCCCTTTCCTTTTGAAGAAGAAGACAGACGGCATGGAGATGGAGGACACTTAGATCATGAGATTCTAAGTGAGTATCTTGCAGAATATAAGTCTCAATCTAGAGCTTTCAAGGAGAATCTAACTCTCCCACGGTTCATTCAGCTCAAAGAAGAAAGAAGACCTTGCAGCAATAGATTTCATTGCCTACATTTGATGGGTAATCCACATATACAGCAAGAGATTGGGGAATGAAGTTGGATGCATTTTTCCTACTACATCCAGTAGTAGAGAGAGAGGTTGTTGAGATTGCAGCACTGCACCTTGAAGGTGAAGCAAACATTTGGTGGTTCAGCCATTTGAGTCATGCAAGAGTGACTGCATATGCAGATTTTACTCAAAGGTTGATCAAAAAGTTTGACAAGAAGAAATCAGAGGGGAAGAGGCCTTCACCACCACTTGCTACAAAATCACTTGCATCAGGAGAAAGAACCCTTGCATCTTTGCAAAGTGGTCTTGATCTCTTGACATTTAGAGTCCCATGCACTATTCTGGAGATGCATGAGGAAGAGGAAACTTTTACCAGCACTGATGCAGCCATAGAAGAGCAGCCATCATCATCACTAGTTGGGGAAGCCATCACACCGGAGGAAGGAACCCTTGTAGCAATACAAGATGCTCCCAAGCTTTACCAAGGTATGCACATATTTCCATTTCATGTTATTTTAGCACATCATATGGAGGATTATGGAAACAAGTTATCAGGGCAATTGCATGGCCTAAGGTCAAAGCACATTGCTGATTTGGAGCAGCAGACTATCACTGCGGGGAGGGCCCTTGATTTGTTCAAGGAGGAGATATACAATCATCCTAGTATATCATTGTTGAGTTGCACACAACTCTTGGGATTGGAGTGTAGACTTTTGGAGGATAGGATGAACATTGTCCTGAGCAGAGCAATGCAGAACTATGTGTTCAACATTGAGCATAATCTTGAGACAGCATATGCACCATCATGGAGATCAGCAACGCTGTCAATGAGCAAAAATGATGAGTTGGGGGGCCAACCTTTATTGGAGCATTCCAATGACCATTCTACATGTGTAGCAGGGGATAGGCAGATGGTTGATGAGAGACATCTTATCTTCCATTGTTATGATGGATCTTTCTTGATGAGCACTTCATTACTCAATGAGAAGATTTTGCCTTCAGTATATTTGGATCCTTATGGGATCAACTTGGTCATTGAGGAGCGATCTTAATTTGGAGATCTCCAAGAGATTTCATTTCAACATCCCATGAAATGCAAAGATAGAAATCTGATTTGGGAGGCTGGTATTCTCCATTGGAGGGATACCAATTTTGAGCATGATGATAGACACTCACCATTGGTTGGATGGGTGATGTTGATAAGCAAGAGGCTAGAAAGCCACTTGCAGATCTATGACACAGGGCAACAGAAGGCAAGGTTGTGTTGGCTACTCTCGAAAGAGTTTGGTCATCATGTACCACATTCTATTTCAAAGAGTATGTTGGTGGTTGGGATTTGGCATTGCACTTGCATCATATGGCAGCAGGGAGTTTGGGTACATTCTATTGATATGGCATTCTTCATGTCAATCATCATATTTTCACCTCATGATTTGTATGATGGAGGTGTGAGGAGGCAACAAGAGCTATTGTTGCTTTGGCTACTCTTGGGAGAGTATGGGCTGAATTTCTCCCATACTTTGCAGGATGTTTCAGGAGAAAGGGATGGCACAATCAAAGTGAAAAGAGGCTACCCTTTAGCGTTGGAGGAGCAAGAGGTACTTCCACATAAGAAGGAGACTCCCACACATAGCAGCATGATGGTGGATGACTTTGGCATATGGCATGTCAAAGAATGGAGTCATGGAGTGGCAAGAGCCTTATCACTAAGGCCAACAACGTTGTAACTTGGGAGTATGTATCTATTGATGGAGTGTTCCAAGGGGAGTATGCATCCCTTCGTTTTACAGACCTTTATGAGGAGATTCTCATGGGAGGGCTCATCTATGGACCTCACTTCCAGCCTACTCATAATGCATGGTAAGAAATGTATTTTTGTACTTATTGATCATTTCATAAAGTATTTGCATTCTCTCACCATCTATGTACAGTGCATTGCTCCACAAGAGGGCAAGATTATCTTTGGGTTTCACGGTCATTCTAGGGCCAACATGTGTGATGGAGATGGCCATTCTTTGCATGAATTTGGGCAAGTGCGGTGTTATTCTTATTATGCTCAGCTAATATATCATGTCATTTACTACCTCATAGTATATGAGCAAACATGCACAGCTAGCAACTTGTTGGGAGACAACTTGCCACATGATGTTCTAAAATAGCAGTTGGTAAAACTGTGTTGTATCCACTGGAGAAACCATTGGTACCATCCAAACTTGCACATAACCTTCAGCAATTTTATGATTTGGATAACACATGGTGATGATGTACCATTCACTTTGTATGGAATGGTTTGGGCTCATGAAACTAGAGGAGGGATCTTTGGAGATCCAGTTGTCCTTTTGTATCTCGAGGGCAACATTATTGCAGCCCAATATCAGCAGCAGCTCTACACTTTCCATAAGTGGAGAGAGAGACGGCGTGGGGTAGGCCATTTGGTCTACCATGTTCAGTAATGCAGCCCACCTACATTGCAGAAGCCAAAGGTGGAAGAACATTTTCATGAGTTACCATTATGGAAGGTGACTCACTTTTTGTGGATGATAGCTTGGGGTTTGGAGCTTCACATGAGAAGGAAGGTTCCCAATCATTTGCTAATTCCATGCCTCAAGAAGGCCTCTAGACCACATATAGTTGCTTCAATAGATATCCCACTTGTTCATGATGAGAGCCATCTGGACTTTTCACCAAAGGCATACTTATACACTTGGGAGGAGCAGCTTGAGAACATATTGATGAGTAAGCATCTTGTTTATTGGAGGAACTTATCATATGAGGATGCTACAGGAGGAAGAGGAGAGGCTCTTCAGTTTTATCCTTGCAGTTGCTTGAGGAAAAGCAACATTTGGGAGGGGAGGACTGTAATATTCCTAAATTAGCACATAGCTAATTGGAATATTAAATTTTGATTTTTCTCTTAGATAGAGGAATAAGAGGGTATGGAGACCCATAAATCTCCTTAGTAGGAATAGAAGACACTCCTAGTGTGAATGGAGGTCATCTAAAAGCTGGATTGAAGACCCTTAGGTGTGAAAAGGGGCTGGAGCATGAATATTGGGTCAACTTTGACCAAATCAAACGGCGTTGTTATGGAGGAGTGGCATTCATGGTGGGGCAGTGCATATTTGGAGGGAGATTGAATGCATGGAGGTAGTGACCTAATTGAGTGGGGCCAAGGGTGAGGAAGTTCATAACTTATAAAGGAAGAGGATGGCAGCGATTGGGAGTTATGTTTTAGACTATTATTTGATATGGTCTATTTAGACTTGTTGCTCTCTTCAACTGTTTAGCTAATATTGCATGTGTTGTTTAGCACAGGGTGTTCCTGGTCGGGAATCCCACCTCTTTCCTTGAGAGGCCTCTTGCGAAAGTATTGCACTACATGGTCCACTATCCAGCATCAGGCCAAGCTACATCTTTGTTGTACAGCGCAGTTTCTACCGAGTATTGTGCTATGTTGCAGGGTGCAGCAATGGAGGGTTGATTTGGGTCACTTCCTTGCTTGATTTCAATTGGAGGAAAGTTTCCTTGCTTGATTTCAGTTGGAGGAAAGTTTCCTTCCATTGCCAGCAAGGGGAACCTCTCAGCTTTATTTCATCATCCAGCATCAAGCTAGAGTACTGCTATCAGTTACAGTGCAGTTTTCTGAAGGAACTACGTTATTTCAGTGTGCAATTGCAGTAGAGGGTTTGGAGCCCTAGTTGGGGGAGATAGATTTTCAGTGAGGGGATCAGCCTCTCATTTGGAGAATCTATAGGAGGATATCTCACATATTTCCAAATCAAATCAATAACCTCCTATCATCTATCCAGTTGCAGAGATTATTCAACCCTAGGGCCATATTTGTATTTCTGCATTTTTGTATATTTCAGGAAACCCTTCCCGGGTTATCTTGGAAATGAATTTGGGGAGCTTAGATCTTCACTCCCAACATTGTTTGAGCTATATAACAGTAGATCTATATTGATCTATCCTTATGCAGCAGTTTATGCCCTAAAATTGCGTTGTCATGGCTCATGGTACTTGTATGGCAGTATTTTTACATGCATTGACAGATTTGCTTAGAGGAGGCTTGTTTTTGCATTGCTTGAGTGACTAGATCCTCAAGATCTTGTGCCTATTATTTGCCGATATGTTTAATAAGATGGCTCTACATTTGTCTCATATCATGGTGTGTTGATTTATTCACTGTTATTTTCATTATTGTGTTCAAATATTGTTGCTTCCCCATTTGGGAATATTACACAATCAATGGCTTGACTTGTTCAACAATAGACAAATTTTCATATCAATGACACTTAGCTTATAAACTCCAATTTCTTAAGTGATATTTTATGTCTATAGATTGTACGTTGACTTCGGCAAGTAATGTTAATTCCACTAAATTTGTTAACATTTCTTTGTCAAACATTGGAATGTATATGTCCTTGTCATTCAATTACAAAATTATTTAACTTCATTAAGCAAAATTTGACTAAGAATTCTTAGGAAGTTGATTTCCTTGTCCTTGTTTGATATGACTATCCATTTTTTTCTTGAGGTCTTGATTTTTTTTTGTTGCTTCTTGCTTGCTTTGTTGAATTTTACTATTTCAGTTTTAAGCTATTCATTTCTTTAGCAAGAGTGCATTTCTCAATTTGTAATTCTAAATTATCACCAATCTTACTATTTTAAGTTTTAGGCTATTCAATTCGTTAGCAAGAGCCCATTTCTGAGTTTGCAATTCTAAATTATCACTAAGTTGTTTCAACTTTCAAAGATGCCAATCTAAGTTTTGCTACTTCCTTCAACTGTGCCATTTCATATTGATATTATGCCAAATAGTTCTCAAATACTGCAATTTCGATCTAATATGTTTGCGCCATGGTTTTCATACTATCATTTTTCTAAGATTTTTATTTAGAAACATTCAAATTAAGTGGGTAAATGAAGTGCAAGGATCTCACGAATATATTTTAAAAGCCATTCTATGACCTCAATCTGGGTTTTAAATTTACCTCGAAATGATATCCCTTCTTAATTTGGTCGTTCTAACGATTGTAAGAGGGATTAAATGGTGACTTTAGAAACTTTACTTAATATCCCTCTTCATGTTTTACTTTCCACATTCTATTTCTATAATATTTCTATAGTCGCAATTATCATTCACAACCGACATAGTTATTGGTCTTTTTCAGAATATGCCAATGGGTTTTTAGCCCATTATACTTGTTTTCTATAAAATGCATTGACTCAAGACCGCCAAAAGGGTCCATCCTAATGATTAAACCAATTAAATGGTTCTAGAAGCACGAATTTCTCTCCTCAACCTCAATACACTAATATGACGTGCATCATTGTTTCCATCTTGAAAGTGGCATAAACATTTCATTTGGACATGTACTATGGCTCCAAGCAATTATTCCAAAGACACTCAACTCCCAAGGTCTCAAAATTACTCAACTCTTAGCAAGTACGGAGTGGATCTCAACTCCCAAGTTCCCAAAATTACTCGACTCTTGGCAAGTAGGGAGTGTAAAAAAGTACTACACATGGAAACCCTAACATGGCAACAACAAGAAGTCGCATTGAAGCAACAGTAGTTTCAAACAAAAACAATGGAAGACATAATGGCCATGATTCCAAACCTTACAACGAACTCTCCAACAAATACAAATCTACAATCAAGATATTTTTGCCCCTATAGACATTTTTTGCCTGTCCTCTTGCAGCATTGTCCACACGCCTTGCACTTGTACACGCTCACCATCACGCTGCAACATCTTACATCATGCCTAACAAGCCTTTTGTAGAGGCCAGCACACGCGAATAATCTAAAGAGCCAAGTCAACATCCACTATAGTCCAATCATGTGCCTAATATTTTCCAGAAACATACTTCACTACCAATCTTTCAAGTTTCCCAAATAGCTTAGATGCATCAAAATAATCCAACTCCAATACGTGGCAAGCCTATGGTACTAGGAGAATTATCAAGAATTCATCTCCATGTCATCCTCTTATGTCATCCCACCCATCGCGGGCATCATTACCGCAAAATCTAGAACCCTACTGCAAAGTCTCACTAGGAACTCTTGGTTTGAAGGCAACACTTGTCATCTTAGTAGTTGTTCCCCCACTCTTCTATGGATGGATGTTATCCCTGCAAGGGAGGCTTCCCCAACATGGAAACCCTAACATGGCAACAATAAGAAGTCGCATTGCAACAACACTACTTTCAAACCAAAACGATGGAAGCCATAATGGCCATGGTTCCAAACCTTACAACAAACTCTCCAACAAGTATAAATCTACAATCAAGAAATTTTCACCCCTTTAAACATTATTTGCCCCTCCGCTTACAATAATGTCCACGCCTCTTGCACTAGTACACGCTCAACATCATGCTGCAACATCTTCCATCATACCTAACTAGCATCTTGTAGAGGCTAGCACACATGAAGAATCTCAAGAGCCAAGTCAACATCCATTATAGTCCAATCATGTGCCTAATATTTTCCAAAAACATGCTACTACCAGTCTTTCAAGTTTCCCAAATGGCTTAAACGCATCAAAGTAGTCCAACTCCACTACTTGGCAAGCCTATGGTGCTAGAGAATCACTAAGAATTCATCTCCATGTCATCCTCTTATGTCCTCCCACCCTTCACGGGCATTATTACTACAAAATCTACCACCCTAGTGCAAAGCCTCACTAAGAACTCTAGGTTAAAGGCAACATTGGGATCAACCACCACTGTCATCTTAGTAGTTGTTCCCCCACGCTTTTGTGGATGGATTTTATCCCTAGAAGGGAAGCTTCCCTAACATATCTCAAAGATTAACCCAAGAATTTCTCAAGCTAAATATCCTCCAAGGATTCTACTAAAGTTCACCCAAGCTCAATATTCAATACGGGAATGCTCCAGGCGGGACGAGGTAATGAGTTCAAAGAACCTATGGCTAGGGTCTGGAGGGTCAATATGATCATGAAGATGCTCAAATAGATTCCAAACATGCTACCTTTAATTTTATGATTTTCATTATGCATTAGGGTTTGTAATAAGCACAAATTACAACATGCAAAATTTAAGATACCAATAGCAAAACAGCCTATAATCGATAAATAACAATAAATAAGCAATGCTAATTAATGAGTAAACAAAGTGAAATATTACAGCAATTTTTCAATGACCAAAAATGCATAAAACAGCTACTAAACCCTAGATGTCAACCCCAAAAAGTGGCTGAAAATTACACAATAAAATGATATTTTGCATTTTCAATATAGAAAACTAATCTAACTAATCGATAATTGCCCCTCTTTGGCCGGAATATTGTGATAGGATTTTTCACAATATAGTGATTTTTTGTTGCTTAGAATGTGTTTTGAATACATAAATGAATAATATGCCATGAAAAACCACCGAGTCACTGGGATTGTGTAGATTATAGAGCTCCCTACCGGATTTCAGGCAAAATCGACCAGAAAATATAGACAAAAAAGCTCAAAAAAACTAATTCGTTAGACTCTAAGTTGCATGAAACAATGAAACGGAAACGAAACAAGAAACGATACGAAATGCGACCTCCCCAAATTTTGGAAACGAGGAAACGCGATATATATATATAAGAAATGTTATGTGAAATCATAATTCGTGTGATGAGAGAATGAGGTGAATTGCCTTTTTATAAGCTTAGATAACCATCTAGAAGCATCCAAAAGACAAAGTAAGCAATTAAAAATATATTAAAATGCACGCAAACCCAAAAAAAACACAACTTAAGTCGCTTTGAGTGGAAGGAAACGCGGTCGTACTGCCTGGAAACGTGTTTCTAGCCATCCTGGCCATGTTTCCCGTACGGGAAACGTACCAGTACAGGACGGAAACGCGTTTCCAGGATGTACGATACGCAGAAACGCGTTTCCGTTTCGTTTTTCAACTGAAACGGGGTGGGACCCACGTTTCCTGCAACATAGGTTAGACTATGCTTTTGAATATAATAAATACAAAGCCTAACCCTAGGAGCATGAAATTCAAGATGCGTTATCCAATTAAATGCATATTTTTCCATAATGTAACATTAGTTGACATTAAAATAAGAAATAAAAATAACATGAAAAATATTTTATTTTTGAAAGCTTGACACACCAGGACTAGTGCCTTTCTCAATCTCGGGTATATGGAATCAAAAAGGGTCAGGTCAATGGTAGAAGACCTTGAATGCAGCGAGTTAAGAGAGAGAAGACCTCTCAATCTAAACCCTAGCATCTCAACCAAATGGAGCTTTCAAGACAAGGAATGTTATACTAAGTTTCCTTGATAAATGCTTAGCGATAATTTTGTGAGGGAGATGTTACATGTAGGAATTTACAGGGTAAGTTCCTTAGATCAAGAACCAAAGGTCACCGCTCACAAACATATCACAAATTAGTACACCAGTATAATCATGTGGTTAAAACCTCACGGGGGGAAAGGTCAGCACACGAAACTGTGTGACCGCTGGCCATTTATTAATATAAAAAGAAAAGTTACATATGTTTCTCTCATAAACGGTTACCGAACAAATGACCCTCCATGCTCTTTAAATAGAGATCATGGACCAATCGGGCGTTAAGCCATGGATCAAGTGTCGTTAATACCGAGGTGAGAGATAACCGTCGGATCACTACAAATCGTGACTGTCAGATTATAAGTTACGAATGTACATGGTAAAGAAACACACTTTACCTAACTCTACACTAGACTAAGTTATTCTTAACTATGTCCTATGTGTCGGAATATCCTAACATCCCCCCTTAAGAACAACTTAGGATACGATTGAAGGATTTACAAAGGTGACACAAAAGGAGCCTATTTCCTATGTGTCGAAATATCCTAACATCCCCCCTTAAGAACAAATTGGGATAGGATTGAAGGATTTACAAAAGTGACACAATAGGAGAAGGAAGGAGGCATTAGAGCCTATCCCTCCTTAATGACAACTTTCTTGAAGTCCAAGCATGGATCGAAGTTTGGTAAACTTCGCTACTATGAGAGCCTTCGTAAAGATATCGGCTACTTGATCATTGGTTGGACAGTACTGCACTTCAAGAACACGATCATGAATGAGCTTTCTGATGAAGTGTATGTGGAGTTCAATGTGTTTCATACGCTGATGTTGAAGGATCACACATATTTGATAGCACTCACAATTCATCACACCAAGTGAGATTGGATGTTCATGATGAAGACAAATTAATTGAGGATACGGCGAAGCCACATGGCTTCTTTGACCTAACAGCAATCCAATTCTAAAAGAGATGGCACTTTGTTTCTTACAAGACCAAGTAATAGGTCCTGAACCAAGAGTGAATACATGTCCTACAGTAGACTTTCGATCATCAGGGTCACCACCCCAATCAAAATGAGTGAAACCAATCAACAATGGAGATGCTCCTACACTGTAATGAATCTCGAACTGAATTGTACCTCGAATATATCGAAGTATTCTTTTAGCTGATTTCCAGTGACTTTCATGAGGTTGGTGCATAAACCGAGCGACGAGACCAAAAACAAAGGAAAGGTCAGGATGGGTATGGGTTAGATACAGAACTTTACCAACAAGTTGACGATATAAGGTAGCATCAACTTCAGGGGTAGTACAAGTGATTGAAAGCTTGACTCCAGACTGAAAGGGAGAAGGGGCTGGCTCATAGTCTTCCATGTGAAAGTGGTGTAGAAGATCACAGGCATACTTGGACTGAGAGAGGGTTATGCCTTCCTTGGATTGCAAGAATTGAAGACCAAGGAAATAATGCAAGTGTCCTAAGTCTATCATTTCAAACTTCTTTTTGAGGCTAGACTTCACATGGTTTATATGGTTTGGATCACCACCAGTAAGGATAAGATCATCAACATAAAGAACAAGTATGTTGAAGGACTTACCCACTTTCTTGGTGTAGACAGTGTTATCAGAATGACACCTAGAAAAGCCATTATCTAATAGAAATCTATCCATTTTGGCATACCAAGCCCGAGGAGCTTGTTTGAGACCATAGAGAGACTTCCTAAGGCAACAAACAAGGCTAGAATCGTTGTGGATAAAGCCAGGGGATTGTTCCATGTAGATTTCTTCATGTAAATCTCCATGTAAGAAGGCAGATTTAACATCCATTTGATGGACTTCCCATTTAAAGGAAGCAGCAAGGGAAAAAACAAGGCAGATAGAATTCATTTTGGCAACAGGGGAGAAGGTTTCAATATAGTCAATGCCTTCAACTTGTGAAAATCCTTTAGCGACAAGACGAGCTTTATGTCTATCCACATTTCTAACTGGTCCAAACTTTGTTTTGTAAACCCATCTGCATCTAACAAGTTTTCTTCCCTTTGGAAGAGGAACAAGATCCCAAGTATCATTCGCCAATAAGGAACGATATTCTTCATTCATAGCTTCATCCCAAGCTGGATGACCAGAGGCTTCTTCAAAGGTTTCTGGAACAGGATTTTCTGGAACGTGAGCCAATAAAGAAGAAGCTCTTTCGAACAGAGAACGTGTACGTCGTCGATCGACAGGATCACCTGCAAGAGAACCTGCTGCATCCCAAGTAGAGCGGACCCATCTTGGAAGCGGTGGAGTATAAGGAACAATTTCAAGAGGTGGAGGAGGATTGTGATCCTCGCTGTCATCGTCTGAACTAGAAGGAATGCTATTAAAAATGGAAGAGAGAGAGAGAGGTGGAACATATGTCGAATCAGGCTCGCAAGCCAAAGGTGGCACACACGCCGAACTAGGTTCGCAGGCTGATATATTTTCATCAAACTTTACATCTCTTCTAATGATTATATTTTTGGATTTTGGTTGAAGAAGTCTATATATCCTTTGACATCTTCAGAATATCCAACAAAAATGCATTTTTCACTCTTAGGTTCCAAGGCTTTATGTTTCACATCTGGAATATGGGCCCAAGCATCACTTCCAAAAACACGAAAGTGACTTACATCTGGTTTGATTGAGCTCCAAGCTTCTTCTGGAGTTATATTCTTTAAAACCTTAGTAGTAGTGTAATTTACTATGTAATTTGCACAGTTAATGGCTTTTGCCCAAAAATTGAGACCAAGTCCTTTAGATTGAAGCATACAATTAGCCATTTCTTTTAAGGTGTGATTCTTCCTTTCAGCTACACCATTTTATTGTGGAGTATATGGAACGGTATGTTGCAATTGAATGCCATGCTCAGTGCAGAAGTTGATAAATTTGTTGTTAACATATTCTCCTCCATTGTCTGATCTTAACTTAAGAATTTGATGTCCAGATTGTTTCTCAACAAAGGCCATAAAGGCCAAGAACATGTTAAAAACTTCACTCTTGAGTTTTAAGAAGTATACCCAAGTGCGTCTGGAAAAATCATCGATGAAAGTTAAGAAGTACTTGCAACCAAAGAAAGAAAAAACAGGAAGTGGACCACATAAATCACTATGCACAAGCTGCAAAGGGGTTGAAGCGTTCCAAGAGGCACGTTTGTCAAAACTATCCCGATGATGTTTTCCAAGTACACATCCGGAGCAAACACTATCCCGGCAAGATACCATAGGGAGATCCGTCACCATATTTTCCTTACATAGAGTTTGAAGAGAGCGATAGTTTAAGTGACCAAATCGCTTATGCCAAAGTTTTCTCACATCATCATTATGAGCAACAAAAACAGGAAGGAAGACATGATGACCCAAAGTTGTCAGCTTCATACAACGGAATCATCGGCAATGCAATTCAACTAAAATAAGTTTAGGATCTTTGAGGTCTTGATTACAGCATCATGCGGTGAGAATTTCCTATTTTCACTTACCCCAGATAGGTTATGCGAATGCGCCCAGAGAAGGTTGCATGACAAGGTAGGAACACATGGTACATCATTAAACTAACCATTATCTAGATGAATGGTTCCAGATCCTACAACACTAAGAGATCTATCATCACCAACATAAATATGTTTGGTGTTACAATCATTTAAAGAAGAAAACATGGATTTATTTTTAGCCATGTGGTAAGAAGCTCGAGAATCAATGAGCCACTCATGAGAAGGAGAAAAAGAAGATACATTTAATGCATAACCAGATCTTGATGCTTGACAACCACAAGCAGAAAGTGCCATGCCTGAAGATGAAGGTGAAGAGTGCTCCAAATTGATGTTGTGCTTCTTCATTGTTGCTTCTAAGGCTTCCATCTTCTTAAAACATTTGGACTCTAAATGGCCATCACGATTGCAAAAGTTGCAATGTCTATCTGTCTTCTTTCCTTTGTTTTTATATGCCTTACCATTTTGGTGAGTTTCTCTTTCAGTTTGTGGCTGAAATTGCTTAGGACCCTTATTTGGTTTCGGACCATACTTTTTAGGATACTGCTTCTTGGGATTATTTTGATATGATTGATGTTGGGCTGCTAAGGCTTTCTTAGAAGTGTTTCCAGAAGTGATAAGACCAAGGTGTAAGAGTTTTTCTTGTTCTCTTATCAAAGAATCACAAAAGGCATCAAAAGATGGGTTCTTGTAGGTGGTTCCTGAAGAAATGATGGCTTCTCTAGTGGAATGGAAGGCAGAAACAAATACAGAGTAATGCAGGGCCAAACTTAGTAAGAATGCAATAGATGAGGCTACCATCTTCCTTTTTGACCTTACAACCTTCTAAAAGAACTCTGAGGGTTTTGAATTTGGACAAAAAATCTTGAATAGAGGAGAAATTATTGGGGTCCAAAGTAAGCAACTCATTTTCAAGCTGATGGTCCCTAATTTGATTTTAAATGCCAAAGATAGTATTTAGCTTGTCCAGGGCTTCATGAGGGGTGTTAATGTCAAGGACATGAAATCGAAGATCTTAAGCAATGGACATTCCTATCAACCCTCGTGCTTGATCTTGTTTATTTTCCCATTTAGAAACTTTATCATCATCAGAAGGTTTAGTTTCTAGCCCTGTGGCTATTCTATAAAGCCCTTTACTTCTAAGTATATCTACCATGTGAGGTAGCCATTGGAAATAATTGGTGCTGTTAAGAATTTCCATTTTTTTTTTTTAACTGAAGCTGAGAATGTTGAAACTAACTGCGCCAATGGAAAGATCTTGAAAAATTAGGCCGTTTCAAAAAAAACAGCTCGAAAAACGACTTCCGGATGAAGAAGTTATGCCTTTTGAAAAATCGGAGTTGTAGATGCCGAATAGTTACGAGAACGAGATGAAGTGCGGCTTTAAAAAAAAAAAATCCGCCTCTTTGAACAAAAACTTTTTACAAAAGAAGCTTGAGAAGGAGACTTGAACCCAAGACCTCTATTCTCATAAACTAACCCCTCACCAAGTGAGATAGTAAAAGGATCACGTTATTGTTTGAAAGGAGGAAGGTGGTTTTTTTTTTTTTTTTAAATCAGTGTGCGTGCCTTTTCCTGCACAAAAAAACACAAAACCGAGCAAAAAAAAATGAAATGTAAAGCCTTACGGCAAAATGTTAGATTTTCGGTTAGCCTTACTGGCAACTATCATTTTTTCACTATTTCTGATTTCCCAAGATCGCACAAAAACGCGGGGAAAGAGCATACATAACAAAAAAATCCCTTTTTCCTGTTTCTAATTTGCTGAGATCGCATGCAGCAGACAACAAAGAGCATACACAGAGAAGAGGGTATAGATCCAGCAAATAAATAAAACCTAAAAACCGAAAATATAAAAAGGGAACTGAAATAAACAGAACTATTAACAAATATAACTGCAAAACAGATGCTTTATACCTCCAAATCTACACTGTCATAACTTGGGCAGCCAGAAACGTTTTCGCATGAAACGAAAGGCGTTTCTCACTGTAACAGACGCTCCGGACACAACCGAACGGTTCTCCAAACCCAAAAATGTTCAGAAATAGTAGATCTACAAAACGGCATTCGCATGCAGTCAAACCAGCTTCGGATTTTTATCAACAACGGATGCAGCCCTCAAAATAGCTCTGATACCATGTAGGAATTTACAGGGTAAGTTCCTTAGATCAAGACCCAAAGGTCACCGCTCACAAACAGATCACAAATCAGTACACCAGTATAATCACGTGGTTAAAACCCTCAAAGAGGGAAACAGTCCACGGCCTTAGCCAATGCGGCCACTTTAGGCAATTTATTAATATAAAAAGAAAAGTTACATATGTTTCTCTCATAAACGGTTACCGGACAAATGACCCTCCATGCTCTTTAAATAGAGATCATGGACCAATCGATTGTTAAGCCACGGATCAAGTTTCGTTAATACCGAGGTGAGAGATAACCGTCAGATCACTACAAATCGTGACCGTCGAATTATAAGTTACGAATGTACATGGTAAAGAAACACACTTTACCTAACTCTACACTAGACTAAGTTATTCTTAACTATTTCCTATGTGTCGGAATATCCTAACATTGCAACGATAAAGATTCAATATATCAAGATGAAAACTTCATACAAACCCCAATTCTGCAACAATTGTGAAATGGAAGAATATACTCAATAAAATAGCCCAAATCACCATGGAATCACTTCACCAATCCAAGAAAAAGTTCCTCCAAGCAATAATATCATCCCTACGACGATTCACTACCTTGGTGCTCCATTATGTCCAAGAGAAAATAAGACTAGTGCACACACTCTCTAGATGAGCAAATGAGTGTGTGACAATGATTCCGCCTAAATTGACTTTCCTATGTTCATAGGAGGGCATCCAAGTCGATTTAGGTGAATAATTGACTAAAAGCCCTAAAATTAAGAATAATTTAAGCGACTAAAAATTAAGTAGGTCACAAACCAACCTACAAAATAGCTATCTCAATCCTATAACATAACAAAAAGGCCTCCTTTTAGCCCACGTGTGAGTAGAAGGTCCTTCAAGAGTGACATCATCATGCAAAGGTGAAGATCTCCATCAAAAAGTGCCATGGATGGTTCACAAGAGTGCTCCTCACTCAAAATCCAATTTCGCATCAACAAGCAAAACAATCCTCATCAATGTGTTATCATCAACCAATCCCATGTCATTACTCCAAGCCTCATGAGGGTGATGTCACAAGGCCAAGGCATGACATCATCATCCAAAAACTTGTACCATCCCTTCCAAAGGGATCTCAAGTCATCATCATAATCAAATTGGTCCAGAAACTTAGCAACATCCATCAAGAAAGTACAATGCTAGGCTAGGGGCATTCTTTGGTTTCTAGGGTACGTATTTTGGCTATTGCCCTCAAAATGTCATCAAGTGGGGTTGGTTGTCCTCTCTAAAGTGTTGGAGAAGATTGAATCGATCCCTAAAGGGATGGGAGTTGTACCTGGGATCATCATTATAAGTAGAATAACCACAAGAGTATCACAGTGGATCATATCTAGTGCAAAAGGCACCAAAGTACTTCATACAAGCATCATTTTCCAAGGATCTTCCTAACATAGAGTTTGTAAATGAGTTGCCATGCTTAAATATGGGAGGGTTATCCAAAGGCCCTATTAAGTGCTTCCAACTCTAAGGGAGGAACAATTCCTAGGTTGGCCCATCAAACAGTAGGTGCAAGTGATCAATAGCATGTTATAGTTTTACTTCATCGAGGATGCAACTATCTTTAAACCGTACCAAATTCCATGATTGTTAAGCATTGTAATGTGAATAGAGAGTGGTCATGTTGTTGGAAGAATTCTTGTTATTGATGTCAAAGGAGACACCATCTAGATAATATTATTGCATAGACTTGTAGAGGGCTTCAAGCCCTTTCCAGCGAGTATTTACTCGCCCTCTAACTCCTAGTTGTTGATGAGATATTGAATTTTGAAGTTAAAACACCATATTTTGTCAAGCCTACATAAACTCAAGTTGGCCCCTTCTCAAGATACGTGTCTATTCATCATGATGAACAAGTATAAAGAAACTAGAATCTACATTTAGCCATCCAACTTGACCAAGCAAGCAAAAATGAGCTCGGACTTGCAAGAAGAGAAAGAAAGGTTCACATCTTGTGAACCTAAGGAGCAAATGTGAAGAAAGGAGACGTGTTTGATTTTCTGGGCCTACATCTTATTAGTTCCTGGTGGATTTTTGTTAAATTTTTTTCTTGTTGGATTCATTGTAGAAGATCTGGTCTCTTCAGCAGGCTCGACTCAGCGTCCCTTCTTAAGTAGCCCTCAAACCTGCAATTCTCCCTTTGTTTCGGCCCTATAGTCAGACTGTATTTCGGGTCTGTGTTGGATACAAAGCTCTACAATCTGATGTTATTTCGTTCCTATAATTAGGGTTTATTTGATACAAACTTCAGCCCTCTTATGGGCAGACTTGAGGATGGTATCAAGGCATATAATTTTGGGGCATACTTTTGGAGTTTTGATCAGTCTATTGATCTTGGAGTTGAAAGAATTGGAGTCTTGATTTTTTGACCAAGTTGGAGCTTGGAAGTTTGTTTAGAGGATTGGAGTCCTCATTTTGACTAAGTAGGAGCTTGGATCTCTTCAAGGTTGGAGCCTTGAAAAAGTCAAAGATATTGTTGTATAGGTTAGAGATTGATTTGTTATATAAGAGGATTGGAGTCCTCACCCTTTTGATCAATAAAATTATTTTTGTTCTATCTCGTGTTCTGGTTTATTTGGTGATAAAAATCTTAAATGGCATAAAAAAACAATTGAAACAAATATTGATTCACCCCCCCCTCACTATTTCCAACACATGTGATCTAAGTTACCTCTTTCCTCTGCCTTTTTTTCACCACCACGTTGTGCAACTTTTTCTTTAAGGATTTTATTTTTCTTCTTTTTAAAGCTTCGGCTACAAACTTTTATTTATGCATCAATTACCCCTTAAAGAAGCGATTTATTGCTCATCAAGGTAGGGATATCAAGGTTCTTTTCATTTTGATTTCTCCATGCATTAGTGAAGAATTATATGTTGAAAATTGGTAGCTATGGTCTGAATTTCCATTGGCAAATTATTTATGAAAAGTCATTTTTGTCACTTATACCAAGCCAGCCCAATGATGGACAAGTCGACCTCAAGTGGAAAAGACCCCTCTTAAGATGCATATAAATAGCTTATCGTTGAAGGTCATTTGGAGCATCATTGATCCATCACATCACAAACAATTCGGTCTAAAATTGTAGCAGACATCCACACGTGTGAACGAGGAGAGGGAGATTTATGTTCTGACTAACATTGACTTTCTATTTTGGACTATTTTGACCTGCGTTAACTCTCTTTGACTTGGGCTAATTTAGATATGCTTTGACAGAATCCTTTGTTGTCTTGGCAAGCCAAAATTGTGGGAGACTTTGACTGAATCTAAGACTTTATTATGGGCACATTTTATGAGGTTGACCACACTATTTGACTAGGGTTTGACCACAGGGTTAACTAGCATATCTAATCGAGAGTTGCAAGATTGTTTTGAATGAGTTTTTATTGAAGGCAGTTGAAATTGCAGATTGAATTTGACTTGTGTTGACCGAATTTCTATCCACATTTCAAGTTCATTGACCTACTACGTTGATCACAGGGTTTGACTATGACGATTGACCGGGAGTTGCAGGAAGTTTACCAAACTTCCATAGGCCGAATGTTGTAGACTATTGTCTTTGACCAAGTTGACTTTTTCTTTGTCATTGGATTGGTTTTAACTTTTGACTTGGTTGACTTGAGAAAGTTAAATATTTGACTTTGACTCATTTATGGATGTACTATTGGACTATGTATCTCAAGTTGAGCATTGATTGACTAATACAAGAAGAAGTATTGATTATTGGTTTCCCCTTGTGGGCTTTTCCATGGTCTTTGACCAAAACTCTCTATCTCATTGTGCTTGGCTTTCTTCTATTGTGCATTATTGTTTACTGTTCTATCTATAATTGCTTAACTGTTATTAGGGTGAATAAAATTGCATGAAATTGTTTTAAGTGATTATAACATCATAGAACACTGTGAAAAATAAACATTAAGTGAGGGATGATGGGAGTGGCGGTAGAGCTCAGGCTAGGCTTTTGTCCACGTACTTTATTATATCTCAACCATTTTTTTGCATTTCATCAATATGGCCCAAGATCTTTCTTTTTTTTCTGCTGCCTCAATCACTTAGGGCAATGTTTTCCAGCCCCTATTCAAGAATGAGGAAAATTGGAAACCAATATTGTTGATAGATAGTGATCAACCCAAAGATGGATGTGGATATAAGGGACAACTGGAAACTGTTGAGTATGGATTACCATGAACATGCAACATCAATCAGTGCCTCCTATTTATTCCATGTTTGGGCAATAGAAACAAAGACCTCAATGAACGTCACATTGGACTGGGGGTAAGAGATAACCACAAAGATGAAGCATGTGAACAAGAATACAACCAAACACAATCTATCGACTAATTCAACCTGTGATCCACACTAGAATGCCCTCAACATTAAATGAAAGCCTTTGATTACAAAAATGTTAACATACTCTACAATGGTCGACCCACCTTCATCTAATGAGTAAGCTAGATGGCATAAAGCACTAACCAGAGCATGGATAGAAGACCTTTGGGGCTAGTTATTTGTAGATCATCATGGGGTTGCTAGCTAGCAATCTAATCAAAATGCGAGAAAAAATTTCTCTTGGAAGTTACCGAGTTAATGGGCAACAAGCATCTCTTTATTAGATTGTTGTGTTCGCAAAGTCATACTCTCTTAGATTTCTCCAAACAACTCACATAAACTTCCCACTTACGAAGGGAGACACCTTGCATGACAAAATTCTTCACATCCTCAAGCTACTTCAAACAAGGATTCACTCAACTCCTTGCTCCCACAATCCTCAATTTGCATAACAAGTCCAACCCCTTTCAAGTATAACCAACCCTATTTGAGTACAAAACTACATGTGCAATGCCTCCACACTTCATGGTCATGAGTGCTCCTTTTAGAGGATTTCTTAATAAATGCAACCATCCAACAGATTTTTGTAACTCATTCAAGTACTCCATTTTTAACAAGGACATGGGTCCACATTAAAGCCCCACCTACATAATGTCCAAGGATTGTTTTGCACTTTGTTGGAGGGAATATACCCCTCCAACTATAATGAAAAAGGGAGAAAGTGATGAAACTTCATGCCTAAGTTCCTAGTGGGCTTGGATTGCATATTTTAGTCAAAACTTACATATTTCATTTTATTTTCATATTTCACTTTACATAATTCATAGGTGTCTTGGTCAATATCATTCTCCAATATCTTACCAAAACTTGATCACTCTGCAATAGATCCATACCTCTATAGATAGATAGTACACTAAAGAGTGTACCATGTGTGCAATATCAAAATCTCCCCTCTCCACTTGCATGCATCGATCTCTTGGGTTTTCTACTCTTGTATGTAAGATTTCACAATGTTATTTTGTTCTC
Source organism: Pinus albicaulis (assembly GCA_034641835.2). Taxonomy (NCBI): domain Eukaryota; kingdom Viridiplantae; phylum Streptophyta; class Pinopsida; order Pinales; family Pinaceae; genus Pinus; species Pinus albicaulis. The sequence continues at coordinate 326,517,725 of CM076574.1, forward strand.
ATATCATCGTGCTAGCTGCTTCCTTGCCCTAGCATCAGCGGCCCTATTTCAGATATTAGATGCTCATAAGATGTGTCACCAAATGAGGTTAGAGGACACCTATATATACAAATTGGTTAGGGTCAATAGACATGACGATTGGTCCTTATGGAGGTGAAGTCGACCTTGACACTTGTGGAGGCAAATTCAAATTTCAAAATTTCATTTTTCCCCGCCTTGATAAGGTTATGCCTTGTAAAATTTCTTTTGAATAAATCAATATTTTTCCTTATCCAAATTTAGTGATCTTTAGGTCAATTTTGGTCCTCTCGAAAAGAGGAATTCAATGTAATAATCATCTTCATCAAATGAGTTGTCTAGAGTGGATTTTGGCCCTAGTTGCCAATTTTAACAACTAATCTAAAGGGACAAGCAATTCCTTTTTTCTTTTAGAATTGAGTTCTGTAGCAGAGTTAATACAACATAATATGGATTGTTGGTCCAAAGTTTGCGTAAGGAAAATATATTATATCCAAATCAATGTAAAACGTTTTTACAAATCAATTGTCCATATTAACAAAGACTACTAGCAAGTTTTTGAATAAAATGGTTTTGGTTCCTTGGAACTATTTATGAGTTTATCTCAAAAAGTTGAACAAACTATGGATAACATATTATTATCAAAACGAATAAGTTTAATCAAGATTTATCAACATTAGAATTAATGTTTAATGTTGATTATACCTCTCATTCTACATCAAAATCAAAGAATAATCTAGTAAAAATTGCAAGATGCTATATCTATTGACCTTGAAACTGATGATGACCATAGGATGTTTTATGGGGAGATCCCAATGCTTTCCTGACAAGATCAAAAAATTCGCCAAACCCCTACTTAAGTTCAAGGAAGTATTTCCATTGTCGTAAAGATGATCTTAAAGCTTGTAATACTTGGGAACTAGCTCCCATTATACATGCACAACTTCATACTAAACATCTTGAAGCAAAAGCAAAGACCGACCAATATTCCTTAGAATTAACCATCAAAATGGATGTCAATAAAACTTAGTTGTTGTGGATTTTCTACCCTATTCAATACTCTAAGTGGGTGGCCAACCTAGTATCAACAAGAAAGAAATCAAGGGATATTAGATTGTATGTAATATCCCCAAATAAATTATATTAAGTAAAAGGATATTTTTTTGGGTATATTACATTTTGGCTTTTTCTCATGCTTGCTCTATATATCCTTGATATTCGTCAATTTGAGTTCATTTTTTATATCTCTTTCAATTTTGATAGGACAATTTGTAGCAGGAAATCATCGAACAAGTTTAGCTCACAAGTAGCTGAAACATGTAAATCATGGAAATATTCCTCCACCATGCCTTGTTGTTGCAATCGAGTGAGTTTGGCAAAGACATCCTTCCCTTCTATATCCTGGTATCTTTTTTAAAAGGAAGAAAAAATTGAATATATCTCAGTTTGTTTCCGATGCTTGGGATTTTGAGTGGCACCACGAGGACCAATCACAAGTCTATTTCTTCGAGTGCAAAGACATAAAATCAATTCCTTCTTCATCATTATGCAACTAAGGCCTCTCAAAATAGCGTTCAAATCTATTTATCCACCTTGTAACCTCTATCATCCTCTCCATCAACTCTTGGCACATCAATTTTTAGCATATGTATAAACCTATTAAAGGAACCCATATTAGGTAAATGTCGTGGGGGTGAGAAAATAATGGGAATTTGATCTACTTATTTCCTTATTCTTGTTTTTCATTACCTCAACTTGGATCATGACTTCGTCATGAGTCCTAACCCACTCCTTTATTCCAAGTTCCACATTACTAATTTTTGCATCCACCTCATCAATTCTTTTGGGGATAATTGTGCCCATCTCATTGAATTTTTTTGAGAACCTTATGGTCATCACCTCCATCAACCCTTTGATATCTAGCAAACCATGACCTAGTCCCTAGATCCTTTCCCTCTATGCATCTCTCTCCATTGTGGCCACCCATATTTGGATTCAACTGTTTTTCCAAGTTTTCACATCTAGACTTCGTGCTTTTACTTTTCTTCTTGCTCTTTACATAGGGGACTTTTTAGTACTCCTACTTTGTATTGTTATCGTTGTACTCAATATCCCCAATGACTTATTGTCGTGGATATTTGTTAGATGTTAATATAATTATCTTATCTTATCTTATTTATCTATTATGACCTATAGTGGCAAGGGTGTTGCCTAAAGAGCTTGTGGACTTCCTTGATGTTTCTGAACTTCTCAAAATTCCAAGACTCCTCATATAATTTCACATGGCTTCAAGCACGAGGCTTGCAAGTAGGTCGCAGGTTCAAGGAGAGTTATTTGACAACGTTGTTTCCCCTTTGAATCATAAATCAATAGAAGCACAACCTGCAACTCATGTAATACCATATATAGTAGGCTAGCAATCATAGCACACTCTATGGAGACCACGTGTTGAGTACTACAAAAAAGAGTAGAACCTCGAGTTCAAATATCTATGCCACACCACAAGTATATTGTTATTTTAAAATTCTCTAATACCAACTCGAAGGCTACTAGATATATTCATAAAAAAAATATAATATATATATATATATATATATATATATATATATTCTCAAGTCGACATTTACATCACGCCATAATCACTACTTATACAATTGAATAAACGGAGTCATGACTCTACCAGAATGGAGCCAACTAATCAAATTTCATTAATTAATCATTTACCTAATATAATTATAGTGTAAACATCATAAAGCTAAATAAGGTCTCTTCGGATTGCAAAGGATAACTTTATCATGGTCCTTCATGGAAGAAATCCTCTAGCAAATCTTTGTGACCAAGAATATTTCATTGTTTGATGGATTCTCAAGCTATAATCAAATTATTGTTTCGACTCCAAAGTCCATATTAGTACAAAACAACCATCATTGTGCATTGAGATACCTTCACGCAAACTTGGTAATAATAGGAAGGAAATCAAGGGATAATAGATTATGCATAGACTTCAAAAACCTAAATAGGGCCTCTTTGGTATTTAAAGCATAATTTCCATGTTCCCCCATGGAGGACATTCACAAGCGAGTCTTTGTGGCCAGGGTTATGACCTTGATTGATAGATTAACAAGTTGTAATCAAATTATTGTTTCAACCCCATATCAACACAATGCAACCTTATCTACTTATTGGAGTACTTTCACTTACAGACATATATGTATGCCTATTCAATGCATGAGATGCTTTCCACTGCACCATGGCCAGCACCTTAAAAGGCCATATGGGAAAATTCATTGTGCTTTACTTTGAAGATCTTCCTATCTTTTTCAAAATTCAAGATGACGAGCTTGAGAGAGCCTGTAAAGTTTATTTGTAGTGTCATCAATTTAATATATCACAATCTAAAAGATCAGATGCAAAGGGAGAAACTTTTGGGAATATCATATCCAAACAAAGCATTTGAGTGGACTGGCATTGTGTTGTCACTATTACAAGTCTCCCCTTGCCTGTCAAAAAGAAAGAAAGAATTTGTATCTAGAGAAGATTACTTTCCTAGGAAAATTCATCATACCCAAACAAGGCATTTGAGTGGATTTGCATAGCGTTGTCATTATTCTTATAATCTATTTTTGCCTATCAAGAAGAAAGAATTTCAATCCCTTCCGAAGAAGATAATTTCCATAGAAAATTCATCACTAATTTCACATAAATCATTAAACCCATTAACAATTTCCTGAAAAAAAAAGTGTGCCAAATTGGATGATTAGCATCATCCCCATTACCTATAGTTATACTTGGGTAACTTTGGTAGAAAAATTTTCTCCTACGTTGTCGTGTGCCAATGAGCAACTTCGGACAGAGAGGCTAAGAAACACTGGATCTCCAAAACCCAGAAAAGGTTTAAGGAGAAATCACCTAAATATAACTCAATTAAGTTAATTGATCAATAGTTAAATATTTCCTAAGTCTAACTTAGGAAAAGTGATTAATTAACAGCAATTAATTGAGAAAGGTGAGAATTCTCTAAAAACTCACACAAATTGAGTTTGAGATGGTCCTAGAAATTGATGGGGATCTAATCATGGTCAATGGTTCACCAATGAGAGATGGAAAACACACTTGTGAGGTCGAGTTTCTTGGCAGATTGAGCTACCCAGTTGCAGATATCGAACCAGGGAGAGAAGTTCGAGCCCAAAGGGACGCAGAGATAGAGGGGGTGAAACAGAAGTGAATTACGAAGGAATAACCAATTTCGAAGAGGTAGCAGCAAGAGGTTGAGTTATTCCACTAGAGGCTGCACAAGGTCTGCATACGCAACTTCAATGAGGCAGTTCAATTTGGCTGAGGAGGAGGACGATTCAATTGTCGAAGGCCGAGATAATTTTATAGAGGGTCAAAGAATCGCTTCCAGCAGCAGCAATAGGAGGACGACTTTATCAGAGGCAGATCCAGGCTATGCGTGTGAGGGTCTACGCAAGCACTGTGTAGAGTCTTGTGCAAGGGTTCTTGGAGGGCTAGTTTTCTTAAGCAAGTTGTGTCAGGATTGCTTGTGGAGAGAGAAAATCCTCTCTAATCATTTTGGCCAAATTACTTGATGAGGATTGCCAGTTTGGCATCTAGTTTGTACTCAAAAATTTCAATGTTGCATAATAATAATAAAACCCTCACCTATTGCACTGGTTTTCCCACATTGGGTTTTTTCGAGGACATTTGTCCAAAAATAACTATGTCAATTTTATTATGTGTGCAATCATTTTCGCAGTTTCCAGCATTTTATTTTCCGTAGTGTTTTTATGGTGAAAATTGCAGTTGTGATTTTATCCATTATTTGTTGTAGCAAATAAACTGCACTTAATATTAATCAATTAGAAGAATAATTTCAAGTTGTTGCCATGGTTAAAAATTTTTGCATGGTATCAAAGCAAGTATGACAGATCAAAAGCTCAGTAGCGAACGGGGAGAAATTTCGCAGTTCAGAGGGAGTTTCAGAGAATTTCTTCCAAATCTGCAGAGAGGTCTAGCCAGGCAGTGCGAATTGTTGGGAGAAGGGTTTGATTTCCAATTGAAGGTGCAGGAAAACTTCGAATAGCCTAGTAACAGTTCATGCATGCAATGGTATTTCCGAAAAGCAGTTTCGGTGAGCAGATCAGTAATTTTGTTGAGCGGATATGGGTGCAATTGGTTTGCAATTAGTCCAGCAATAGCAAATCAACATTGGGTGAAAGAGAAAAGCACACAAAGGAATTTCTCAAAGGGTTTCCAGATCCAGTTGTTAAGAGGAAATCTGTGGTTTTCAATTGCAGCAAATCGTAGTAGTTTTTCCAATCAGTCGTTGTGAGCTTCAAGAGCAACAGATCATGTGTCGGATTCTGGAGAAGGACTTACGGAAGGTTGAGTAGGTTTCCAAAATGAGGTAGCAGGCAGATTGAGTGTCAGAGAAGGACATACGGAGGTAGACAATTGCAATTATGAGCACTTCAAGAGGGAGTGTGAGTAGCAGAGAGAAAGAGGTCGAGCAAGAAAGGGAGGAGATTCCTACTTATTTCCCAGTTTTTTGAGTTTTTCAAATTTAGCAGCTTTCCAGAGATGGACATACGAGATCGTCAGAGGAGCTCATATGAGTTAGCCAGAATGCATAATTGGGCAACAAATCGACTTCCAATTACTAGAGACAGGTGTCGGAGGAAGTGTGAGTTGTCTAGTGCGAGTTGCAAAGTGAAGAAAAGTCCCAGCGAGGGACTAGGCGTGAAAGGAGGTAGTGGGGTACCAAATCTAGGATGAGGAGTATGAAACTCCAGTGTGTCGGATGGGCAAGATCCAGTGCAAAAGCAGCAAGGAGATCAGTTAGATCAGTTCCAGTTGTCCAACAGGATCATTACCCTTGCTTACAGGGACCCATAATGTTCAGTAGCAGTTAGACCAGTGTCAGTTGGCGCAATCAAATCTTGAGAGGCAGTTGCAGTCAATTATTGAGGGGTGCAAAACCAATCAGGGCGCAGATAGACTCAATAGACAGTGCAGAGGCTAGTTGCAATCAAAGACTCAGGAGACAGATGCAGAGCCAATACGGGGACATAGTGGATCCATAGATTGTTCTTAGCAGCAGCATGAGACCATTTGCAGCACAGTGCAGGAGGCACAGTACAGTGTCAACAGCAGTGCAAATGCAGGGTGGTTCAACTACAACGTGGCAGATAAATCAAAGTATGCACAGTGGCTTGGTGGGTAGTGACAGATAAATCAGAGTATGGGTAGTGGCTTGGTGGGAAGTGGCATATTGTCACAGTTGTCAAACATCAGTTGTGTGTGGGAGGATGTTATCAGACAGTAGAACACCTTCCTTGCTAAGAGGGAGTGTTAGTCTTTCTAGCATCAGACAAGGGCTCTAGTCTTGACTTTGGTCAGAGAGACTAAGAAACACAAGATCTCCAATACCTAGAAAAGTTTCAAGGAGGATTCACCTAGAGATAGCTCAATTAAGTCAATTGATGAATAATTAAATATCTCTGAAGTCTAACTTAAGAAACACGATTAATTAACAACAATTAAATGAGAAAGGTGAGAATTCTTTAAGAACTCACATGGATCGAGTTTGAGATGATCTTAGCCATTGATGGAGATCTAATCATGGTCGTTGGTTCACCAACAAGAGATTATAAGAGCAACTCAATGGGTAGATGGAGAACAAACTTGTGAGGTTGAGTTCCTTAGCAAATCGAGCTAACCAATTGCAGCGATCAAGCAAGGCAGAGAACTTCGAGCCAGAAGGGACGCAGAGACAGAGACGATGCAGCAGAAGTGAATTCCAAAGGAATTTCCAGTCTTGGAGAGGCAGCAACAAGAGGTCAAGTTATTCCACTAGAGATTGCACAGGGTCTGCGCATGCAGCTTCAGTGAGGCAGTTCAATTTGGCTAAGGAGGAGGAGTCAGGACAATTCAATTGTCAGAGGCCACGATAATTTTCCAAAGGGTCAGAGAATCACTTCCAACTGCAACAACAGGAAAGACGACATGATCAGAGGCAGATGCGGGTTGTGTGTGTTAGGGTCTACGCAAGCACCGCGCAAAGGCCTAAGTAAGGGTCCCTGGAGGGCTAGTTACTCGAAGCAGGTGTGTCGTGATTTCTTGTGGAGAGATAAAATTCTCTAATAATTTTGGCCAAATTATTCGCTGAGGATTGCCAGTTTGGCATCCAATTTGTACTCAAAAATTTCACTGTTGCATAATAATAATAAAACCCTCATCTGTTGCACCTGTTTTCACACATTGGGATTTTCCGGGGACATTTGTCCAAAAATAACTGTGTCAATTTCAATGTATGCGCTATCATTTTCTCAGTTTCCAACATTTTATTTTCCACGATGTTTTTATGGTAAAAATTGCAGTTGTGATTTTATTCGTTATTCGTCGTAGCAAATAAATTGCACTTGATATCAAACAGTTAGAAGAGTAATTTCTAGTTGTTGCAATAGTTAAAAAATTTCACATATCACGACTATTAAAGTAAAAGGAACTCTAGTGAACAACCCGACCACAATGAAGCAATAAAATGTCCATCATCAAACAGGGGTTATACCATCATTATTACTTCATAAACCAATGAAGCTTGTTAAACAAACCATATCAAATGAAGAAAAAGGCAAATATGTGGCTTGGAAAAACAAAGGCATGGGAAGGTAACTCATGCAGCTAAGCACTCCCCCTACATAGGCGCTCATGGTTAATGATTTGTATAACCTAGTCTAACACTCTAATACCTTTCATAAGTAAACCCCAAGCCATAACACCTTTGACTTTCACCTATTATTTGTAAGGGTGGTCCTAGGAACTATTCTTCCCCTTAGGATTGGAAGCACCTAATAAGATCATGCAATAACCCTCTAATACCTAAGTATGGCAACTTAAGCATAATCATAAGCTAGTAGTACAATTGAAGATGACACTTGTGAGAAGTACTATGATGGCTTTGACATTGAATATGGTCCACCTTGATGCTCTTATGGTTCTTGTACTCATGATGTTGATTTCACTTGAGTCCTTGAGTATGTGATAGATGATATTTACAAGTCCAGCCAGGATCCCTAAGGGATGCATTTGATGCTTCTCTATCCTTCCAAAGATGATGCCTGACACATTGATGACAATGTAGTGCACTTTCACAGAGGACACTGGCCACCTTTTGAGGATGACTTGGCACAGTTAATGAGACCAAAGCCTCTTCCCTCAACCTCAATGCCTTGGATGTTTGTGATCCAAACTAGGACGTTGCCTAGAGATTAGTTATGCCCAAGATATAACAGGATGCCCCCAAGATGGCATTCTACCTTCTTGATGGGCATTGCTCTTTTCTCGATGATGATTGATGATGATGACTTGGTGTCCCTCCATAAGGGATTTTACACCCTCTACCCTAGTGATGTCATGCCCTAGTAAGATGACATTACCTTTTCATGCATTTGATGATAATGTTGGTTTACTTGATGATTACATTGGTCTTGTGAGGGTTTTATTTGGTGGTGAGGCAGCATTTTCATGAGCAGACGTGACTTTTGGAATGAGACAAACCCCCTCGTGTCATCCATTGCACCTTTTCATGGAGATACATGTATTTTTGTGAGATGGCATCACCCTTGGTGGCTTTTCAACTCACACTTGTGGATTAATTGAGTCTTATTTTCATCTTATTTCATTGTCTTGGCTATCTTTTGGGGTCAGAATGATGACTCATCCACCTTGTATCATGGATTTAATTATTTTTGGGGATTTTTTCTAATTTCAAGGAATCGATTTGGTAACCCTCATATAAATAAAATAGTCCACATTCTCTTGGATTGATTATTGCACTAGGAACATAACAACTCATCATTAGTGATTTTACTCCCTAGTGCACAATGGAGGATTATTAGAGCAACTTTCTTGGTTGAATCTTGTGATGTGATGTGATCTCTTTTCTTGCATGCTTTTGGTGGATCTTCAATATTGCATGGTGAAGTAAGTTAGATGATTTGTGTTATCTTGGTATTTACTATTATGTTCCATGGGATAATTGTTCTTGTGCTAAGTTAGTTTATTTGGTATTTGCTCCATTGTCCCTTGTTGATTTAAACCCTTCCTCCAAGTATTTGAGAAATGAAGATAGGTTCTTCTTTCCCTTAATCACCGGAAAAAATAGGTTTTTCATTCCCTTAATCACCCGAAAAATTGGGAACTTGAATTCCAAACCCTAGGTAAGTTATTTTACTTGCCTTAGCTTTGTTTGGATTTAGAATCACTCTAATGAAACCCTAAATTAGTTTGTATCTGAAGCTCCATTTGCCCTAGACTAAGAAGGCACTAGTCCATCTCTCTTGTGGCATTCTTTTAAAACTATAGAATAGTTTTTCTTTTTGTTTCAAGGTAAATTAGGACTCAATTGCAATGAAATCTTGTGTATTACACATTTAACTTGTTGATGTATAACCTAGAACTAGGTCTTGTTTAAAAGTGAATTAGAAAAGCTAATTTAAAGTTTTTCAAGCATTTTCTAGAGATTTTCTAGGGTTGGCGTCAAACTTTATCTGTTGTTGCATGCTTTATCAATTGTCAAAATTTGTTGTAGTTTTGTCCTTCATTTACACTTAAAAATTAGCCTTCATATAATATAATTTTTACTCAATTTTAATGGTTGAATTTGTTGTTGTTATAAACTATTGTTTTGTTGCAATTTGTTGGTCTAAAACCCTAGTTTATAGCAACTTCGAGTTTTTCTTGATTTGGTGTGCTCAAGTAAACTATTTGAGGCACCTTAGGCTAACCCAGTTAGCCTTTAGATTGACTCATAGGTCCTTTGAACCCAAACTTTGATCTTACTCCATCCACTAAACGTTATTTGTCGTACCCTTATCCAATTAATTTTGGTCGGATCCTTAGGGGGTATTTAGCTTAAGATCCTTAGATTACATGATCCATAAGCACTACCATGGAAACCTCTCTTGTATGAGATTGTGTTTTTCACTAAAGAGATGGGAGTAGTTGATGTGGTGACAGTGGTGACACTCACATGTGTTGCATATTGTCCAAGTCACCTAGTGAGGCTTTGCACTAGGTGCTACATTTTGCCATCACTACCCCAAACAATTTTTTTAGTCTATTAAACATGCAATTGTGTATACCCCTCTCCCAGTCAACCAAGATTTTGCAAAAGGATTTTTCCATCTACACGGATGCTTCTAAGGGCACAATTTCTACAATAATTTGTAGAAAAACCATGGGGGATGCCTATAGCCTATTACCTTTGAAATAAAGAACTTCAAAACTTTCCAACTAAATATACATAGAAAAACGTGATTTCTCTATAGAAGGAATTCAAGTGGCTTAGACATTATATACATGGGCATATGGTAGAAGTCACTACACCTACCTCTCCCCTTGAAACATTTTTGAACCAACCTAATATGATCATTAGATGGTCAAAGTGTGTTATATACATATGCAAGAATATGATCTTAAAATGAATCCCACCAAAACCATTAAGAATATGACCTTGAAATTGAGTCCACCAAAACCATTAAGGAATATGACCTAGAAATCAAGCCCATCAAAACAATTAAAGGGATTGTGTTGGAAATACTAAGAGGGGGGTGAATCAGTATTTCTTAGCAATTAGCACCCTTTAATACTTTTCAGAGCATTAGCCATTCTTCAGTTATTATTAATGTTCTTCTTCAACAATTATAAACAATAATCAACAATAGACAACACCATACAACATTTAGGAAGATAAACAATAGACACAGATTTTTAGGTGGAAACCCCCCCCCAGGTCAGAAGCCACCGAACGCTTCTCTAGTAATTGTCTTCTTCTCTCTTTAAAAGAAATATTAATTACATAAAGATTTCAGCTACAACTAAGACATGCGTCAACCCCCTAAATTTACAAGCCACAACTTGTAAGACGCTACTAAACCCTAATATATTGTTGCAACCAGAAGGATGCCCCAACGCCCTGAAGATTAGGCCACAACCTGTAAGACGCTACTAAACCCTAATATACTATTGCAACCAAAAGGATGCCCCAACGCCTTGAATATCAGGCCACAACCTGATGAGTGCCCCAAAACTTTGTTTGCCAGTTGTTGTCGAAAAGGATGCTTCGTTGCCCTGTTAGTTTATAAGCAAAAATTAAATGGACGCCACAACGCCTTGTGCAACCCACATCTTTCCCTACCACCACCCTGTCGCCCTGAAATATTCTCAGGCCACAACCTGAAGGTGACTCCAATCACCTACCTTGCACCACCATGCCACCCTAACGAGCCAGAACACCACATGTCCTAATTTTCCGACTGGATCCCATGTACTTTGAATCAATGTAGAATAGATGAAAGGAAAATGTAGAATAGATATTGAATCTTGGTAGTTGCTAATCATAATGCCCAAAAACTGGTCGGTGCACAAAGCTACACATCAAGCTATCAGTATACAACTGCACATCATTGTCACTACACATTGCATATCACTCTAAATGTCACTTCTCAAATGAATAGCCATCAATGCTCAAACATTGTTATCATCAAGCTGCACATGATGATGTAACCATCTAGCACTGTTATCACTTGATGGCACAACCCAAGGTGCCTCAGGTCATCCTAATGCCCTACAATCAGTGTTCTCAAGTTTTGTCCTCAGAGAGCTACCATCGTATATGTTAATGCCCTATTTGACTGGTCAAGCCCTACTATCCATTTTTTTTAATCTGATGCACAGTTGAATGTACTCATCTTCAACAATTACTTCCTTGCAAGATTGCAATCATGTCATCAATACAAACCTTAGGTCATACAGATCAAACCCTAGGTCATACTTCAAAACCCTAAGTCAAGATCAATCCTAGATTAACATAGTCATAGTCCCACATTTCAATTCAATTGGTCAAAACCAAATGGTATAGTTGTCAACTCAAATCTTAACGCAAGATTGCCATACCAATGAATGGGTGTCAAAATCAAGAGTTAATGTTATCAACATTGTCAAGCCATGGCCAACTTAATATCATGTCAAGGTCATGTAATTGTGTTAAGTCTTATCCAAAGAGTTAATTCAAAGTTAATGTGTCAACTCAAAGTCATATCTAGGTATTACTGTCATGTCACACTCAAGTAAAGTCAAACTAAAACATCATAGAATGCTCACAATGTTAATCAACATTTCACTTCATAATGAAGGTACTTGTCATGATAAGGTATCTAGCAAATGTCAAAGTCAAGGCATGGTTCACTTGCAACATCAGTTGTCATATGGTGTTATAGTAAAGTCAATTTCAAAGACAAGGTACTCATAGTTAGGTCATTACACATCTTTAGTGTGCTTAGGTTCACAAGTTATGCCATTGTTATAGTTACAGTTATCAATGTCAAATCATACCCTTATAAGTTAATGTTAGCAGTTGTCACAACTTTCAAAACTTGACAATACTTCTTGCTGCCAATTGTGGATGTGTTATTACCTCTTCAACTATTGTGAATGAATGCCACTTGTAATTGGCAGACAATACTCAATGAGATCTTCAATTATCAATTCTCTGGCTAATTGAGAAAGATTTTCCTTAGATCAACCCACTCACACAATGACTACAAGGATCAAACATCACACGATCATACCTTGTTAGATAGCTTCTTTCATGCAAAATTGTCACTGTAATGAACTTAATTTGGACTGTTGTTAGAATGATAGTAAAGTCGGCTTCTTTATTAAGTGACTTCAATAGGTCAGCGTAACCAGTGTTACACGGGGACTCGCCCCCCCACCTGGGGGTCTAGAATCCTCGCCCCCTCACGCTCCGGGGTCTTGGGGACTTCCAGGGGACGTTTCCCGACGCCCCCAAAAATCAAAAAATTAAGGGGCACGTCAAAGGGGGCGTTTCCTCAAATTGAGGGGTCGAGGGTGCTTTAGGGAGCATGAGGGAGCGTGAGGGGACGGAAGGGAGCGTGAGGGGGCGTGAGGGGATGGGAGGGAGCGTGAGGGGGCATGAGGGGCCCACAATTTTTTAAAAATAAAAAATTAAATGAAAAAAATAAAAAATATATTTTAATAATCGATTGTTTAATTAAATTAATTTTTAGGTTTCATTTGTTTTCATTGTATCTGTATCATCCGCACTTAGCACTTGCCGCCCAACCCTTAGCACTTGCCGCATCCGCCGGAAGAAGCCCACAGTCGGAAGAAGTTATGTTTTATGTTTTATGTTTCACTGTTGCAAACATAAATTTAAACTTATTTGCTTTTAAGTTTTAATATTTATGTTTCAGACTTGAGTTGTAAACTTCAGTTTAAAGTTTATTTTGAATCTTGATATAATATCATATATGTCATGACTCATATGATATCTTAAACTTTATTTTCATTGTACATTGTTAGTAGTTACATTAATGATTATACAATTACAAAGTTACATATGAATCTATGATGTATGTTTTAACTTTTAACTTTTAAATTTGTTTCAGTTAGATGATTCATCATTCATCGATTTATAATTTTTAAATTTTATCATTTATGATTTATCTTTCATGATGTAAGTGTATGATGACTATATAAACATTCCTTGCAAAAATGAAAAATACAATTGCATTATAAATATTTATTATTAAATTTTCAATGATATATCATATATAATATTATAATATTATATATATTTTTATATTTTATAATTTTTATGACTCTGACGTCCCCCCACATTTCCTGAAAATTGGTAGGGAGCTTTTGCATAGGCCGCTCCCGCACTCCCTCACCCCCTCGCTCCCACCTCCAGGGGACTTGGTGGAACATTGAGCTTAACTTTAAGTTGGAGTCACAGGTATATATACTAGAGTACTGCTTGTAATGTTTCAGATGAGAGACTAAACTATCCTAAAGTTATTAGAATTTTGCACAAGCATCAAGCATTGAAGAACTCCACAAGAACCATAGACATGTATACTTAGAGATGATCAGAAATATGCAATCCTAAAATTATTCAAAACTAGTTTTGAAAGGTCATAGATACCTACAAATAATGCCAGAGAGATGGAGACTTTAGTACTCCACTACAACTTCGAATTGGGCAACATAAACATACCTTAAAATTGGATGCCCTAGACCACATTATATTCTTCGTTACCAGCGAAAGAAAAATGCTTAAACAGGCGTGTGACCTAACCTTACACCTGCACTAAACGAAAACCAAAACAACTTAAAGAAATCTACAAGAACTTACCTTATATTTCGCTTGAGAGAGAGAGAGCCCTATTCGTTGTACTTTGCCTCAAAAAAAAAAGTCTAAACTATTTGCCTCAGATATCTTATTATTAGGCCAAAAATTTCAAAAGAAAGGTGAGAAGTTATGTCTTTGGAGGAGTGATGGGTCTTCTTTTATAGTTTTTAGAGGGACTTCATAAGTGACTGTTATAGGACAAGGAAAGGGCTTCATGAAGGAGTTATAACATTAAAAATTTAATTAAGCCATGTCTTGTGTGTTAAGTGAGAAAGGTCGTGAGCCTTATGAGAGAAAGATATTAGCCTTTACAATATGAGCAATACTTTTTGTGAGAAAAAAAAATTATACTCTTCCTATTATTCCTGAATGTATGATTAATTAATTTTATAAGTATTATAAATTTGTTTGCTTATGACTTAGGAAAAGTTTACTTGCCTAGAAGTATTTTCAATACCACTAGAATTTGAAATTGATGATTGGCTTAGTGCATGTGGTCCTACAAAGGTTGTGAAGTCAGTGATTGGTTTATTGCCTTTGGTTCTTGAAGTTATTAAACTTATATGTGGTGAGATTGCGGTGATAAACAATGTCATATATTGACAATTGTAGGAGGAGGTGTCATGTCACTACCCCGTGGGGTTTAAGCCCAGAAACTAGGGTCACCAACTTCAAAACCAGGAAACCTCCCGAGGCATACCGCATATCAACAGAAACATCTCTTTGAGAAGAATCTAATGACCTAGATATCCAACACAAACTCAATGGTTTGACCCTTCAAAAACCCTCGACAAGGTCGTGGTACATCCTCAGTCCAAGAACCCAAACACTAGGACTTGGCTTTTCAATCATCCAACAGTATAGCTGCCATCTTGATGTAATTCGAAAATAACTAGGAAGTGTTCATTAACTATTTGACATCAATGACTGGTGTTTTTAGTCAAAGTCAAACCCATTCAACTCCATGGGTTGACATCAATGACAACAATATCCAACAATCTCACCATTTGTCATTGATGACAACACGCGTACTCCTGCACACACAACTCCACCTAACATCATGCTTCACCTCCTTCTCGAGATTTCAATCTCCTTCTCAAGTTCTTCTCTCCCCCTTTGACATCAATGGCAAAGGGTTACTCCGCCTGAGAAATTGCTTGCTTCATGTGGACCTGTTATCTGCCTATGCTCCCCCTGACGAGAAGCCTTCTTGTAATAGTCTTTCAATGACGATCCCTGTGGACCTGTGTCTTGTATGTGCTTCCCTTGACCTTTCCATGTATGTGATTCCCTTGACCTATGCCACATACTATTGTAATACTCCCCCTCTTCAAAATTGAAGGAGTAAACAAGCCAAATCGTTCAAAATATTGAATCACCTAACGAGCCATCTTGACTTGAGTCATTATCTGAAGCAACTGCTAATTTCTCATGACCTTTTTCTTTTATGAATCTTGAAAGCATAATTGTTGAAACCTTCTTATCTTCTTGGTCTTCCTATATCCGTTTCCTTTTCCAGACCTTCTTGTTCCTACAATCTCGGGCCATATGCCCATAGTTATGCCACTTGAAGAATTCAAAGTTGTCCATAGGTGATTCCATCTTATATCTGCCATCGCGAGCTCTATGGCCATAGTTATGGCATTTGAAACATTCAATGTTTGGCCCATCTGGCACGTATTCTTTGTTGACAAAATCATCGTGGAACCTGTCTCATGATCCTACAAACTTGCTTCTAAGGTTTTGCAGATAATGATTGTACTTGTCAAAAACTTCAGGATCCCTAGCCATATGTCGATAGTTAGCACATAAAAAGCAATAACCATCAAATGAAAGTGTGTACATGGATAATTCATTTGGAGGCAATGGTCCTTCATAATTGTACTTGCCAACAAATTTACAATCCCTAGCCATATGTCCAAAGTTAGCACATAAAAAACAATAACCATTAAATGGACGAACGTACCTGGATGATTTTCTATACTCATTCTTCTTCGAAGGCGGTACCGTAGTCTTTTGTTGTTCTTTGTTCTTGACTGCTTTGGCATCATTCGTCGGAGTTACAACGTTCTTCTTTGGTTCAGTCGTCTTCTCAATCTCACTGTGCGAAGATCTGGAGCTTGTACTTTCATCAATTAGAGCCTTACCTATTATTTTTGCCAATTATTTATTTGTCTTGTCCATAACCTGTAAATGGTCCTTTTCTTTGAGCTTGTTGATCTCATTAAGTGTTGCATCAAGTTCTTCTTGCTTTTAAGAAAGATCTTCTTGAAACCATCTTTTCAAAATCTCCCTTCTTTTTTCTGTCTCTTCAACCTCTAGCTTGAGAAGAGTGGTCTTCTCTACTTCTATGTTGAGAACCTATATCTGTTCCTTCTGCTTCTCATTTTCAATCCTGAGCTTACTTGTTTCTGCAGAAGATCTTTCTAATTCCTTTAATTGGCTTGCCATGACTTTCTTTTCAATTTTTGCTTCATGTACTTGTTTCTTAAGCCTATTAATCTCTGACTTCTTCTAGCTGCACTCTAAAACTGTTGATAATTTCATTTTTCTTATTAAGGCTTCCGACATGTACTTTTCCTATCTTCAATTCTTCTTCCAGAAATTTAGCCCTTTCCCTTTCACTCTTGAGTTCCTTTATAACTCTAACAACTTCATTTTGAAATTTGATTTCGGTCATCTCTTCATCATCTTCTTCAGAAACTACCTGTTATCATTTTCTTTGTTAGTGATAATAGAATCTGAAATCATGTCAATACCCAGAACTTCCTTTGAATGCTTGGCGGCTTTCCGTTTTTATTTTCCCATCTCTGCACTCTGAGATCTGCCTTCCAGCGGTTAAGTTGCTACTGAAGGAACCTGCTCTAAAACCAATTGTTGGAAATACTGAGAGGGGGGTGAATCAGTTTTTCTTAGCAAATAGCACCTTTTAATCATTTTCAAAGCATTAGTTGTTCTTCAGTTATTATTAATGTTCTTCTTCAACAATTATAAACAATAATCAACAGTAGACAACACCATACAACAATGCAAGAAGATAAAACAATAGACACAGATTTTTAGGTGGAAAACCCCCGTCGGGACAAAAACCATTAAACGCTTCTCTAGTAATTGTCTTCTTCTCTCTTTAAAAGAAATATTAATTACATCAAGATTTCAGCTACAACTAAGGGATGCGTCAACCCCCTAATTTACAAGCCACAACCTGTAGGACGCTTCTAAACCCTAATATCTTGCTGCAACCATAAGTACACCCCAACGCCCTGTAGATCAAGCCACAACCTGATGAGTGCCCCAACACTCTATTTACTAGTTGTAGTCAGAAAGGATGTTTCGTTGCCCTATTTGTTTATCAACCACAATTGAATGGATGCCACAATGCCCTGTGCAAGCCACAACGCCCCCTAGCACCACCCTGTCACTCTAAATTATTCTCATGCCACAACCTGAAGGTGACTCCAATCACCTGTCTTGCACCACACTGCCACCCTGACAAGGTAGAAGACCACGTTTCATAACTTTTACACTGGATCCCCTATACTCCGAATCAATGCAGAATAGTTGTAAGGAAAATGTAGAATAGATATCGAATCCTGGTAGTCATTGAACATTGTGCCCACAAATTAGTCACTGCACGATGCTACACATCAAGATATCATTGTACAACTGCACATCACTGCCACTACACATTGCATATCACTTTGAATGTCACATCACGAATAAATAGTCATCAATGCTCAAACACTACTATCATCAAGATGCACACAATGTTGCAACCATCTGGCACTGCTATCAAATGATGGCACAACTCAAGGTGTCTCAAGTCATCTTGATGCCTTGCAATCTTCTCAAGTTATGTCCCAGAGAGCTACTGGCACATATGTCAATGCACTATTTGACTAGTCAAGCGCTGCTATACATTTTTTTAATGTGTTGTACAATTGAATGTACTCGTCTTCAACACTTGCTTCCCTGCAAGATTGCAATCATGTCATCCATACAAACCCTAGGTCATACAAGTGAAACCCTGGGTCATACTTTGAAACCTTAGGTCAGGATCAATCCTAGATTAACATAGTCATAGTCCCACATTTCAAGTCAATTGGTCAAAGACAAATGGTAAAGTTGTCAACTCAAATATTAACACAATATTGTCATACCAATGCATGGGTGTCAAAATCAAGAGTTAATTTTATCAACATTCTCAAGCCATGGTCAACTTAATATCATGTCAAAGTCATGTAATTGTTTTAAGTCTTATCAAAAGAGTTAAGTCAAAGTTACGGTGTCAACTCAAAGTCATATCTAGGTATTATTGTCATGTCACAGTTAAGTAAAGCCAAACTCAAACATCATAGAATGCTCACAATGTTAATCAATGTTTCACTTCATAATCAAGGTACTTATCATGTTAAGGTATCAAGCAGATGTCAAAGTCAAGGCATGGTTCACTTGCAACATCAGTTGTCATATGGCATTATAGTAAAGTCAACGTCAAAGACAAGGTACTCATAATTAGGTCATTTCACATCTTTAGTGTGCCAAGGTTAAAAAGTTATGCCATTGTTATAATTACAGTTATCAATGTCAAATCATACCCTTATAAGTTAATGTTAGCAGTTGTCACAACTTTCAAATCTTGACAATACTTCTTGCTGCCAACTGAGGATCTATTATTACCTCTTCACCTTGTGAATGAATGCCACTTGCAATTGGTAGACAATACTCAATCAGATCTTTAGTTTTCAATTCTCTCGCTAATTGAGAAAGATGTGCCTTAGATCAACCCACTCACACCATGACTACAAGGATCAAACATCACACGATCATATTGTGTTAGATATCTTCTTTCATGCAAAATTGTCACTGTAATGAACTTAATTTGGACTGTTGTTAGAATGACAGTAAATTTGGCTTCTTTACTTAAGTGACTTCAATGGGTCGGCTTAACTTTATGTTGTAGTCACAAGTATATATCAGTGTTACAAGAGTCTCTGATCACTCACGAGTAATCACAATTCTGACTTTGATCTTCAACCAAACGAGCCGATTTGAATCTCGGCGAGTCAAACTCCTGTTGACCGAGTTCGACTCCTGGTCAATGGGAGTTTGACTCGTGATTTTGGCAATTTGCAGAGGACTCAGCAAGCCACTCAAATTCTTAGGTTAAAAGTGTGTGGGGTTTTATTTTGTGGTTTCGCTTTCACTTCTTCTTGCCGCTCGCCGCGCTTGGAGTTCACTTTCATTTCTTCTTGTCGCTTGCATATCTAGAGACATTGTGGATCAAATGATGTCATTATCATGTTCTTCATTGCGTGCACTTCAGCTTAGGTAAACCGAAAGCCTTTCTCTAAGTCGTCAAGGTCGTGATAGGTTTTGTTGGTCAACTTCATGTATATCGTATTAGGCAGTTAGCTTCATGTATTAGGCATCAGCTTTAGCATTGGTCGACTCGCTAGTCTTACCAGACTACGTTGCTTTTCAGGTTTTCTATGCCTTAGGTCCAGCCATGCCGCCCTTCCCCACCCAAAGAGTCACCCAAGTGAACTACGGGTCTGCTTACCAAAGTTCAAACACGAACTACTTGCCTCGGTGCTCATGCCAGTAGCTATTGACTTTGCTAGTATACGTACATATTTGTGGCTACTCCCCGATGGTCGAGCAACATTTTTTTTCCTTTAAAAATATCATTTTTCATAAAAGAAACTGGTTATAGTATGTTAAAGTTCTATATCATTTTGAATAAAGGCAAATTGTTGCAAAATGTTGGAACTTCACAAAGACCTATAATAATGAAACAATTCCTTAAATTCCTTTGTTGTCGTCAAGTGTATAAGTGATCTACCAATGAGTATAACACACTAGCAATCCAACTTTAACCCAATTTATAAGTCATGCTATTGTAACCCCTAGTCAAATTTTAGCAAGTCCGCGGTGTTGGTTGACAAAAACCTGGAAGTTCCTCGCCTCGTTTGAATCTTTGTACCTGTTTTTGAATGTTTTCCAATACTAAATATATTTTATACTTTAAGTATACACATTGTCCTCGTGAATTTTTGGGCATCTATTGATATTATGCATTGTTTGGACATAGCTTAATTGAATATCAATGAAAAATGGTTTTTTTCTTTTTTTTTCTTTTTTTTTGTTAATTCAATATATGTGTATATCTTTATTTATTTTATTCACCGATTTTTTCCCGATCTGATTATTTATTGTATTGAATTGAAAAATGTTTTTTTTTTTTTTTTAATTCAATATATGTGTATATCTTTATTTATTGTATTCACCAATTGTATTTGTATTTGTCAAATCATTAATATTTATCAAGTGAAAATTTTAAAAAATAAAATGAGAATTGTTTTTAATAAATAAAAAGGTTAACTATTATTATTAATTAGATTTTTTACAATCTATGTATATATAATCAATTTACATTTATATTCATCTTCACTTCTTAAATAATCAAATTTTTAATATATAGCAATTTTTTAAAAATATATTTCTTAAATTTATTTAATATATAATAATGTTTTAAAATTCTATTATATAAAATTTATTTCATCAAGAATTTTGACAAAGTGCATAATTAAAATAAACTTAATTTTATTAATCTCAACTTTAATTTTAGAATGTGGTAATATATTTTACATTTCAATTTTTATTCAAATACAATGAAATTTAACATTTAAAAAAGTAGATAACCTTCATCATAATAAATTCTAAATTATTCAATTATAAGTGAGTGGTTTACCTTCTAGTAAATTCCACTTATCTAACCATAGTAATCGACAATGACATGTAATTGACTCATTCCAACAACGATAAAAAATGGGTCGTTTCTGTTAAAAAAGCTAACCCTATTTAGGAGTACGGAACCAGCCACTGGGTTGTTTTTGATGCCTGCTTTCAAGTTTCCATTCCAATATCTGCCATTAGAAGGAAGAAAAGCCACTCAAGTTTTATTTGTTGGCTGATCTATTGTGGCCATTTCTATGTTCAAGGATTTGCTCGAGTTATCTCATATTATTAGCAATTTTTGTCTAAACTTCTCTAAATTTGTGAATTTTCCAGTTGTTTCAATTATAAAATGTGAGTATATAATCTCTTACAGGCATGTCATTATGTTTTAGCATACAGCCCATGTGTATAAGAACTTGGTGTTTTTAAAATTTAGTATTTCTCCATCGATTTTCATGTCTACACATTGCTTGGATCAAAAAACGTGATATGTTTCCAGATTTCTGATAACGGATTCAAAAAAAAATTAAAATGTCCAAAACTTTTTAGAACTGAGATTTGTCATTTCCAAAAAAATGAAACGGCTAAGAAATGTATCAGTTACATTTCAGAGGTGAATCACACAATGTTCCACCAAGTACCCTGGAGGTGGGGGTGAGGGAGTGGGGATACGCGGGAGCGGCCTATGCAAAAGCTCCCCACCAATTTTCAAGAAACGTGGGGGAACGTCGGGGTCTTAAAAATTATAAAATATAAAAATATATGATATATCATTGAAATTTTAATATTTATAATGTAACTGTCTTTACCTTTATCATTATATAACACTTACATCATGAAGGATAAATGATAAAATTATAAATCGATGAACCATATAATTGAAACAAATTTAAAAGTTAAAACATACATCATACAATCATACATGTAAGTTTGTAACTGTACAGTGTAACTACTAACAATGTACAATGGAAATAAAGTTTAAGATATCATATTATATCAAGATTCAAAATAAAGTTTAAACTGAAGTCTACACCCGAAGTCTGAAACAAAAAACTTAAAAGCAAATAATTTAATAACATAACATATGAATATTAAATGATATCATCGTAAATGAGCATAATTGCTCAAGGTAATTCCCCACTAGTCTCTGCATCCAGCTGCTACATGAATATATCAAGATCAACCATGTCACCATCTGAATCAGAATCACTTGCACACCAACCAACCCCATATGTGTCTCATCAAGTCTCTCCTCCATATTTGTCTGTGCATCATCCTCTAGATCAACATCCCATCGTGTTGTTGGTCCCTTCAAATACTTAGGTGTCTTCCTATGCTCAAGACATAGGGCATTGTGCACAACAACTAACTTCTCAGCTCTTTTAGAGGTAAGCTTGTTCCTCTTGATATAGTGGATGAAGCTAAGCGTGGACCAATTCCTCTCTGTTGCAGAGGAACTAGCAATCTGAGACAATAAACGCATAGCTAGTTGTTTGAGCTCTGGAGCACCATCCCCATTCATCCTCCACCAACCAATCGAGTCATCTTGGGCTAGATCTATGCGATTCGCCCGAGCAACACGTGTGTTGAAGGGACCACTAAGAGATGCAAATTGAACAAACTGCCATCGAAATTTTTCCCCCTCCCCCTCACTATACATCTTTGCAATTGCAGCTAGGAAGCCATTCTTTACCTCAGGGTCATCAATAGGAGGCACTCACCCAGGCCTTTCAACATACCATTTTGGGTTTAATGCATATGCTACCATGTGCAAAGGTGTGTCCATGCGATCCCACCTACGTTGAATGATGGGTCGAATCTGGGATGTATAGAACTCTAATGAGGGCTTCCTCTGTTGAATGGTTGCATTCACACGACCCAACATGCTATCAAAGGTCTCATAGATTTCTCCAAGACTAGGAGCATCTGAGTCAGTGTAACGAATGACCTCCACAATAGGGCCCAAGAGTGACACCAAATAAGCACAATCTGCCCACCAATCATTGTCCAACACCTGAAGCCTGACCTTCTTCCTCGAGTCTGTCTTTGATTCTGACCACCTTCCCCACTTCGGACTCACAACCAAGGATTGTAGTGGTGCTTGTACCTCTAGCATCCTCTCCAATAAAAGAAAATAGCTAGCATATCTAGTATTGGTGGGCTTGAGGAATTCCTTCCTCGTGTGAGCCCTGTACATGGCCAAGGAGGTGTGCTGGTTGCAGATAAACATCTGCATATCTCTAGCAACTGTCACCAAATCTGATATCCACTGAATTTTGCCAATGTCCTTCAGTGCAATACTGAGTGCATGCACACAACAAGGAGTCCAAAAAATATGTTGATACCTGCTTTGAATCAATAACCCAGCTGATCTACAAACTACTGTCGCATCTGTCACAACTTGCACCACACTATCAACCCCAACATCCTCTATAGCTTCTCGAAGAAACTCAAATTGGAAAGATGCATCCTTGCGCTTTCCAGAACAGTCAACAGCTTTAATAAAGAATGGACCTTTTACAGATGTCAATATTATGTTGATTAGTGGGTGTTTTCAGATGTCAGTCCATCCATCCATAACAATAGAGCAACCAAACCTCAACCATGTTTGTCTCATTCTCTCTTTTTACACATTAATTTTGGACACTTGTCTATCCAAAATTGTCGTTCTTAGCTTATATTCTATGGGTGGTACATATGAAGGCCCTATTTTTGCAATTGCTTGGACCATTTCCTTGTAATAAGGTGAATGGAACAAAATGGAAGGGAATTCCATTGGCAAAAAGAAATTTGCCAATTGCATCATCTATGTCATCTCGATCTAGAACATTGTACATCCCAGACACTATAGCACCAGTAGAACCCTTTGTCTTTTTTGATGAAGCACTGGATGGAGGCAAAATGGATCAATATTTTTTCTAGAAAACAGTCCTTTCCCAGTGGTTGCCCTATCTAGCCTCCAAAGTTGCTCTCTCTAAGCTGGATTCAGGTTCTTTGAGGGACACAGATTGACTCCTTTACCTGTAATAACCAAAATTTGTTGCTTCACCCTGGTATAGTTGCCAACAAAGTGATGCCCACAAATATTACAGACCCAATCACGTGACCGACCACCAACATTTGGATTTTTTTTGGGAAGTCTGGTTGCATAGATTAGAAGGGGTTGTTGCGGATTAAATATCCACTTTGCAAATTTTTCTAGCTCTCTTGGTGGGCCTTCAGAATTTCCACCAGGGAAATTCCTATTCTTATTTTCTGCCCTCCTGTGACTAGCATTGTTTTCAATTTCTTGTGGTGCATCTTGTGACTCACTAGCATTGTAGGTGTTGTCACTGTTACCATTGTTCTCGGAATAACTCTGACTCATAGTTGTAAGTTCAAGGTGTAACTTGTAATAGGCTGCAAATAAATTAAAAATTTCAGTTTTGAAATAATAAATTAAAATTTAAAATTAATTTTGCCCAAATCTAAAGTTAGTTTTGTTTAATTTAATTTTTTAAATTTTAATTTGTCAAACTTCAATATTCATTGTTTTACACTTGCAGAACTCTTCAGTGTTCACTATTTAATTTATGAAGGCTTGAGGAAACTTAGAAAGGGAAAAAAATTGAAAAATATAAAAAAAATAATAATTTAGAAATAAAAATTTAAAAAATTAAAAATTATAGCAGTGTTCAGTGGCTACGTCCGTGGGTCTCGGTGATGGCACAAACAACTTTGCTGAACTTCAAACGCTAAAACTCCTCCTCTATTGGCTTATTCACCTGGGCATTGACTCGATCCAAATCTTTGGGGATTCTCTTAATGTCATAAACTAGTTTAACTCTCAGAGATGTTAAAACATTTTATTACTTCCTATTCTAGAAGAAATACAGGGTCTAAAAACTCATTTCATTTTGATTTTTGTATGCCATATTTACAGGAAACGCAACGGGAAGGCTGACGGTCTGTCTAAGATCGGTCTACAACATGATCCGAGCTCGTGGAATATAGAGGAGAGAGATGATATGGTTGTTCATGTGTCGAACCCCAGACCATATTGGTTGTTGTTAATTTTCTCCTCACCATATGTTGTTTTTATTTTGTTTCTTCGTCCGTCAATGTTATATCTCCTGGAGGCTTACTGTACAAAGCATCATATTTAGTGAACTCGAAAATACTTTTAAATAGCTATGTTTATATATTTTTGGACATATACTTCTCCTGATGGCATATATTTTTTGGGGTTGTTTTCTCTTTCGAGAGGCCTGTGTAACTTTTTCACCCAGTGGTCATTATTGTATGGTGTTTCTCCATTCTTGGAGGCCCTTCTGGATTATCTTGGATATAACATGTTGCTCTTTGACACTTTCAGTCATGTTGCCCTTGCCTTCCAGGTTTTTTTGGGAGGTGGCACATATGCAGTTGCTTGTCCTTGGTTTTTCTGCTTTTTTGCGGACGACCTGTTTGTCTCCGCCCTACCTCTTTTAGGGTGATGATCTCTTATGGAATGCTACGAAATATACGATGTAACTTTTTGTGAAATATTTATAAAAAGTTCGATTTTTTTCTATGGGTTCAGTGTTAACAGTTGAAAAAAAAAATTAGAAACTTAAGTAACTTATTGTTGTGGAATGATGGAATCGATGTGCTAAATAAAGCGGTTAAGGAGAGTTAAGTCATTGGTTGTTGAGCCACAGTAGCAATCGTTGGCATGAGGCAGCAGTCAGCGTTGGGACGTTGATTGGACAAATTTTGGTGGGTGTTTGGTGTTGATTACATAGTGCAACGAGCCACAGCAGCAGCCTTGAGGCGATTGTGTCCAACGGCAGTAGCGACAGCGTCCGGCAGTGACAGCAATGAGTTGAGAGAGATCTGGCAGTGGCAGTAATGGGTTGAAACTTTCAACATTCAACTCCACCGAGGACGTTGAGCAAGGCAGCTCAGCGCAGCGTTCAACGGGCAGCGACAAGCGAGGACGTTGAGCGAGGCAGCTTAGCGCAGCGTTCAACGAACAGCGACAAGCCGAAACGACAAGCTGAAAGTGAGGCAGCGACAAGCTAAACGGGCAGCGTGAGGTAGCGACAAGCATCGAGCAGGAAACGACGAGCGAGGGGCAGTGTGAGGCAGAGTCAAGGCGCCGAGTGAGGTTCGAGCGAGAACACAATGAAAATGTAATGCTACACTGAAAAAATTTAACCCTTTAAGTTAAATTCGTTTTCTTTTATTCATTAAACAAATTTGCAAAGGGAAACATCCCCTCACGCCCCTGTTTTCCCTAGGAAACGACCCCAATGGAGGAAACGCCCCCTCAGGAGTTTCCTCGCACCCCCTGATTTTTGGGAGCGTGGGGAAACATCCCCCTTCCATCCCCAAGACCCCGGAGCGTGAGTGGTCTAGGAAACTCAACCCCCAAATGGGGGGACGCAACCCCGTGGAACACTGGAATCATACGGGTTTCCATTTCCAAAACACCAAACGGAGTTTCTAGGGGTTGGGAGGGCCATTTCCAGTAACTTAGTGATGGATTCTCCTTGCCACCCTAGTTGGAAATTTTATTGTTGGGTTTATTGCTAATCATTGTTGAAGAGTTTGGAAGAATATGCTTTTGCGGGAGGACGAAGTTCAAGTGATCAAGTTTCATTAAGAAGGCTTAATTTTCCTTCCAGAAGTAGCGATGAATTTCCACAATGTTTTAGCATGTTAAATTCCCAGAGGTCAAGTTAATTAGTTTGGTTCTATTCGCTCAAATTGTAGGCTGAATTGTATGAGCTTATTCAAAAATTGTTGTGCCAAGAGAAGGGGTCGAATTATTCAATGAAGAAAGGACGAATTTGTCATCACAAGAAAGGCCAAATTCCGCTTATTTCTCCAGCAAAAGGGACCCTAGTCTGAATGTATTATTCCAAGCAAAAGGCAGATTTGTTCTTGCATCTTCAGGAGATTCCACATTAGAACTGAAGCAGAGGTTGAATTCCCTTAATCTGTGGTCGATATGGTGGTAGATTGTTTCACACATTGGGACAAATCAATTCCTATTAGAAGAGCCAAAACAGATACGGAGCATAATTCCTCTAATAAAACATATTATAGCAATTGTAGTCCCTCAAGAATTTAACAAAAACAGTTTATCCATTGAGTAACTTACTCCATAACAGATTAGGCATCATTTCTAGCGAGGTGGTCCAATCTGGCCTAGACTACAACATCCAAATTTTTAATTACGATGCCTTTATATCCTTTGGTGGAGGTGTAACCAAAGCCTACCAACAAAAATTTGATCCATATAATTAAGAGAACAACTAAAGAAACAAACATGGCTAGTGCTCTTAGTTGATCTTCTCTCTATGGTCAAACTGAATCACTCCTAAAACCTCTTTCAATAAAAGTCGATATATGTTTGTGTATGGCTCTCCAGTTATTCTACCCATCCATATACAGATCCTAGCATTACATGTGGTTATTTCCAAAGAAATTGGGCCTTTATAATGTAGACCAGACACTTTGTTGTAGTTGAAAGAAATTAAACAAGCATCCCATGAATGTTATGAACAGACAAAACCAAACGGTAGCTAAAATCATTTACCAAAAGGCTACCCTGATTACTTATAACCTAGATGACATTGTCTTGGTGTGGAACAAAGGCCATAATGACCCTTTATAAGCACAAAAGGAACTCTTTGTGGTTGGTTTCTAACTTTCTATGTCATTCATTTAGAATCAAATATCTCTAAAATAAAAACCACAAGTTACTTTTCCATATCAAGCTCAATGTTAACCACATCAAACATGTCTATTGCTAAAAGTTTCACTTACTTTTACTATAGTCAACTTTTGCTTTCTATTTGCATTCATTCTTCAAGTTATTTGCTTTGATAGTGTTACCCACTACCTGTGCGTAGTATGCATAGGAGAAAATTTTCACCTAGATTGTCTTCAGTGGGCAACCACCAGCCACCAGATAGCTCAATGTGCCAATATCTCCACCACTTGAGCCAGCCATGAGGTTTCTATGGCATTCATTTAGAATCAAATATCTCTAAAATAAAAACCACGAGTTCCTTTTCCATTCCAAGCTCAATGTTCAACACATCAAACATATCTACTGCAAAAAAGTTACTTTCAACATAATAGTCAACTTTTGTTTTCTTTTTGCGCTCATTCTTCATGTTTATTTGCTTTGATAGTGTTACCCACTACTTGTGGGTAGTATGCATAGGAGAATCTTTTCTCCAAGATGGTCTTCAGTCGGCATCCAACGGTCCCTTGCTGCCACCATATAGCTTGATGTGCCACTATGTCTGCAACCTGAGCCAGCCATGTCCCTCACGCATCTGTTATGATCGTATGTTTGAAGGTGGGCCTCTCAACCCCAAATGTATGACTTTTCATTGGTTTAGTTGAGTAGTTTTGTTTGTTTATCATGGACACTTTTGGGCATGGATTGGTGGGGGGATTCGGTGGAAAGAGGGGGCTAGGTTTGTACTCTTTGGCACTACATGGGAAATCCCAATTTTGGTTGTATGGTCCCACTTCCCGACATCATACACATCACTCCCTTCCACTCATTTTAACCACATCCATCGCTTTTCCCATCCAGGTCCACATGTGTCCACTAGGTCCACATAGGGTTACCCTCCCCTCCCCTTGTCCACACTTTGGGTCTGGCCTAGAACGAGCTTCCCGACATCATACACATCACTCCCTTCCCACTCATTTTAACCCCATCCATCGCTTTTCCCATTTCGGTCCACATGTGTCCACTAGGTCCACATAGCATTAGCCTCCCCTCCCCTTGTCCACACTTTGGGTCTAGCTTGGAACAATGCCTGGAGGTTGATGCAATGAAAAAGAAAAGAAAAAGCATAATTTCGCCACTTACAACAGGAAATGTACCACAAAATGAAAAAGATGGTCAGGACATACAAATTTAGCATGTGGACAAAAGCCAAACATGAGCTATAACCCTCATTTATGGTCATCACCCTGGTTCCTATGGGCCCTAAATGAGCTCCCTTCACACTAGGAACCCATGATGACCATAGAGAGAAGATCAACTAAGAGCACTAGCCATGTTTGTTTCTTTTAATTGTTCCCTTAATTATATGGATCAATTTTTGTAAGCTCTTTTACTTGATTACTCTAATGATTTGTTGTATTCGAGGGCAAGGGAACGCATTGGATCTTATCCAGGATTGCAAGTGGGTCTCCATTTTGGGGTTTGATCTCACCATACGGGGTCCAAACCCTCCAGAGGACCACATTGGCACTTGTAGGGTGAGTGTTAAGAGATATGGGCCTCCACCATGTTGAGAATTTGGTAGGACGGTGTTTAATTCAATTCTCTTACTTGATAACTGCTTGTGTTATACTTGTTATGCTTCTATTACTTAGATCTTATCTTCGTTAACTTATAATGTTCTTCATCAAGTTAATTATCAAAACACAAGATTGGCTCTTCAAGCCAGGGCCAAAACCTCTCCCTCTTAGAGAGGAAAACCCGAAAGTAATTCTTCTTTTAGACCTTCAATTTACAAGTACCATGACCTTGACTCGGACCCTTGACATCAGCATGCCTCCAAGTCCCTTGTCACTGCTCTTTGCCCTTCTCTGCATCGTACTGCACCAATACTGAACTCGGCCCCTAACTAATGTACTTTTGTTTGTTCCTTCTTCCTTAGCCTCTCTTAGAATCTCCTTCTCGGCCTATTATCTACACCTTTGATACCAAAGACATAGTCCTTGAACTTGTTGGTATATTCCTCCTTAACACTGAGCTTATCCGAGAGTATAATGGCCTCCTTAACACTTGTGATATCCTTTTCTACGTTGTCAATATACCAGATTAAGTATCATATTCCTAGCGAAACTATATCCTTTTCTTCCACATTGATTCTTCTCTTTACTGACTTGATTACAGTTTTGTATCTTCGCACTTAATCTCAAATCTTGACGTGGCAGATGTTATGTATATTTTATTAATTATTAGTTAGATATAGTTATATTAGGTTTTTATTAAGTGAAAGGGCCTCTTCACCAAGGGACACCATGAGGCTATATTTAAAGCCTCGGTGATTCCCCATTGTAATCATATCTCATATCTCATCTTTTATCAATAATAATATATACTTATTCAAGTTTACCAGAGTTTTTACACTCCATTGGTATCAGAGCCATCGCTCTTCGGGATCTGTGTGATCACCCAGAATTAAGGAATTACAAGAAAATTCCAAAATTGTATATTTTTTTAAAAACCAAGTGCTTGTGGGCAACAACATTTGTTTTTAAAAAAAAGAAGGAAGAAATATATATATAATATATATATATATATATATTAATAAAATAAAGAGAGAAGGAAAGTTAACACAAAGGGGGAAATAAATTAAAAGAAAAAAAAAATATATATATATATATATATATATATATTTAAAATAAAATAGGTCCAAAAGAAAAAGAAAAAGAAAAAGTAAAAAGAGATATATATATATATATATATATATAAAGAAATACGTACATGTGAAGACAAAGTAAAATTAAAAAGGAAGAGTAATTGCTCATGGTTTTTGGGCCCATGGTAATTTCCCATGGTATTAAAAACCATTTCCCCTTTTCAAAACAACGTGCCTTTTCAAAACAAAGTGACTTTTAAAAACAACGTGACTTTTCAAGGTTAACAATCTTTTCCCAAAAGCATCACAATAATAGTGCTCTATCTAAGAACAAAAATACTGATAACACCCAAGGAGAAATGATCTAGGGGATTTTCGATCCTGCTCTGCGCCTGCTACTGGTCTGCGCAGCCAGCGTTTGGGCGTTGCCCTCACGGCCATCCGTGCTGCAGTTTCGGCCCCCACGGCCCTTGGAGCTATCGATCCACCCTGGATCAGATCTGATCCGCCTTCCAAGCTCCAGATTTCGCCTCTGACCCCTCCAGATCTGCGCCCCTGCTCTCCTGATCTGTGACTCGCTCGGATCTGCTGCTCAGATCCTTTGCTGTGCCTCAGTCTCTGCTTGACCTCGACGATGCCTCTCTTATCTGAAGAAGGAAAGGAGTGCTTTTGATCTGGACTATGGAGACCCAAGGCTCGCCTCTCGGGCCCTCTCAGTCCTCTCCTCCGGATGACTCTGCTGCTTTCTCCTCCTTGATCGCTTCGTTGCCTAAGAAGAAGAAGCCTGACGCCTCAAAGTTCGTTAAGAAGCTCAATGATGTACCAGAGGTAAACCTACCTCCTGAGGGACCGATCCAGGTCGCCTTATCTCTTGCAGATCGTGCCCTGGTGGGTCAATTTACGGGTCTCTGGCCCTCACCTAAATCAACTGAAAACTGGGTCGTCAAGAATTGGATTCCGCTAATCAAGAATAAAGTCACCTCGTACTTTCTTGGAAGAGGCTACTTCCTGTTCGAATTCAATACTAAGGAGGATAAAGACCTGATCTTCAGAAATGGACCCTATTTCATGGGTCCTCAGGGTCTTTACCTCAATAAATGGACCCCGGACTTTGATCCGGCTGCGGATGTCCCGTCGGCAGTCCCAGTTTGGGTTCGGCTTCCTAATCTTCCGGTACACTGCTGGAACTGGGACTCCCTCAAACATATTGGCAACACATTGGGCAAGTTCATAGACAGAGCCAACAACAATGATCAATATGATTGCGCCCGGATCTGTGTCGAGGTAGATCTAGAGGTGGGTCTCCCGGAGGCCATCAAACTAAAAGTCGGAAGCTGGACGCATGTTCAAGTTCTGGACTACGAACAGCTCCCTTTCAAATGTCGCAAATGCCACATTTACGGCCATTTTGCTAGAGGATGCCCGAATAAAAGCGAAGCAGAAAAAGGAAAGGAGGAAGGATGGAACCAAGTCAAGAGGCCAAAGACTAACTACAAGAAACCTGGGGCACAAGGATCTCAATCTGTTGCTGCACAAAATGTAGCCCCGTCAAGAAGTCAAGAAAATAGGTACGAGATCCTCAGCTCTGCGGAAGAAGCTCCAAGGGAAGAGGAGAGGCCCGACAAACCAGCAGAAAAACCGGCTTCAGCAGGAATAAGACCCGAAGAGAGCACCATGGCAAGGGATAAAGAAAAGCAAACAGAAGCCTCCGAGGAGGAACAAGACTCAGAGGAGTCTGAGGAAGAAGGAGAAATCGGAGACACGCAGACTTCGGTCAGAAGATCTGCAAGGGGCCGAAAATCTGCAAGAGAGAAGAGAGATCAGGAAACCTATAAAGACAAGCTCCAGGGCAGTCAGCCCACGCTGGAAAAACTTCTCAGCAAGAATACGAAGACGGTTAAAAAACAAGCTCATGGCTCCAGGGGAGCCTCTCATCAAAGAAATAAATGATGAAGACCATCTCCTGGAATTGCAGAGGAATGGGGAGTAAAGTAAAAGAAGAAGCAGTGAGAAGTTTAATAAGAAGAGAAGCCCCGGACATTCTTCTGATTCAGGAGACTAAAATGGAGGACAAGGAGTTTCTCCAAATCAGCAAAAAGTTTTGGAAAGGAAGCAACGGACTAGCAGTATCATCAAGAGGAGCCTCTGGGGGATTGGGCTCTCTCTGGAATCCCCTCAAGTTCAGACTAGTCAAAGAGGTGTGCAACAGCCATTGGCTATTCTTGAAGCTACACTCTGCAGAAACAAGGGAGGATATTTGCCTGTTCAATGTCTATGTACCTAATAATATAGGGGAGAAAAAGGAGTGTTGGGACTCCATTAGACAACTAGCGGAGACTGAGAACCTGGGAAACCTCATTATTGCCGGTGACCTAAACACCACTCTACGCTTGGATGAAAAGCGAGGAGGCACAATCGTAAGGGACCCAGCAAGGGAGTGGGTGGAAGACCTCATGCAAGACTGGGATCTGCTCGATATCCCTCCAGACAACGGTAAGTACACCTGGACCAATAAAAGAATAGGCCCTGGTCATATTGCTGCTAGACTTGATAGATGTTTGGTGCAGAGTTCTTTTCTTTTGCTTGGAATAGAATCTAGGTTGCACATCCTACCTTGCAGTGTTTCAGATCACAAGCCCATTTTGTTAGAGATGTCAGGCCAAAAGGATCTGGGTCCCATCCCTTTCAGGTTCAATGCCCTATGGGTTAAGGAGCCTAAGTTTTTGAATTTGGTCCAGGACAGTTGGAAAATGCCAGTGAAAGGTTCTCCCTTCTTCATCTGGGAAGAAAAGCTTAGAAGATTGAAAGCTGCCCTCAAATCATGGGCCAAAGCTCTTCCCACCCCTGCTCAAGAGAGAAAGCAGGCCCAAGTCAATCTTATTCAGCATCAAGCCCAAAGTGAGGATGTAGAGATCACCGTTGTAGTCTTAGACAAGGAAGAGGCGCTCCAGCAAATCTATCACAAAGCCTGCCTCACAGAGGAAGAATACTGGAGACAAAAATCCAGGAGTCTATGGCTCAAAGCGGGTGATAGAAATTCTGCCTTCTTCCATAAACAAGCTCAAGCAAGAAAAAGTTTTAATTCCATAGCAGAAATCAAGGATGGCAATTTGATCCACAAGGGCAATGAGAGCATAAAGAAGGCAGCATTCAACCACTTTCAAAATCTCTACAAAGAAGAGGGAGAGTCTAATTCAAATTCCAAATTTTTGGAGGCAATTCCTTCAAGGATCTCCCCATATACAAATCAGCAGCTCGAAGTAAAGATCTCCATCCAAGAAATAAAAGAGGCCCTAGACAGTATGGAGCCTGACAAAGCCCCAGGCCCGGATGGCTTCACGGCCAGATTTCTTCAAACTTGCTGGCAGATAGTGGAGAAAGATCTCTACAAGATGATCCTGAAATCACAAAACTGTCAAAAAATTGGAGGCAGCACCAACTCTGCCTTTCTTGCCCTCATTCCCAAGGAAAAGGGCGCAAAAGAATTCAACCGGTTTCGCCCAATCTCCCTTTGCAACATTGGATACAAGCTAATTACAAAGGTAATTGCAAATAGGTTAAAAGGCATCCTTCCAGCAATTATACCTGAGAATCAAGGAGGATTTGTACAGGGGAGACAGATTGTCGACAACTACATACTGGTGCAAGAGGCGATACATTCAAGCCAGCTTCGCAAGGAGAAGGGTATGGTGATCAAATTAGACCTGGCAAATGCCTTTGATCGGGTAAGGCAAAGTTTCCTTTGGGAAGCCTTGAAAAAGTTTGGCTTTGGTCAGGGGTTTGTAAATTGGATAAGAGCTTGCATAGCTGACCCTTGGATATCTCCCTTGGTTAATGGGCGGGCAGCTGGCTTCTTCAAAGCCTCAAGAGGGCTCAGGCAAGGTTGCCCCCTCTCTCCCCTTCTTTTCGTTCTCCAAGTTTCTGCTCTAAGCTACTTCCTAGATCAGAAATTGGCAGATCAGGAGATCCTGGGACTTAATATAGCCCGAGGGGTGAAAAATGTAAATCATACTCTCTTCGCAGACAATACTCTCCTTCTAGGGGCAGCCTCGGCAAGGTCTGCTCTAAGATTCAAGGAGGTGTTAGATGATTTTAGTGAAGCTACAGGAAGCAGCTTAAATAAAGGGAAATGCAAAGCTTTCTGTCCACACTCTAGCTGCCATATCCAGAATACTGGGCTTCAATGCCACCCTCAGCTGGTCCTCCTTTATCTATCTTGGCCTTCCCATCTTCCGCAACCTTGTCAACAGTAGAGACTGGGCTCCTTTATTGGACAAATTTAAGGCAAAAATTCAGGCCTGGGGTTTCTCTTGGTTAAACCTTGCAGGCAAAACTGTCCTAATCAAATCAGTGCTCTGCAGTCTTCCCATTTTTCAATTTTCTGTGCTCCTAGCACCCTCTGGAGTTATAAAAAAATTGGAAGCCTTCATCCGTAGGTTTTTTTGGAAAGGGGGCAATCTCAATGACAGGAAAATTCCGCTGGTTAGCTGGGAGAAAATTGGCAAGCCTCTAATGGAAGGAGGCCTCAACTTCAAAGATTTTGGCCTTCAAAATATTGCCATGGGGGCCAAGCTCTTCTGGCGTCTCATAGCACCGCAACCAGGCTGGGCGCAAAGAGCCATTTGGAGGAAATACCTCACAGGAAAAAGGATGAGATCTCTGGACTCTTCTCTTCCATTATCTGGCTCGCACCTGGTCAAACGCTGCCACAAGGCAGTCTCCCTTATCAAGGATCGAGCTTACTGGATACCGGGCAATGGAAAGGCAATAAATATCTGGGATGACAACATAATGCTGCACCCTCCCATATCATCGCACAGATCTCTTCATGCGCTGCGACAGCGGCTGGATAGCGCAGGCTGTGTAACATTATGGGATATATCGTTGTGGGCAGAACGCTGTTGGCAGCGTTGGAACCTCCCCCTCGTGCCACCAGACTTATTGCAGGACAGCCAATTGTTGTTAACTCTTCTCAATGGCAAAGCGCCCCTACGCGCAGACAAAAAAGACACACGGGGATGGGGAGCCGCCCCTGGCAAATACACAGTCGCGCAAGGTTACAAAAGCCTGCAGGATCGCCCATACGTCGCCCCTGATCCAGCAGTTTGGAAGGGGTTGTGGAAATACAAATCGATGCCCAAGGTAGATATGTTCTGTTGGTTACTCTGTCACAGAGGAATCCTAACAGAGGATAAATTGAAGAAAAAAGGCTTTCAAGGCCCATCTAGATGCCATCTATGCTGCGAAAATGAAGAGAGTGCCCAGCACATCATCCTAGACTGTAAATTTGCAAGAGAACTCTGGCAGATCCTGCTGAGCTACTGGAAAACAGAGTTCTCTCTCCCTATATACATTTCTGACATATTTGCTCACTGGCAGACTTGCTACCCAGGAACTCTTCCAAAAAACGAGAATTTTAAAGCAGCATGGTGCACTTTGCCAAAATTCATATGCTGGCAAATCTGGCTGGAGCGCAACAGAAGAGTGTTTAGAGATGAAAAATCAACTCCTCAGCGCATCTCCATCAAAGTCAAAAGCCTATGGAAAGAAAATTTGGGTGAGCACATGTCGGAAGTGAACTTATCTCAAACTGATCTAGATTGGGGTGGCTCGTTGGGCCTACACATCGCTGGTGAAGCAAGGCAACACAAGAACAAAAAAGAGTGGCAATTCAGAGGGAAGGAACAGGAATTATCAGATCTGCTCACCAAACAAGCCAGATACTGTTTATTTTTCGACGGGGCAGCGAAAGGCAACCCCGGTTGGGCGGGAGCAGGAGGGATTATAAAGAACAAAGAGGGCATAATTGTGACCAAGTACGCCTGGGGTCTTGGACACTCCACCAGCATACAAGCTGAAGCCATGGCACTGCTACAGGGGCTTAAGCAAGCAAAGAACATCGGCGCATCAGAATTAAGTATTATAGGAGATTCCCAGTCTATCATTAAAATTTTAGTGGAGGTTTCCTCTCCGGTAGATCTTAGACTGGCAAGAGCAGTTTTAAGAATTAGAAACATGGTGAAATCTTTTCGAACAGCAAGCTTCCTCCATGTACTACGAGAAAATAATAAAGATGCAGATCTGGAAGCCAACAGGGCAGTCTCCCTTCCGGAAGGCTCTCTTATGGTCGATGAAACTGAGGAGTGGGATTCTATGCCATAATTCTGAAATGTTTTTCTGCATCATTCTGCATCAGTTTGTGTGTGTATTTAAACTAGGAAAAATAACAAAGATCGACTCTCTAGTCTCGTGGAAAAACTGTGGATTCTCAAAACTCGGGGTCTACGAGAAGACCAGGGAAGAAAGACTACAGGCTAAGCCCGACTTATTGTAACCTTTGAAGGCAGTTGCCCACTTTTTAATACAAACTCATATCCGTTCGGGAAAAACTGGCAGAAAAATATTCCCCACCTCATACACGTTCAATGTCTTCATCAATGTCGATGGCTGAATTCCAGAAGAAATTGGTGGATCTCGAGAAACAAATCAATAATAATTCTAAAGAATTCGGAAAAAGATTAGTCGATCTTGAAGGTACACTTGCAGGGCACTCCAACGACATCAAAAAGGTTCAAGATACGACAAATCGAATAGAAAGACAAATGTGGCTAAATCATCACGAGGCCACAGAAAAGCATAGCGAAGCAATGAACAAGATGACAGAGCATGGCGAAGCAATGAACAAGATGAGAGAACTCTTCAATAAGCTAAATGATAAGATAGATAAGTTAAGTCAGAGACAATCCCCAATATTTCCTAACATGGAACAAAATCAACAAAACAATTCCGCAGATTCAGGGAACTCAGAAGAGCATCAGGAAAAAACTGATTTCCCACATCATCAAGAAGATAGTAATGCAAATTTTCAAAATAAGCAGCTCTGGAATGCATTTGCTAATTAATATCCCCTTCTTGTTCCACCAGTAGCATATCAGCGAAAAGCCAAAATCGAGCTACCCAAGTTTGATGGTAATGAAAAAAATAGCGTTGCATGGCTTAATAAAGCGGAAGAATATTTTGAGATTTATGACATTATTGGTGACGACGAAAAAATTAAGCATGCTTCCATGAAAATGGAAGGAGAAGCATATAATTGGTATATGTGGTGGAAAAAGACGACGCTTGTTATCAGTTGGAGGAAATTTAAGGATGCATTCTTCAAAAGGTTTCAAGGCATAAAAGAAGAAAAGTTTTTTTCAACATTTATCAAATTACGCCAAAAAGGAGATGTGGATGAGTACACTCGAGAATGGGAGACCTTGGCAACACGAGTACCGGGATTGTCAGAATCTCGTCTAATCCAGTCTTACATCTCAGGACTTAAAATCCATATACAAGAAGAGCTTGAACTTCATGAAGTTACATCAGTAGAAGTAGCAAGGCAAAAAGCAAAAGCTGCTGAAAAGAAATTTGAAAGACTATCAAAACCAGAAAAAGTATATTCGAGACAAAGATTTCCTCAATCTGAAAATATAGATGACACAAAATATGTCCCACTCCATCTTCGTGAAGAAGAAAAATCTAGTGTGGAAAAACAAAGAATGAGAGAGGGCAAGTGCAAACGTTGCGGTGAAAACTGGGACCCTAAGCACAGATGTGCTAATGGAAAAACGAAAAATCTATACAGTTGTGAAGCAACTAATGACACTAACAATAATGATTCATATATAGAAGGATTAGAAGACAACTTAGAGTTCTCTCCAGAAGTGGATGGCGAAACTATTCCGCAAGTGTCATTATCAGCTATGACAGGCATATCACAACCTCAAACCCTAAGGTTAAGAGGACATATCAAGAACAACAACGTAATGGTTCTCATCGACACTGGCAGTACCCACAATTTTCTAGATTCAACCATGGCAAAAAGACTTAACATATTTACCTTCCCCATGCCTAATATGAACTTAATGGTGGCCGATGGTAAGAAGATTGAGAAAGTAGGGAAATGCCATAAGGTCAAACTACAAATAAAAAACTTTCATTTAGAATCTCCATTCTACACCGTTCCATTACGAGGAGTAGATGAGGTCTTAGGAATTCAATGGCTACAAACTTTAGGTACTTATTCTGCCAACCATCAAAAGCAGTT
The DNA here is from genome assembly GCA_034641835.2 of Pinus albicaulis. Taxonomy (NCBI): domain Eukaryota; kingdom Viridiplantae; phylum Streptophyta; class Pinopsida; order Pinales; family Pinaceae; genus Pinus; species Pinus albicaulis. The sequence goes on from CM076574.1 coordinate 326,556,162, forward strand.
TATAAGTTTTAAGTGGAAAGGGCAGAAACACAAGTTGTATGGATTCCAAGCCCCAGAAGATCAAGTTGTATCTTCCTCTCTGATGACGAAGATGATTCAAATAGGAGCGCCAACATCTACAGTACAATGTCATCAGTTAGAAATGTTATCTTCAAAAGGGAGCCACGAAGAGTCACCAGAAGAACAAGGACTAGTTCGGACACACGAAAAAGTATTACAGGATCTACCCATAAAAGTGCCTCCAGATAGGAAAATCAAACGTCCAATAGAAGTCAAGACAGGATCCGACCCTGTCGATATCAGATCTTTTCACTATCCAGATCAACAAAAGATTGAACTCGAGAATATGCTCCACGATCTTTTTAAAATGTGGGAAGCAAGAGCCCACCGCTCAAGAAACCCAGGTGTTCGTCAACATTGTCCATCGTTACGTATGCTTTGAGGACAAAGCATCTTTAAGAGAGGGGCAATGTTATGTATATTTTATTAATTATTAGTTAGATATATCTTAGGTTTTATTAAGTGAAAGGGCATGATCAAAGATCATGCCTCTTCACCAAGGGACACCATGAGGCTATATTTAAAGCCTCGGTGATTCCCCATTGTAATCATATCTCATATCTCATCTTTTATCAATAATAATATATACTTATTCAAGTTTACCAGAGTTTTTACACTCCAGCAGATTGGACCCAAAACAGAGGTAAATTATCCTTCCTTTCTTTCGTTGTTCTGACTTCCTTTCAACGCATCAATTGTACACTTAACTCATTCTTAAACTTCGGATCTTAGTCAATCCTTGTCTGAACTGTTACAAACCCTTATCTGAATTGCCCCCTGCAATCTAGCCTGAGAATCTCAAAGATATGCGAGATGTTTTGTGTGTCATTTGAGTGAAGTCCATATGGATATGTATATATAGTGGTTCGACCCTGTTTATTAGCCGACCTTAGCGAGTGAACCTTTGTGAATTATTTCAGTGAGCCGACATGACTAATAGTGCATCTTGAAGCCGACATCATCAAGGAGACTTCTCATCATGTTTAGGTCGACTTGTGGAGCATATTGCCAAGGTCTTGGAGCATGCAATCATATCAACAATTTGTCCCTTTACAAGTGTAACATCACTTCATATACATGACTCTTAAATTATATTTATGACAAGATGACAAACTCCTAAAGACATCAAGAGGAAGTCATTGACCTGTAATAAAAACTCCTTGCTCATGAAACCCATGAAGCAAGTATTTACAAAATACATTTTATTATCTTTGTCTTCTTCATTACCAAACCTAGTTACACTTTCCAACACTCCCTCTTAACTAGGGAGGTATTCATAATGGTACATGGTCACTCTCAATCTAAAGAATCTCATAAGAAGAATTTGATTGGTAATCCATCTGTTATAGCATCATATTAGCCAGCAATGTTATAGTGCAAGGCCTTGAATAACAACTCCATCTCTCAACAAGACCAAGAGCTACAATGTTGGTGAGACCAATGATTATAGACACCTTCATCATTGTCTCCAAGGTACATACTCCACCCAGGTGTTCACTGAGTATGACCTTAAAGGACTATTCTTATCGAGATAGCTAATCCTCAAATAATATCCATCCTTTCACAACTACTCTTTCCATAGATTTCCTAATACATCTCAAAAGAGTAATGGATGCCAGATGATTACTCAATCCCGCATTCTGTCTTGCAGGTGAAGACCAAAATGATGTGTCTATTTCTCCCTCTTAACTAGGGAGAACATATTCCTAAACTTCCCTTTTGGCTTAGGAATTACCGAGTTTATTCCAAGTAAAACTTATTAACTAGGCTCCCTCTTATCCAATGACTTGTCCAAGCTCCCAGGGACTTGCTTCCAAGCTCCCTCTTAGCCAAGGACTTGTCTAGGATCCCAAAGACTTGCTTTCAAGTTTTTATCAAGTAAAAAGCTTATTACCAGGCTCCTTCTTAATCAGGGACTTGCTTCCAAGCTCCCTCTTAGCCAAGGACTTGTCTAGGATCCCAAAGACTTGCTTTCAAGTTTTTATCAAGTAAAAAGCTTATTACCAGGCTCCTTCTTAATCAAGGACCTGCAGCAACAATGATGAAAACATCTAACTGCTCATGAAGGACTCCTTCCGTTGATGTCATGAATTGAGGAGCCTTCAACTTTGGGATCTCTTCATAGGGCACACAAATCATCCATCACTTTCATCCATGAGTCATGTCTTCAGAAAGTGATCCATCAATAGTCTAGCTTCATGCCATGCTGCTTTCCTTCTAATCATACGTCTTCCAAGGATCTTTCATCTTGTCATATGGTTGTCAACCTGTGGAAGACATACTTCCCTTTGGCAACCTCATATAAGCTCACCAGGTATTAGTTAATTATAAATATGAACTTTTAAATCAAAAGTTACCTTAGCGATGATCTTTCACCATGACATCTTCTTGTAGGAATCAGCATCCTCTGTTACAGATTGACACGTCTCCTAAAGATATGTATTGTGAAGGGTCTCTATCTTTTCCAGACTTCTATCAGAGTCCACATATCTTCCCAAGAGATCTCCTAGTCAAATCTTCTTGGCTTCCTTCGATGTTGCATGCTTCTTTCCATGGTTGTACTTCTCACAATCTCTACCTCCACACAATTTTATTTTCATTTCCAAGAACTTCCACTATGCAGTTCCTTGATAGTATATAATCACCTCATATTCCATATGAGGATGTATTATGTTGATTTCGTCTAGTGTGGAACATGTCTATTGACAACTTGTGCATCGAAAGAGTTTATGCTTTCTTTGATCATACTTCTTTTACCTACAATCATATGGCTTGTCTACATAGCAACCAATATCAGCATAAATATATATGTACCTCATTTCCTTTCTTTGAGTCATCTTGCATTAGATTTCCTTGGAGTGAAGAGTTTCATTCCCTTGACATGCTTCATCAATATGTCATTATTTCTAATCCCAACATTCTGCAAGTTAGAATTCTCAAGGAAACCTTTTTCTTTCTTTCTAACCAGTGAATCCAAAGAGGATTGCATTAGAAAATGTCAGCACCTGTGTCCTTATTGATTGTTGAATGATGACCTTTGATCTTCATGATTGCCTTCTATAATTGTTGTTTTCAGTGAGGTTCCTAGGAGCCACTTATAGCATAGATGTCACATATGTGTTACAGACATCCTCCTACAATGAGTGCTCCTCCTTCAATGCTTCCATCATGATGCCAGTCCTGGAGTTATGCATTTATACCATGCTTCCTAACATACTATTTTACAATTGACAGAAACCTCTTAAAGAGAAAGATGATCTCAATCATAGAAGAGATCTTTCACTTCTTCTTTCTTAGATTTATTTTGCATCAGGTTCTTTCCTTTCTTCAGTGACATGGGCTTCAATCTCTTTATTTGATCTTGTATCAACTTTAGCTTTTAACCTCGTCTCTTTTATCTTACATAGAGACCATATATCCTGGAATTGTGTTGCTTCTTTCTTCCTATAGATACTTGAAGTGAAGTTTCCCAATCCCTCTGGTAGAGCATTCAGCATCACTGTAGTTATTTCTCTATCAAAAATTACTTCTTCGAATTCCTGCAGTTGATCTCATGCTTCATAAAGTATGAAGTTATGCCTTCTCTTGATGTCTTCAACCTGTATAGTTCTTATCTCAGAGATATTACTACTCCTGCAGTACTCATCAAGAATAGCTCCACCAATTTTCCCATATATTTCTTTTGAAGATTCTAGTTTTGATACATAGGGGATGAGAGAGTCCTTTGTGGATTCTATAAGAATCCTCTAGGCTCTTATGTCTCCCTTCATGTATTTGGCATGACTTCATTGTCCTTTTCTTCCAAGCAAGAAAGTTTGAAATCCTAACTAGTTTGTTACTTTCTTTGCAAAAAGACATTTTGAGATTCATATGAAGTCATAAAGATACTTACTTGAGTAGATGTTTTTCTTCTTCTATCGGTTTCCTTGTTGATGATGATGTAGATAGCAGCATGAGCTCCCTCTTAGATTGGCTTCTTTAGATCACCTTTAATCCTTGATGATGATGATGATCAAAGATGGCTTGATGATGTCTTTAGCAAAATGATGATTTGGCTCCAATCACGAGATAGCTTTAGATTCCTTGAAAAGATTGCCTCCTTGATCCTGCTTTTCCTCTTGAGTGAGTTCGTTGAGTAAGGTCTTTGATGGCTTGAAGGATTCTCCAATTTCTGCAAATTGCTCCCTTCGTGTATTTGGCATGACTTCATTGTCCTTTTCTTCCAAGCAAGAAAGTTTGAAATCCTAACTAGTTTGTTGCTTTCTTTGCAAAAAGACATTTTGATAGATTCATATGAAGTCATAAAGATACTTACTTGAGTAGATGCTTTTCTTCTTCTATCAGTTTCCTTGTTGACAATGATGTAGATAGCAGCATGAGCTCCCTCTTAGATTGGCTTCTTTAGATCACCTTTAATCCTTGATGATGATGATGATCAAAGACGGCTTGATGATGTCTTTAGCAAAATGATGATTTGCCTCCAATCACGAGATATCTTTAGATTCCTTGAAAAGATTACCTCCTTGATCTTGCTTTTCCTCTTGAGTGAGTTCGTTGAGTAAGGTCTTTGATGGCTTGAAGGATTGTCCAATTTTTGCAAATTGCTCCTTCTTGAATGACTGTTGATCTTCCTAGCTCTAAACATTGATTCTTCAATGTAGATCTCTAACTTTTGCCTTCTAGAAAAATTAATCCTTGATCTTCTTGGTACTTGAGTGTCTTCTTGCAAATAGCCCTTTCTAGCACCTTAGTTCTGATACCATTTAGAGAATTTGGTAGGGAAGTGTTTAATTCAATTCTCTTACTTGATAACTACTTGTGTTATACTTGTTATGCTTCTATTACTTAGATCTTATCTTCGTTAGCTTATTATGTTCTTCATCAAGTCAATTATCAAAACACAAGAGACAAAATTTTGGCTCTTCAAGCCAGGGCCAAAACCTCTCCCTCTTGGAGAGGAAAACCCGAAAGTAATTCTTCTTCTAGACCTTCAATTGACAAGTACCATGACCTTGACTCGGACCCTTGACATCAACATGCCTCCAAGATCCTTGTCACTGCTCTTTACCCTTCTCTACACCGTACTGCACCACTACCAAACTCGGTCCCTAACTGATGTACTCATGTTTGTTCCTTCTTCCTTAGCCTTATCCTAGAATCTCCTTCTCGGCCTATTATCTGCACCTTTGATACCCAAGACATAGTCCTTGTACTTGCTTGTATATTCCTCCTTAACATTGAGCTTATCCGAGAGTAAAATGGTCTCCTTAACACTTGTGATATCCTTTTCTACGTTGTCAGTATACCAGATTAAGGATCGTATTCCTAGCTAAACTATATCCTTTTCTTCCACACGGATTCTTCTCTTTACTAGATTGATTACAATTTTGTATCTTCGCACTTAATCTCAGATCTTGACGTGGCAGATTGGACCCAAAACAGAGGTAAGTTACCCTTCCTTTCTTTCATTGTTATGACTTCCTTTCAATGCTTCAATTGTACCCTTAACTCGTTCTTAAACTTCAGATCTTATTCAATCCTTGTCTGAACCATTATAGACCCTTATCTGAATTGCCTCCTGCAATCTAGCCCGAGAATCTCAGAGATATGCGAGATGATCTGTGTGTCATTTGAGCGAAGTCCATATGGGTATATATAGTGGTTCGACCATGTTTATTAGCCAACCTTGGCCAGTGAACCGTTGTGACTTATTTCAGTGAGCCAACATGACTAATAGTGCATCTTGAGGCCGACATCATCAAAGAGACTTCTCATCATGTTTGGGTCGACTTGTGGAGCATATTGACAAGGTCTTGGAGCATGCAATCATATCAACAATTTGTCCCTTTACGAGTGTAACATCACTTCATATACATGACTCTTAAATTAACTCTTAAATTATATTTATGACAAGACGACAAACTCCTAAAGACATCAAGAAGAATTCATTGACCTATAATAAAAACTCCTTGCTCATGAAACCCATGAAGCAAATATTTACAAAATACATTTTATTACCTTTATCTTCTTCATTACATAAATTCCTAAATACTAGTCATTATGAAGATTGAACCTAGTTACACTTTCCAGCACACCATAGAAGAGAGTACTTCATGGATCCCTGGCACCATTCAATGATTACCCGTGTTCCACCTTTTGAATGAGGATGATACACCTGGTTCACCATGCCCAACCGGCTCCACACTTGCACCATACACTTGGCAGATGCTCCAAGATCCAGATGAGGATGTGTCTCACTATAGGAGACAAAGGGAGGGCTTATGTCATCATCCTAGCCCTTACATGTGGTTTACAAGCACTATTAATCCACTTGGAGACCCATGAGGATGTCATTGTGCCCCCACACCCACTTGGGAGCACCACATGTGACTTGCTTGGAAAACAAGGGGCCAACCCCATGTCCACTATGTTTGGAGCCTTTTCACTCACTTTGGCACATTTGGACTCCATTCAATGGCCCAACGACTCATCATATTCATTATTTTGCCCTCTTTAGAGGCTATTCTTTGTATTATTGAGCTATCTTAGTGTGCTTGTCACCAAGTCATGTCATTATTGAGCACTATTTTATTATTTGGGGCTAAGTAAGACAAATTAGGCTATTCAAATCCCCTATTGGATTATATAAATAGATGAGAGGCTCATTCATTCCTCTCATCATCCCTTGGGTTGGAGGCGCACTTTTTGTTGGGATAACTTTTTGGAGCTTTCTTGATGCACTATGATGTTTGGATTTTCGCTATTGTCTTTGGAGATTCTTTTTAATGCAAAGTGGATGAATGGCTATACTCTCTCTCTCTCATGTAAGTCGATTTTTTAATGCTATTATGTCCCCTATTGGATTGTATAAATAGATGAGAGGCTCATTCATTACTCTCATCATCACTTGGGTTGGATTAGTATCTCCTGAGAGATTATCGCACTTTTTATTGGGATAACTTTTTGGAGCTTTCTTGATGCACTATGATGTTTGGATTTTCGCTATTGTCTTTGGAGCTTCTTTCTAATGCAAAGTGGATGAATGGGTATACTGTCTCTCATGTATGTCGAATTTTTTATGCTATTCTTGTTATCTTACTTGTCAAATGCATGTATTATGTTATCATTATTCTTGTATGGGTTAATGTAATGTGAAATTCTTCTGGTACCTTGAATAAGTGATTTAATGCATGTGTTGCTCTTTGAGGTATTGGGTGGGTGAATGTTCCTAAAGGGACCTCTTAGGTTGAAAGACCTTGAAACTTCATCTCTTTGGCAAATTTGAAGTATAAATCCCTATTGACCTAATTGTTGCCCTTGGAGAGGGGCTAGCAAAGATCAATTAGGGCTCCTTAGCTCAAGAAAACTCTCGATCTATGTGTATCATGACTCCATTAAGCCCAAGCAATAAGAAATTGATCCTTGTATCCCTATGGTGGTCAAATTTACCTCTCTTTTCTTCACCCTTCCAAATTCTAGGCCTAACCCTAGAGAGTCACCTAGGGCATCAAGTGGAATGTTTTATAGCCATCCAAACACCTTGAAAATTGGTCCAAAACTGCGTTAGAGTCTTCTCAAGGGGTCCTCCAAATTTGACCACAATCCAACGGTGGAATCTCGAGATATCGCAAGCCCTATCTCGAGGATCATTTCTCTCCCTAGGTTGATTTGGGTTCCTGTCCTCATTAGGTTCATTGCATTTAAATTTCAAAACAAAATTAGTCCTTTGTTCCTATCCTCTTCCCTAATTAGGTCAAGCCCCTCCTTGAGTGATCAACTCCATACTCTGACCTAGTTTGGGCCCACTTGGCTTCTTTGTGGTCCCACAAATTTACAACTCAAATTCCACAAGGATTACTTGGAAGTCATTCCTTCATTGGGATCCTTGAGTCTATGAACCTTCTTGTCAAAGCATATTCCTTAAACCTAAACTCAAGAATACCTTGGTCCTTCCTAGAGAGCCAATCACCTTGATTCTTAAGCAAGCCATTTGTCTGAGCCTCTTGTGAATAGGCTTTGGGAATCATTCCTAATCCAATCGTTGATATATTCATCATTGTGATTCCTCTTATAATGGGTCTCCTCCCATCGGTGAAATTTCGTGAAGAGCAGGGAGCTTTAGCTGAGGTGAAAATGGGTTATCGCTCCATTGTTGCCCCTTGACCTAGTAGTTTCTCTATAGGACCTCCTCCTAGGACCCTTGCTCGTTTGAGCGGAAACATTTTTAGCGTTGTTGCTGGGGACATGAGGTGTGTGTCTTGTTCCTCATACAACATTATTGACATATCATTTTTGTGACTCCAATGGAAGAGCAAAGCCCTAGTTCTTCATTGAACTTTGAGGTTGATGCTTGTTGGGTGAAGCAAGCATTTGACTACGCATCTTTAAATTCACCCTAGCGACTCCTACGTAATTTACATGTATATCTCAATAGGATGTCTTTCTTTGATGATTTTCCCGCTTTGGACATCGCTAGCATCCATGGGCACCCTAATCATGTCACAAGAAGGATGGTACGTGGGGTACCCATGTTTGATTGTGATCCACTCTCCGCAATTGATAATGTGGAAAGATTTAATGCTCATACTTCAAAGGAGAAAGTGGTCCACCAAGATGTCCTTATGTTGTTGTTCATGACATCTCCCTGTGGTCATAACTCATGGTTGCAAAATCACGAACCTAGGAGCATCTCATCTATTGAGGAATTCTTTAATGGCTTTCTTAGACATTCTCAAGGATGCCCTGAATTAAACATTCAAGAGGAAATCTTCATTGAGCATCATCATGATCTTGGGAATCTAGATGATGACTAGGAAAGGGGGCCCTCCCTAGGTCCGCATGACGAAAGATGGGATGATGATAATTCTGAAAGCATGTGTGATAGGGAGGGTGAGTTTGGTTGCACTGGCTTTATAATTACACTTAGTATTAGCCTTGTACCATATACATGTTAGGGTAAGATGCATTGCATGTTGATTTTTCGCATTAGAACTAACATCATATCATATTATCATACTAGATTAGTTGCATCTAGATTATAATTGCATTTAGAACAATTTTATGGCCTACTACTAAGAATGGGTGATCATAAGACACCACAAAGACATGTTGCCTTGTTTGCTTGGTCTTTGATATCTGCAAGTAACAGATCTATGGTCCCAAGAGGTTGTTGGTGTTCTCGTGACCTACCATTCGAGTACATTCATGCACCCTTCCGAGAGTTCATGTCCCAGTTGGAGCCACATATTACCCACTACCTGTGGGTACTATGCATAGGAGAAATTTTCTCCTAGATGGTCTTCAGCCAGCAGCAAGCAACACCTTGCAGTCACCAGATAGTTCGATATGCCACTTTGTGGGAAATGGACATCTTGCAATGATAAGTGGAAACCCTTTGTACCCTATGCTAGTCTTCATTGGAGCAGCGCAAAAAGACTAAAGTGGGTTGAAGTCCCTGAGTAGCTGAGGAGTAGCAATGGGCAGTTGTGAGTTGTTCACAAATAAAGTTGTGAACAACTCAACAAGAGTCTCGATGTGTTGTGCCCTTGGTGGACAAAGGCACAACTAGTGAGCAGATTAACAGTCGAGGTTCAATGGCCAAATAGACTTGGAGCATTGATAGAGGCAAGAGTTGCAACTTGGGAGCCAAAGGACAGGGAAGGTACAGGGTACAACCGAGAGGAGCTGAGATAGTGCACCATGGTCGAATGGTCAGAGTATCTTGTTGAGGGTAGATCGGTTGTCGATGGACTGACACCAAGCCCTAGTTTTGTATTCTTGTACTAGTGGATATTCGAGGGCCATTATCCCTGGTATGGGAGCCCTAGCTTGTTGTATTATTCAGTTGGATTAATATAACGAAGTTGGGTTATTATACATAATTTGTGTAAAAAGTTGCCTATATTGTGTGCATTAGTAGATTTACCGTTGTTTATATTATGTTGTGCAAAGTAGCTTCTTTGTGAATCTTGGTTTGGTAGCGTCAATGATTTAAGATTCTATCCTAGACACCAAAATCGTGGAAAAACAACATGGTATCAGGGCATGTTTGAGCTATTTTCAAGGACAGTGAATCAGAGTGTGCATAGCGAAGCAACTCAAAGGGAGTTGTGGGTGTCTAGATCATGGAGCAAGGGTTCAGCTGAAGACATGGAGATGTGGTCTTGAGAGACTACATGGTGATATGGGTTGGGAGTTCTGGTGGATCGGTGATGAACCTGGTGCACTTCAGTATGTTGTGTGGTGGTTTGCAGATCGTGGACTTCCTATGTCTTGTCATGGATGGTTGATACAGCTCGAGAATTTCATTAGCATCGACGAGATCAACATGATCAAGATGGCTTCATGTGATGGACTAAAGATTGGCAAGTTAGAGTCTTCATCAGATCGTGATGTTGCATATCTGAGATTGGAGGGATTTGCACAAGTGGTATTTATCCAGGATGATGAGTGCTTGCAAGACTGAGCCAATGGAGATCATGTAGGCTCAGAGGGAGCAACCTTATGGAGGTTTGGAATCTCCAGGTTTAGATGTGATGAGGTAGAGGCACTACCGAGATTGTTGGGTTCACTCTACAAAGTATGTTGCAGGGATGGACGACATATGGGCTAGTGTCGTCGGAGATGATGATGGAGACTTCCTAGTCTTGTAGGTACCTCCCTCGCTAATAGGGCGTGTTGATTTTTGGTAGCTTGGGAGGTACTCCAAGCCCTAGCGTTCAGGGTTTGGAGGCTAGAGGCACACAAAAGTCTTTTGTGGACTTGAAACCCAAGCCTGGGATTTTGCACCCAAAGCTGTTGAGCCAAAATCATGATGAGGTCTTGACATGTGATGGATGGAGATGATAAAGGGCTCTAAGAGCAACCAAATGCATCAAAAATCATCGAAATCCATGTTGTCAATCTTGAGATATGAATTTTTGAATGTCGTGTGTGGGCTTGTCTATGAAGAAGTCAAGTTGCCCTAGTTGTTAGAGGCCTAATGAGAGTTGTATAAGCCCACCAAGGGCATGCGTTGGAGCCCTTGAGAACACTATAAATTAAGGTCATGTGAGAGTCCTTTCTAATATATCTCTCAAGTACATTCACATCATAGAAGAGCTCTTAAAGAAGGGTGCAGATCTGAGGAAAGGACACAAGCAGCTAGAGCACGAGTTTGGTGGTAGGCTACCTCTATTTTAAAAGGCTTTTCTATGGAAGAAGGCCACAGGTCTAAGGCAACCACCAGGTGCTTAAGGGACGTGTCTTGGCCAAATTTAAAGGCAAACTCCCTTACCAGATCAGGCCACATATCTAAGGTGAGTTTGAGGGTTTTATGTGCCAAGTTTAGTGTGGGTTTGTATCTTTGTTCAGACCGCAGGAGAGGAGATGCTACATTAGCATGTGGGTGACATGTTTTAGGGGTCGTAAGGCCGAGGGAGGCTCTTCCCTTCAAGTCGCAGTCACAAGAAGGCTCAGTGTAGTTGAATAGGGGTGTTAACCCTTGCAAGGAGGCCAAGACCTATTGTTGTAGCATGACCACATGTTGTAAGGTACCTTGAGAATGATCCCAGTGGTAAACAATGTGTGAAAAGTATCTTGTAGGGGTAGCAAAGGAGGCAGCAATGTTGAGCAAGGTAAACACAGTGATCACAAGACTGTTGTAGCAGATTTGGGAGAGTGTTTCATGCCCTAATCAGTGACAGAAGCTACAGTAATATGCACAGAACCCAAGGGCAAGAAGGCAGCAACAGTATGGTTGCAGATGGTCTCTTGATGATGTGATGCTAGGTGGATGGGTGTATGATGTGGTCCTTGTTTGGATCATTGCATTCAAATTTCAAAAGAAAATTAGTCTGTTGATCCTATTCTCTTCCCTAATTAGGTCAAGCCCCTCCTTGAGTGATCAACTCCATACTCTTGACCTAGTTTGGGTCCACTTGGCTTCTTTGTGATCCCACAAATCTACAACTCAAATTCCACAACGATTACTTGGAAGCCATTCCTTCATTGGGATCCTTGAGTCTACGAACCATCTTGTCAAATCATACTCCTTAAACCTAAACTCAACAATCCCCTTAGCCCTTCCTAGAGAGCCTATCACCTTGCTTCTTAAGCAAGTAAGCCATTTTCCTGAGCCTCTCTTGTGAATAGGCTTTGGGAATCACTCCTTATCCAATCGTTGATCTATTCATCATTGCGATTCCTCTTATACTGGGTCTCCTCCCATCAGTGAAAGTTCGTGAAGAGTAGGGAGCTTTAGCTAAGGTGACAGTGGGTTATTGTTCCATTGTTTCCCCTTGACCTAGCAATTGCTCTATAGGACCCCCCCCCCTTCCTAGGACCCCTAGGAGTTTGAGCGGTAACAAGTAGTCAAGGTAAAAACATAGGCTTACATCTAAGAATGCCTAAACCATTTCAAAATTTGAATGGTTAATTCTTAGCTCTTGATGAGAGTGTAAAGTCATACAAGTCCTTCCAATAGTCTATGTTTATGGTTAGATATTTAGCAAATATTGCATAACCATGATCTTCCATCAAAAGCAAAACTTTAAGACCGTTAAGCCTCCAACTCACTGGAACATATTTTCACCTTATAAACAGAAGCTTGAACTCGGCAATTAGCTCAGGGTTTAGTGCAATTTCAGCTTTCCTCCTAACCACGACCTTCCAAGACTTTGGTAAAAAATATTATTCCTTTCCTTTAACAGCTAATCATGTTTGAAACTGGGTCTGGCCTTGCCATTTTACATGAGCTTGAGTCGGTTGTCAGATGGAAAATTTTAGGGGCTAATATTCGCAAGTGGGCTATTTTTCCATGTTTTTTCCAAAAAAAAGATTCGCCAATTTCCAATTTTTTCTAAAATTTATTCGCCCAAATTTTATAGTACAAAATTATTCTACCTAAAAATCGCCAAAATTTTATATACAATAATATAAAATTATTATAGATAAAATTATTTTTAGAAAAAATATCCCCAAACATTTTACAATTTGCATATTAGGGAATAGTAAGATTCGCCAATGCTTCTAAACTTCAAGATAAATTTCCATCCTTAAAATTTTCCCTACTGGTTGAGTGGTGTGCACTTCTTGAGCTTCAGCTTCACCTATTGGTTTTCATTTTTTGTTTGTAAAAATTGCAAAAGACTTGGTACATCCTTCTACTTCATGTCTACAAGGTTTAGAGTATTAGGATCTCCAAGGAAGACCTCTTAAATCCCATGGTTGATTGATTTGGAGTCCCACAGATATATGCAACCCTAAAGTTAACAATGATTTCAATTGCAATCTTTGGGTGCACCATCATGTCAGTTAACATAATCTTGCCACACACAAAAACAATTCTCTTCTTAGCACAAATTTTGATTATAGTTCCTTACGCTTTTCTCCCAGTTTTAGAATGCTTTGACTAATTTTACAATTGTCACAACTTCATCTCTTATTTAATTAGATTTCCTTTCACATTTCAATTCATTTCCAATTGTAACATACATTTAATTTGCAACTATTCATATATGGTTAAATGAGGAAGTGTAACACAACCCCCTCCACCTTAAAATGCTTTGTCCTAAAAGAATGTAAGAGGATTATTTATTTTTTATGCTCATTTTCTCATGAAATATTCCTTAACATGCATCTCCTTCATTTGATGAGGTATTGTCTAGATCTCGAAGATTTCAATTGTCAATAAAAGTCTTCAAGTTCAAGAAGTTTGTCATCAAAATGAAAACGATCTTATGTGAATTTTCAAGATCATTCTTCGCAACTTAGACTCTAATATCATGTCAAAGAAAGACTCTGAAGAAAGTTCGATTTTACTAACAAGCCTCATTCCACGATCAAATTGTAAACCTATTAATGGGATGTTGAAATACATTATCAAGGTTTTTGATAATTTAACACATCTCTTGAATTTCAAAAGCTAATAGTTTTGGGGGTGATGTTTTGACATGATACATTTGTTAAGGAGGCTAAAACTTTTGTGCATATCATTTTTCAATCAGATGTGAGGACACTGATTGGAATGGAAAGGAAAAACTATTAAGCTTGTACTTTCGACCTTACCAAGTGAACTCGATAATTGATTTATGAAACTCATAGTGAAGACATTGAGTTTATCCATCCATTATACCACAATATCCACATCAATTTCCGAAGGTAAGGACTTCATGGTGAAAGCTTGTATAAATAACTTCACCTTGTTGCATATTCCCATAGAAGGAAGAGTATTTTAATAGCAACCATCATTTGGAAAGTTTTAACCTTATAGGCAAAAAAGTTTATTCACCTAGTAAGGCCAATATTAATGAATTTGTGAATACATTTGAAATTTCCTAACACTACGACATTATCTTTCTTAACATGATCCTTCACCATAAGAGGTGTAGCCAAAGAAACCATTGACATGGACTCTTCTTCTTATTCCAAGCATCCTCAACTTTGTCTTCACTCCTAGAAGACTTCCTAAGTCTCCTTCTTCTTCAATATTTCAACTTCACAAAGATATTGTTTCTTCTAGTAATTGCTTTGCTTGATGTTTCTTTTATCCCAATTCACGTCATTTTCCTTGGTCGTGTCATGGTCTTTGGGTCTAAGGTCTTGGTTTATCTCAATTTGAATCTGCTAGTGGAAGAGTTTGACTAAGTTTTCCCCTATAAAGGGGTTTTAGCCCTGGATGAGTGCCTGTTTCTCGTGTCCCTGATCTTCATGTTTTTGCTCTGATGATAGCTTGATGAGAAGAACATAAAGACGTTAATAAGAACATAATAATATCACAAGTAATTATCAACATAAGAAAATATTTCTGCCTTTCTGATTTTCTATCATGGAATCAGAACTAAGGTGAAGAAGAAGGAAAAAGGCAGATTGGAGATCTATTGAAGAAAAGGGGATCAAACAAAAGTCATTAAGGAAAAGGATTATATAAGAAGAGAAGTGTATTGTCTACAAGAACTATATCAACTTCAATGAAGAGAGCAAACAAGCTAGAAGGAGCCTCCAACTACAGGGCGTGGAAAAAGAGGATAGATCTTATCCTCGAAAAGCACAAAGTTTTGAATTTTGTTCAAGGAAAAATCAAGAAGCCTATTGATGAAGCAGAGAAAGAGAAGTTCAAAGAAACCAAAATCTTGGACATGAACCTAATACTGGATGGAGTAAGGGACAACCTAATAGATATCCAACATAGATTTTGCTCAAGAAATGTATGAGGCTCTCTCCAAATTATTCACCATCAAGAACATTGGTCAAATAGCAAGCCTCAAGAATGAATTAAGAGCTATTAAAATGACGAAAGACAATATTGTATCATCCTACTTTATAAGGATATCTAGAATTAGAGATGAACTCCAAGCAATAGATGAAGTTGTACCAGAAAAAGAGCTCGTAATTATTGCTCTTTAGGACTACTAAAATCTCAGAGTGCTTTTGCATCAGGAATTAACAGTTGGAAGGATACTCCAACATTTGAACAAATGTCGAATGCATGCAGTCAAGAAGAAGTCTAAATATCTGTTATGAATATAATTCATATAAAATTAATAAATATAAATATAAATATAATAATAATAATTAATAATTAATTAACTAATGGTTAGTTAGTTAGTAATGAAGAGGCATGTCTTAGAGACGTGACCATTCATGAAAGGGTACCTACCTAGGGTATATAAGCAGGCCCTCATTCTCATTTGTAATCTCATATCTTGCATCAATTCAATATACAGTTACATGTCTTACAATGGACATTTATGTCTTTGAAGTATTTTAAATATTTCCGTTACATATACGACTTTTGGTCGTTACATTAGTATCAGAGCCAAGTAGGTTGATCACCAGGCCCTTGGCCATCAATCTTTCGCCAACTTTGTTGTCATCGTAATCAAAGCGTTTCGCTACATATTTTGGAGATTCTCCATTTTCCCCAATTAACCCCTTAGCCATAAACAAAAACAAAACAAAAAAACTTATACATTAAAAAAAAAAAAAAATATTTAAATATATATATATATATATATATATATATATTATTAAAAATAAAATAAAATAAAGTATTATTTAAAAAAAAAAAAAAAAAAAGTCCAATGTAAATTTTGAAGGAGAACATTCATATATATTATTATTATTATCTAATTTTAAGGTCAAGACCAAGCCAGACACCAGATTGGTGTATGAGACCCCCCTGTTTGTGGGGCAAGGGACGCACCTCCACGCAACAATTTGGTTGCTAAGTCTACGAAGGCATACATACTCTAGCCCCCTCTGGTTTTGAACATGTGAATTCTTAGGAGGAAACACATGCTCTCAACCATTAGGCCTACTCAAGTTGTATTGATAAAAAGTGCATGATAAAAAGGTTCTACATTATTGATAAAAAGTGCATGATAAAAAGGTTCTACATTATTGATAAAGTCAAAAGAGAATCTTTCCAAATATCTTTAAAACTATACGTAAGAGAAGGAAGAGTAGATAAGATTATTGTGATTCTTCATTAAGTGGTTTACAAGCTCGTGGTTTTAGCAACCCATGGTATTTTCAAGGTAAAATAAGAACAAAAGGAATACGAAATCTCTTTATGTGAATTGTAAATTTTACTTTTTACGTGGAGAAAAGTAACCGAGTCAAAGGCACATAAGTGGACATATATTTTATATTATACCCCAAAGAGATGAATAGCCACGTTTCACTAGGGTTGTAACTTTTCAAAAAGACAAAAAAAAAATTATAAATATATATATATATATATATATATATAAAGTTAATAAGGAAAAAGGTTTAAAAAAACTATAAAAAAGAGAGTTTAAGAAAAAAAACAATTATTGAAAATATAATAATATAATAATATATATATATATATATATATAGTTAATAAGGAAAAAGGTTTAAAAAAACTATAAAAAAGAGAGTTTAAGAAAAAAAACAATTATTGAAAATATAATATATATATAATAATAAAAATAAAATAAAATAAGTGGAGACAACTGTTGAACAAAGAAGATGAATAATCTAGGTATGAGGGAAGAAAAGATGAGTTCCACACAACAATCGTTAATTTGGACTAAATATCCATTTTGTATAGACATTATTAGATACACTTATATTGAAAAAAAAAAAGCAATTTAAAATGTCTAGCATGTGAAAGATTATTTAGTACCGAAGAGCATCAAGACAACGCTCAGACACAAATTAAAAGATTAAAGAAAGAAATCGCAAAACTTCAACAAAAGAACGAAGCATTAGAAAAGAAATATAAAGATCTCGAAAATCGGTTTCATGAAAAATCAACAGAAAGCAACGAAGAAATTTGGTGTCTATGGGACCACAATGCAAAATTACTTTCACATATAAAAAATTCCAAGGTTAAGAAACAAAGACTAAAACAAGAAAAGGAAAGTTCTGATAAGGAACTAAAGGAGAATCTATTCGAAAAATAAAAAGAAAGTTTGTTCCTAAAAAACCTTAATAAAAAATTATTAAATCAAATCAAAATTTTAGAAGATAAAGAGATAGATACTAAGGACAAAGTCAACGATTCAGAAAATGGCGAACTTTCACGTCTACGGAATCATAACCAAGCCTTACTTATGCAAATAAAGAAGCTTAAAAGTGACAAGAAATCATTAAATGACAAGTTAGAACAACTTCAAGAAGTAGTATCGAAGTCTCTAGTCGTCTCGGTCCAAGTTGAAGATAAAGAAACGAATATCGATCCAATCAAAATCGTAACTCAAGTAAAGGATAGACCTATTGAAGTGAAGACATATTCAGAAATTGCAGTTCAAACAATAGACCTTCCAAATGATGATTCAGTAACCAACTCAACAACAACAACACCTGAAGGAATTCAAGAAACTACCACTAACATGATAAGGAAGAGTCCAACCAAAAGAACTTTTTATCAACATCTGAATCACAAGAGCAGACTTTCCAATCAATCTACGTACCAATATCACTCACAACACAAACAACAGAGGTATGTTCCAAAGAGTACTGAAGTTTGCAAAATCCAGTCCTATTATAACTATTCATCACAAAAACAATTCCACAAAAGATTAATCTAGGATGGTCCAATCCATTCTTGGTACAACAATTATGTCTATCACCCAAAGTATCATATCGTCTTGTATCAACAAAGATGAAGGTTCAGAGACAAGAAAATATTCTTAGTAAGCTTTGACGACAAAGCTTCTTGAAGAGAGAGGCAATGTTATGAATATAATTCATATAAAAATAATAAATATAAATATAATAACAATTAACTAACTAATAGTTAGTTAGTTAGTAATGAAGAGGCATGTCTTGGAGACATGACCATTCATGAAAGGGTACCTGCCTTGGGTATATAAGCAGGCCCTCATTCTCATTTGTAATCTCATATCTTACATTAATTCAATATACAGTTACATGTCTTACAATGGACATTTATGACTTTGAAGTATTTTAAAGATTTTCGCTGTGTATACGACTTTTGGTCGTTACTTGGTATCAGAGCATTCCTCTGAGTATACGAACTTTGTTCGTTACAATATCATTAGTAAACAACAAGAAGGCAGATGAAGAAGAAAATACCTCTAATGCCTATTTTGTTCATCACAAGAAAAAGGGATCCTTCAAGAAGTTCAAAGGACCAAAGAAGAAAGTTGATAATCCAAAATTGAATATTACAACTGTCATAAGATGGGTCATTACAAGAATCAATGTCCTGAGAATCCATGGAATAAGAAGAGAGATAGGGAACAAGCAAATATTAGCGATGAAGCTCCACATAAGAAGAACAAGACTGTGGAATTGGAAGTCTAAGGACTTATATTACTAAGTCCTCTCTCACATTCCCTCCTAGTCTTCTATTCTAAAGTTTTGTATTGTTTTCCTTTATGTGTTGATTTCTAGAATCTGTAAGTCTAACATGCCTTGTTAGAACATTTCTTTAATTATTTTGATAAGTCGTAGGTGTCCCTCAGAAAGATTGAATTATGAGGGATCCTCCACCATTTTACCAAAAGATAAGTATTATGTTCTTTGTTTTTCATATTTTCATGTTTGGTTTCCTTCTCACATCAAGATCTTGTTTGTATTGTATGCTAATAACCTTTTCTTTATATCTTTTCCTTGGTAGGAAAGATTGCAAAATACACAAAGGTTATGTAAGAGACTTAAAAAGATAGATGTGAAGCATATAAAGCCCTTCAAGAATGGATGTCTTACAAGGTATATTAAGGAACAACTCAAGGTATGTCTTAGACTATAAGCTTTGTTATAAAGTTCTCTTCATGTAAAAGATACGATCATTCTTCTTTTATTTTTGCTTTACATTACTGACATCATTATGTCTAGGGTTTTGAATCTTAAAAATTATTGTTAGGGTGATTAATCATTAGATTAAATCTACCTTCGTCATACTATCATTTTGATCATTCTTGTGAAACCCTAACCTTTAGGGTTCACTATAAAATCCTAGCCTCTTGTTGCTAAGGGTATATCAATATTGATTATGAAACCCTAGTCTACTTAGGGTTGTTGATCAAAACTAGAAATCTTACTATTTTGATGTTTGGGTTTTGGTATTGTTATGATAGAAACAGTAGTTCTTTAGGGTTTGTTGTTAATGTCTAATTTATGTATTGAAACCCTA
The DNA here is from genome assembly GCA_034641835.2 of Pinus albicaulis. NCBI lineage: Eukaryota > Viridiplantae > Streptophyta > Pinopsida > Pinales > Pinaceae > Pinus > Pinus albicaulis. The sequence continues at coordinate 326,575,831 of CM076574.1, forward strand.
GATCTTTAGGGTTTGGTGAATTACAGTTTATGAGCAAAACCCCTGTAATATCTATAGTAAAATCTTAGGAATGAAACCCTAGGTGTATATTTGTCCGATCAAAACCCTAGCCTGGAGGAAAATTGTTGTATATCTAACTTCGATGTATTGATGTTTGTATTGATGAGAAATTCTAGTGCATGAAATCCTAGATATGTATATGCAAGTATGCTAACCTAATTGTTGATACTCATGTTTTAGTTTGTAAAATCTAGGGTCTATAAAACCCTAGTAGAGATTGATTTTCTAGGAGATGATGATGTCGTTTTTAATTGTTGATATGATTTAACTTTGATGATGAAAATCTAGGGTTTGTCATAAATCTCTGAAAGTAATATTGAAGCCCTAGATATAATGACATTGATATCTTGCTTTAAGTCTTGATGATGTAGTCTAGGGTTTGTGAAAAAACCCAAGCAAGAAGTTGAAGTCTAGCATGTAAAAAGATGTAACATTTGTTAATTATAAAACTAACTAGGTTTAGGTGTTTGATGTCTAAAGTCAAAATGCTTCCATTATAGTAATATGATTCTGATATAGTTAACTTCATGCTTCTATATATTTGTATTTGGCTGTACTTGCTATTAAAGTTTTGCAGGTACATAATCTTCAAGATGATGAAGATGCTCGAATGATAAGAGTGAGCACGATGAAGGAAGTTATATAAATGATGATGATCAAGATGACCTTGATGTCGTAAGAAGGAATGAAATCGTGAAAGGTTCTCCAATGTTATAGAAGAAGAAAGTGGTTGATCTTGCTAAGTTAAGAGGGAGCCTAGGTAGAAGAAAGAGTATATTTCCCTAGTTGAGAGGGAGGGCATATTATGACAGTGAATACCTTAAAGTAAGCAAAAGTACTATAGATGAATGTTCTCATGTTTCATAAAGTTGCAAACAAAAGACTTGAGAAGATCTAAGGATGTATTTGGTGCCATTGAAGAAATGAAAGAAGAAGAAAGCTTCCGACAAATTTCAACTCAATGATGAAAGTAGCATCAGAATGATTAAGGACCTTGAAGGTTTGTATTTACTTATATTTGAAAGTTTATTACTGATTGGGTTTGTGTTTGTACAAGTAAAAAAAAAAAGGTTGAACACTCTGGAAGCATGATAGGACAAATGGATATATTTGATTTACTTAATAGGGAGAAATGAAGCATCTTTGGCAAGATGCTTGAGAGGACATTTGGTCGCCCTATGTGTTGATGTCTAGATCTCGAAGAGGAAGGGTGGCGTTGGTCATGGAGCTCTGACCTTGGATATGCACCTAGATCCCTGGGTTAGTGGTAGAGCTTAAAAGCTTGATGGTACCTAGAGTGGCTAAAGCTTGAGTCCCCTTAGTCCCACCCGAATAGAATACCATGGTTAGGTATCTAGTCTGCAACACTGAGTGTGCTATGACTTCATAAAGCAGATAATTTTGAGATCTTCCATGTACCTTTGTATATATGTAATTTATGAATACCTCCCTAGTTAAGAGGGAGTGTTGAAGAATGTAACTAGTGTCGATCTTCATAATATATTTGAGTCATAAAAAGAAAAGAAAAGAAAAGAAAAAAATTATTATTAAAGAAATTGACATATTAAAGCATGGGTTTCATGCTTAGGTCAATTTTTTTTAGGTCAAAGCCTCCATTGAAGGCTTTTAGGGTTTATGTCAAGTATCCTTGTCCATTTCATAATGTAAAAGACCCTTCTTGGGCTCTATTTGTTAAGAAATAAATTTATTTTAATGTAAATTAGGTCTTCTAGGCCTCCTCCACCAAGTCGGCCTAACTAAGGGGCAAAAACTCCTATATAAAGGCAGCAACTCGACCTCATTTGACACACTCACTCATCAAGTTCGATCTAAAACTTCTGGGGCCAGAAAAAGTGTGAAATTCAAGGAAAGAAGAGGAAAGGGCTAGCGATGGTGAAGGAGATCTCTATTAAGCACAAGAAGTCGAAATTCTCTCTCTCTCCCTCTCTCTCTCTCTCATGTGAAATTGTTGAGCTTTTGGAGGGGCCAAAACTGTGGTGCTGAAGCTAGTCGGAAATTCTGAGTTGCTGAGGGGCCAAAAATTATGGATTGTTGTCGAGTTATAACTGTTGAACAAGGGACTATTGAAGGTTTTGTATTTCATTGGAAGGCTAACTTGGTGGAGGAGGAAGGTCTTTGGGTCTAAGGTCTTGGTCTATCTCAATTTGAATTTGCTAGTGGAAGAGTTTGACTGGGTTTTCCCCTATAAAGGGGTTTTATGTAATATCCCGAATGGGAAATAGACAGCAATACAAGCATACAACTATATAGAAAAATGCCGGAAATAGAACATAAAGCAAATACACATAAAATGCCGGAAATGCTAAGCCATTTTATTAATCTGAGAATATAAATGGGTACAATGGATAATCAGAATAATAGCACCTATCCTTGCACAAGGCAAGTGAAGAACCCTCTCAGAAAATAGGAAATGGTTGCTACAGAAACTGTGTCCCAATTACACAGGAAAAAGCTATAGTAAAAGCTAGCACAACTGTGAGATAAGAAGCCCAGGCCAGGGGCGTCCTGCAGGAATGATGAAAATCTCTGAACACTGAACTAGAAAACGGACAAGCCCGAAGCCATATACAAAATGGAATGACAGAAATCACCCCGGAAACCTCCTCTGAAAAGCAGCTGTCACACTACCGGACCTCTCTGTTGCTTTCGCCCAGACAAAATTTGAAATGGGGCCACAAATCCTCAGGAAACTCACCAAATGATAAACGTTGAACCTCCACACCGGAAGAGGCCTGAATCTCCTGCAGAAATCTCTACCACTGAACAGCTCCAACTCAAACTGCGTCCTCCCTCCAAGGACTGCGCAGTCACCCAATGAAGCTCAGCTCCTCAGCAAAACTCCCAACAAAACACTTGCAAATCTCCTGCTAAAGACTGAAGAAAAACCTTGCCCGAGCAGGCACTCGAAGTCCCCCGGGGCCAAGGGTGAGATCTCCGACCGGAGACACTCAGTCGCACTAAACAGTGCTGCAGACCGACTAAACAGCCAGCGTGCTCAAGTAGACAGAAGTCTAGCTCAAAATATCATCAACAATATCAATAATGCCAAATGGAATGGCTCTCCCACCTTTTATAGTGCTAGCTCCCCTCAAAACCCTAACGTGGTCCCCTCTCTCCACGTGCTCCTCCTACGCCTGCGCAGTTGCTTCTAGAGCCTACGTGAGGCCTTCCTCATACGTGGTGTGGACCCCCAAGGCTTCTCTTTAAGTCACAACGTTGCTCCTACTAGGAAGTACTTTATTTTATTAAAGTGAGTCGACCCCTCTTTCTCACTTTTATTTATTGATTAACTATAGTCGGCAAAACTATACAAAAATCAAATATTCCAATTAGCGGTGCTAATTAGGAATATTACATTTTAGCTCTGGTTGAGAACCTACTTTTGGTGTCCCCTATCTTCATGTTTTTGCTTTGATGATTGCTCGATGAGAAGATAAAGAAAGAACGTAATAATATCACAAGTAATTATCAACATAAAATCTTTATGCCTTTCCGATTTTCTAACAATTTCTCCTAAAACACTTGGGACAAAGGTAAGCAATATCCTCCAATCTCTTGAATTTTCATCTATTATCTTGATTTTACAAAGACATTATAGACTATTATAATAGTTTGCCTAATATTTGTTTCATTTAGGGAAGTTGAAGTGCTTATCTTGATGTGTTGATCCATTTAAGTAACCCTATCACTGACTTCTAATGGGTCAACTTTATTACACTTCAAAGGTTCAAACTTAATATTTGTTCTCTAGGCAAAACAAGGTCTTGTATTGCTATGTTCCAACAACACCAGACCATATTAAGGATTAGGCTGTCCACCTATTCATTGAAGCAAATCCATAGCTTGCTAATTTTGATTGTCAAGTCTTCTAATTTCACTGTTTACTGTGCTAAAAAAAGGTTTCATTGATTGCTTAAATTCTACAAGACTCAAAATCCATTTTCATTTGAGTTGAATTGTTAGAACTCTCGACACATCTTTTTTTTCCTACGATACTTTGTTCTCTAGCTTTTAATACTTTATATTGGTTTCCTTTACCCTTTTCAATTTAATTGTCTTTATAGTAAAAAGATGGGATATATTTTAACCATAGTGATCTCTTTAAATTCTTTGAGTTCAAAGGGAACTATATTCCAGTTTAAAATTTTCCCTTTTACTAAGGTTATAACTATAAATTGTTGATGGTGGTGTCTCATAACACTAACATGATGTGTAAAGTACCGTGGATATTCCACTGGACAGTACGTCCCAACAAATTCGATAAATATATATTTGAAAATTTGAAAATCTACACTAATAGGGTTAATTCCTCCTTATATTTTTGAGTCTGTCGATTATTATTTATTGTGTATGCATGTAAATTAAAATTTATAAAGAAAATAGAGAACAACAAAATAAAAAACTTACAAAACCACATTTGACACAAGATATATCCTAGGAAACCCTTTCGAGGGAAAACCCAGATGGAAGGTGAGGTCACTTTGCTCTCTTTCTCTGAATAGAAAATAGTTGTGAGTACCAAGAAGTATGCCCTATGGCTTGTGGGCTACTACAGTGCACAAATCCTCTATGTGTTCTCTCCCTATCCCTCTCAGTTGTTTTGCTCATCCATCGAACAAACGCACTCGAAAAAAACAGAACCCTTTTTCCTCCTAGTGGCCCAGTTATAATACAGTCTAATAGTTAAGTTTGACTACCTCAACTCTTCACCAAAGTTACAATATGAACTCTTCTAAACTCAAATTGAGGCGATTTTTGCGCCTTTGGAAAAGGTCTCTTTGTGTAGAATATGAAAAAAAAAAGGTGATGCACTAAAGCAGCAAAGTTTTGGCCTAAAAAAACGTCGTTTGATGCCTCAAAATGCTCCCAGAAGGTTTCAAACCTCAATTTGCCAAACTAGGTCCCTTTGGTAAAAATGGTCATGTGAGTAGATTCCTCCACTTTCTCCACTCTAAAAGCATCGAAATGTATGACAGACAATATAATGATCTAATCTTAATCAAACAATCATGATTACTCCATGATAGCAACGACAAGATGCTTCAGTAACATGGGTTTTATCATTTTAGAACATTCTTTATTTAATATTACTCTATTAGATAATACCTTATAGATGTCATGCTAATATGCCCCTAATTATACTTTGGCAAACATATGTTTCTACAACAACACTTATGTTTCATGGAAACAACAGGTTCTTTTCATAGAGTCGAGCTCCTTGAAAATGGATAAGGTTGACAATCATGAGACAAATATAGCGGTGACAATTATGAACTTCTACAATCTTATGAACTCAACAACAACAAAATTCAGCAAAGGTTCATTGATGCCAACTAATGACTAAGTTTGCCATTAATTCAAGCAAGGAGAATTAAATATGCACAATTGAATGATATATTTATGGCAATTAAATTCATAAATAAAAGAGACATAAAATTTTATTCAAAGTTTAGCCCATCGGGGATAAACCGAGTGGTTGGGATTAACAATGTTAATGCTACCCACCTTGGTTAAAACTTAAATCCTAGTTAACCTCAGCACTTGATTTTATGTTTTAAAAATATGAGTTTTATGGTGGCAATCCAAGGTGGGTTAGATTCTTCCCAATTATAGATTTCTCCAAAATTAATACCCCCAAACAAAAATGAATAAAATTAGAAGTTAAAAAGAAAATATCAAACCTTTTAAGTATGATCCATATTCTAATGTACCAAAATTATACTTTAAATATAAGAGAATTATTTTATCAAATTTAAATGGTGAAAGGAGAAAAATGGATTTCACACTCGTAGCTAGGATTTTCTCAATCAATGTATGTTACCCAAACCTCGCTGCTAAACAGGGTTCATTTTCACCTTCAAGGATGTGTCGAGTTATAGAGATGAAGCCTCTTACTTTATCCTAGGAGTCGACAAATGGGGGCTTTGTTTTAGATCTGTGACAGAATGGCCATTCCTATGCTACGGTATGGGTTTGATTTTTGTGAGCTCTACATGTCAATGCATAGTTGGATTTTCACAAGCCCTTCTCTATAGGAGTCGACAAATGGGGGCTTTGTTTTAGATCTGTGGCAAAATGGCCCCTCCTCTGCTACGGTATGGGTTTGATTTTTGTGAGCTCTACATGTCAATGCACAGTTGGATTTTCACAAGCCCTTCTCTATTTTGCGTATATAGTCAAGGTACGAAGTCTATCTAAGATTTCAATCATTGTCTACCTGGGATTGGCTTCGTTTTGCCTAAGCCCAATGCGATGGGTGCGCTCCTCAGGGATCTATTTTGAGTCCTTTGTTCCCTTTGCCCCGATTTCTATAACATGTCCTCTCTCAGGACCGGTGGGTTCAGTGGCGACTTAATTCCTTGTTCAAAAAGGGTGCTTTCTCCTCAAAGAGTCCCTCTCCGCCCAAGTTGTCTAAGCAATATGCCCCTCTGGCAAAGAAGGATCAGTGCACCTTTCAAATTTTTATCAAGAATATTAGTGGGAAGACTTCTACTCTTTGGACAAGGAGCTCTAACTCTGTCCCTATTCTAAAGTATACCATAAAGGATAAATGGGGCATGCCTGCAAAATTCCAAAGTCTACAATATGAAGGAAGTTGCTCCAAGATTCTTTTCAGATCAAAGACTACAGCATCAAAAGGAACTCAACCTTAGTCCTAAACTCAAGGTTGCCTAGAGGAGTTCCAAGTCCCAAGATACCAAATGAAACATCTAGCTCTTTCGAGGATGCAATGAAGGGAAAGTCTTTTGTCCCAACAAAACAGCCTCAAGACATTCCAGGCCCCTACATTGTAGATCAAATGGAACAAGTAGTAGCCATGGAATTCAATATTCTACAGGTAAATTCCCTCTTCTCTGCCCTCCATTCCAAGGTTGTTATTTGCAAGTTTAATGGCTTCTTGCCAAAACTTGAAGCTTTGCACCAGTGGGTTCTCTTCTTGGACACCCAATTGTGCCACTTATTTATGTTCCAAAGGTTTCTTCATTGTCCAATTTGACACAGAAGGATTTGGAGTATGTTCTAAATGAAGGGCCATGGTTTTCGGGCAGAATTGAGCTCTTCAATACTCCATGGTTCCCTAAGTTTGATGCCACAACTATGGTGGTCTCAACTATGTCGATATGAGTGAGACTTTCAAAGCTCCCTCTCCCTTTTTGGCATGATAAGGTCCTGGAAGATATTGGGAATACTCTGGGCAAATTCAAAAAAAGGACCTAGAAAGAACAGAAAAAGGTATTTTTAATTTTGCCAGAATATGCATGGAGGTAGACCACAGCAAAGGCCTTCTAGATCACATAATATCAAAAAACAAAAACTTTCAGTGGTCCCAAATTTTAGATTAGGAGAACACAGCATTTCGATGTCGAATATGTTTCCAAACTGGACATTTGCAGAACACATGTCCTAAGGCTAAAAAGAATCCAAAAGGAAAAAGAGGCAGGGCAAAAGGATGGAAGTTTTCTGATCCTCACCTCTCAAAGGAAGAGATGAAGATACCATGGAGAACCATCTTTTCCAAACAAAAGTGGATGCACTGGCTCAACATGGATACCAACCAGTTGGGGATGTAGCAGCACAATCAGGAATCATCACCCTTAATCAGAAGGGTCTTGAATCCGATGGTTTTCAAGCATTTGATGGGAATCGGGGCACAAAAAGAGCTCATGCATCAAAGAGCTCAGACTCAAACAAAGAAGCTTCACATATGGAATCAGGAAGAGAACTGACAATGATTCTTACTGAACCAATCTCGGATGGTTCATAGAAAGTGCAAAAAAAGAAAGGCAAAAAAGAGAAGATAAGTGAGAACCTTTCACACTTAACTTTGCATTTTTCTTATTGTAAGCTTTTTTTACAGTTGTTTTTTTCCTCTTTAGCTCAAAGTCATGAGGCATATTTTTGGAATGCTTACCACATATGCAAAATGTAACTTTATTTTTCCTTCAAGATGAATAAATTGCATGTCTCTTTTCTTTGGAAAAAATCGCATTTAAATTCTCTTATATTAGAAGTTTGCATATGAATCAAATTCAAATCGATCAAATTTGTCATATGTGAATAATTTAACTAACATTGCTTGAGAGTTAGCAAATTTCAATTTTAAACAAAAAATCATCAAATGTGATGACTAAGCTCAAACTCCAAGACAAGCTTTGAAACCCATAGGCCACCAAATAAAAGCACAAGCCATATACCCTCACTAGGCACCACCACAAAGAAATCTCTATGAAACCCTTTCACAAAAACCTAATTGAAAAGAGAAGAATAACATAGGAACATGTTTCATGGTATTCTAATGAGATGTGTACCTCCCACAGATCCGATTGATTTGCTCCCTAAGGGGGATGTTATCCATCCATGTTCATGGGTAACCCTAGGAGAAAATTTTTCTCCTATGATGCAACTTGCCAGCCAACAACCACTACCATAATCCACAGATAGCCAACCTTGGATGCATCTCACCCACCCTCCCAATTAGTACATCCATTGGTCTAGCCTACTCATCGGATGCATTTGGGTCATCTATTATGAAGTACAATAGCTATCCTTGCATTCAAGTGCTTCCATTTAATGTTTGAGGCATTCTAGTATGGATTACAAGTTGAAATTGGATTATAAACTGTTATTGGTTGAGTAATTGTTCCCTTACTTCACTTGGGTAGTTGTCATTGCCCCTAGTCTAGTGCGACCTTCCTTAAGGTCTTTCTTTCACTGTCTAGGAGGGGCACAAATAGGAGGCTCTAATGATGGTAGTGTTCTGTGTTATTCATACTTAACACTTGTCATCATTCCCCTCATATTCATTATCCCATCTTTTGATTGGTTGTCGTCAATCACCCATACTAGTACCCTATTGGCCTTGTGCTATGAGAAGAAGGGGTTGGAAATACCCGAAGTTGATGCAATTGTAAGAAAGAAAAAGCATGAGCCAAATATCAAAATGCAAAGAATGCCAAGGGATGTAAAGCAATCAAAAGCCAATTATAGCTCAAACTCTACCCTCTCTTATACAACCACTCCTCCTTAAAAGTATCCATGCATATCACACCTATCAAAGTAAAAGGAACTCTCGATGAACATCTCAACCCCAATCAAGCGATAAATTGCCAAGCATTCAAGGGGGATTATATCATCATTAAAACAAGCCATATCAAAAGAAGAAAAAGACAAATATGGGGGCTTGGAAAAACAAAGTCAACGAAAGATAGTTGAAGTAGCTAAGTGCTCCCTCTACAAAGGTGCTCATGGACAACAGTTTTAGATAACCTAGTATAATATTAGGGCACATTTCATAAAGTAAACCTCGAGCCATAACACTTATCAATTGTACCTATTATTTGAAAGGGTTGGCCTAGGAACTATTCCTTGTCTTAGGGTTGGAAGCACCCAATAAGGTCATGTGATAACCTTCTCATATATTGGTTTTGACATTGGCTATGGTCCACCTTGATGGTCTTGTGGTTCTTGCACCCATGATGTTGATTTTTCTTGATTCTTTGAGTGTGTGTTAAATGATTCCTAGGTGCAGCCAAAATCCCTTAAGGGATGATATAATGCTTCTCCAACTCTTCATAGATGATGTCCAGGCACTTTGATGATGACGCACAACAATTTGAAAAAGGTATTTGAGCACCTTTTGAGGGACTTGGACCTTAAGGGTCACTCTGCACAGTTGATGAGACCCTCCCTCAGGCTCAGAACCTTAGACGTTGGTGATCTAGGTTAGGATGTTGCTTGGAGTTTAAAAGATGATAGGACATCCAGGGGTTGGCATTGTACCTTCGTGATGGATATTACTCTTCTCTTGGTGATGATTGAGGATGATGATGACCTATTTTCCCTCTGGAGGGGATTTCACACCTACAATAATAATGCCATGCCATAGCATGATAACGTAACCCTTTTGATGTATTGGATAATGACATGGGCTTTCTGGAGTATAATGTTGGTCTTGAGAGGGTTTTCTTCGGTGATAAGTCACCATTGTGATGAGGAGACATGACTTTTGGGATGATAATCAAACCCCTTACATCATCCCTTGCACCTTTTCATGGACAAACATGCATTTTGGGAGATGACATCACTCTTGGAGACTTTTATTCTCACAATTGAGTTAATTAAGGCTTATTTTTATGTTGTTTTATTAGTTTGGCTATCTTTGGGGGTCAACGTGATGACCTATCCACCTTGTATCATGGATTTAATATTTTTGTAGGGACTTTATCCTAATATGAGGACAAATTCACTGAGTTGCTCTCATATAAATAGAGGGTCGATTTTCCTCTTGGATTCATTATCATACTTGGATCATAACATATATTGATTAGTGATTCTTCTCTCTTGTGCGTTATGAAGCCTTCGTTGAGCAACTTTCTTTAGTGGATTTGTGATGTGATGTGATCTCTTTTCATGGATGTTGTGTGACGAAGTTATTTTATTTGTTTCATCTTGGTGATATGTTCCACAGGATTAATGTCCTTGTGCTAAGTCAATTTATTTGGTATGCTTCATTGTCCCTTGTTGAACTAAGCCCTTCCTCCAAGTATTTGAGAATTAGAGATAGGTTTTTCTTTCCCTTAATCATCCAAAAAATTGAGAACCTAAATCTCAAATCCAAGGTTAAGTTACCTTATTTTCCCTGGTTTGTTTGGATTTGGAATCACTTCAAATAAACCCTAAAATTGTTTGTATCCTAGACTCCATATGACCTAGATTGAGAAGGTGCTAGTCTATCACTTATGGCAATCTTTTGAAATACAAAAACCGTATTTTTATTATATGATGAAGATAGATAAAATTACAACAAAATCTTATATTGTCAACATTTAATGTATTGTTGATGTATGCCCTAGGGTTAAGCATAGCTTTAAAGTGCATTAGAGAAGCAAAATTTAAGTCTTTCATGCATTTTCAGACATTTTCTAGAGTTGGCGTCAAGGTTTTATTTGTTGTTATAAACCTTATTAGCCGTCAAAATTTATTGTAACTTTGTCCTTAGTTTACTCCCTAATTTAGCCTTCATTTAGTCCTTGCACAATTTTAACGGCTAAATTTGTTGTTACTATAAACTATTGTTTTGTTGCAATTTGATGGTCTAAAACCCTAGTTTATAGCATGCTTGGGTATTACCATGATTTGGTGTATTTGGTTAACCTATCTGACTCATTACGTCAACAATAACCTTTATATCAACCCATCGCTCCCTTGAACCCAAATCTTAAATTTACTCCTCCATCCACCTCAAACCCTAATTTGCTATACCTACATTAGGTGGATTTACATAGTAGGATCCTTAAGGGGCATTTAGCTTAATATCCTTGGGTTGTTTGATCCCTAAGCCCTACCAAGGAAGCCTCCCTTGTGTTGAATTGTGTCATTCACTAAAGACGGAAGACGGAATTAGTTGTTGAGATGATAGTGGTAAGACTCCCATTTGTTGCACTAGGTGTTGGATTTTGTTGTAAACCATACCCCTTTGTTAAATGTAGCATTGTAGCTCCTACTCCCTTTATACAGCCTCCTAACTTGGGTGAGAGAAACACACCTCTAAGGTTTTGGGGAATAGAAGAGGCACATAGAGGTGCAATAATTACAGTCAGTACAGCAAGAGAATGCAATTGGCCTTTTTAAAGGTTCAAAACTTCACAGCCTAGACCTAGAAAGGCGCCTCCAAAATGACAAAAGGAATTAAACCAAAGAAACGTGAGATTGATTTCTCATTCAAGGAAAACATGGAAAATATCACTCAGAAGGTTGGAAACTGCCAGCATTAAGAAGATATGTTTGTGCTTGCACCCATGCTCAGGTGCATGCAAAAAAATAGGTGGGTCCAGGTACAAGTTCCAAGCAGCTTTGGCACAAGCGAATTCCCCAACCCATGGCCTCTATGCCAAAAAGTGACTTCTTTATTGTGGCAAGAGGTTTCCGTCCATTGAAGATCAAAAATAGAGCAGTTACTGCTTGCTCGTGTTTCCCAGAAGCACTCAGTTGAAAAAAAATCAAAGGAAGATATAATGTATCTACTGACAAATTCTCCAAAACATAAGTATTAGGATATTGACATTAAGAAACCAAGTTCATGTGTCTTCCTCTTTGAAGATTCAAGATAAAAACAAGACATAGAAAGGCTCAGGGTTAAAGAAAGGAAAAATTGATCCCCACAAGGCAGGGGTCTTAACTCAAACTTCCATCTACTCTACTCACAACCCACATAAAGGAACAGTTCCTTATCTATAATGATGTTAAAAATATTTATTGAAGGGGACCAACTAGAGGGAATGCTTACCTGTTTTACAGGACCTCTACAAAACAGGATATGAGAATCAAGTTATCTAACAACAATCTCAAAGAGAGATTTGTCATCAGACACTAGTCGCGAAACAAACTGAAGATTAAGGTAAGTGGAAACCCTGTTAAGCATGCTGAGCTACTGTGCTAAGTATCATAAAACTGTGCATTTTTAATGATAAGAAGTATGAATAAAATAAACCATGACCACACAGAAGATGAAGCCTTTGAATAAAGTGCAATGTAATTCAATGTAACCAATATTTAGACAATTGATTTGACATCTTCTGGAAAATATAACAATTCCCAACTTTATCTTCTGTATTCAATATTCAATGCAGGTTATTAAAATCCAGCTTGTAATTACCTCAGTAAAGTCCTGATTAGACACTGCATCAATGGATACATCCTCCTTTTTTGTCAAATTCAAGATTTCAAGAATAATATCTGTTATCTTTCTCCCTGTATTATAAGCATCCCCTACCTTCTTTGTACCTATAAAATGTATTAGATGAATTAGACATGTTATAAAATATCAAGAAGTGAAATCCAACTGCTAGCTAAGCTTAACATAACAAATGAATAACTGCAAAAATTTACAGGAATTTAACCAAAGACATTCACATTACCGACAACTTGAACAAGCCGGTAATACACCTCTTGCCGATTCCCTCCATATATTCTTATCCGCACGAAAGAACCAACAATTTTGGCATTGAAGCTCGTAAGATCTTCCAGCAAATCTTCAATTAAAGTACGCCGCATGTAAATTAACGCAATATTATGTACGTTTATTGCAGCAAAATCATTTGGATTACATCTTGGTACTTTATCCTCCATCTTTTTGCGTGACTTGCGCCTTTTATCAGTCACACTCTTGCCAAATTTCTCCCTACTGTCATCAAGTTCAATTGTGTAATCATTGTCAGTTGGAGGCCCTTGACTTAAATGTGTTGAGTTTCCTTCCACAAAATATGACTGCTTCGAAGGAAGGTGTGACTCAAGAAGCTTTAACATCTCAAACTGTCCCACGGTTGGTTTTCCAAATAGGTTGCGCAATCTCTCATCACAAATAATCAGACTTCTCTTGCGAGGATCCTGAAGCCTATTCTCTTTTATATATGTTAGCAAGAGTTGCTGGACCTCAAAAAGAGAAATAGCCTTTTCAGCATCTTCTTTCAAATATCCAATAAACTCTAAAAGTTCCTTTGAAGCCCAACTGCTGAACTCTCTAGTCGAAGATATTTCTTTCCTCCTTGTCTCTTGCTCCAATCCCATATTATGCTGTTCCCCAGGCACCAACTTTCGATTCCTTCTCCTTCTCTTCCTTCCAATGTTATACTGCTCCTCAACAAAATGATTCATTTCACTGTCAGAGCTAGAGACTGATGCATCAATTCCATCAAATGTCTCATCTGATTCTGCATCTTCAGTAAAATCAGCATCCTTGAAAGGATGTGTAGCCTTCAGAATCTCTTCTAATGTCAGGGATAGTTTCTCCTTTAGCTCAATCCAGTAATCTTTGAACAAATACTCCCATGTCTCCTTGTCACTGAAATCTACTTTCACCTGATGAGCACATACACCATGCTGATGTTACAAGTTGTCACAAATAATGGGAGCTAACAAACAAGAAAGGCATTTCATTAATCTATATGATGTCTAACAAAACACGTAGTGCCAGGCATTTCATCCATGACCCTCTTGGTATGTTAAACATGCCAAAAACCAGTAACAGACAGCTGTATATTCAGAAACAGCTAAAACTCCACAGCTATTGTGGTTTCTGGAAACATCTACAAAACAGTCACCAACATACTCAACTAAAACACAACAATAAGGATAAAAATACAACTCTAATATCAAATTCTTAGCCCCAACTCATGGGTAGCAATCTGTTCAGTGGGACCATTGTCTTCAATGTAAATAGGCAATTTTATGGTTCATAAACTCGTTCAAGATTCACGCATTTAGCTTAAAATTGCATTACAGCATCATTCACTATCAAAGCTCAAAGTATTAATGATGTAATGCTCATTTTAAGAGTGGCCTACTCAGTTATAACTTAAAATGTAGAAGTAGCAATAAGATGATATAGGAGAGACAGTTTAGGGAGAAGAGTCAAGACTAGTCCACTGTAGCATGTGCTATACTTTGGCTGGATTTTATTCTCATCCTTAGAAGCCAATTTTAAAACAAATTTTGTACTATAAATGTGTGTTCCTATGCAATACAAAAATCATCCGAGTTTAGTGCAAAATCTCCCATGTTTTCATGTCCGTGTGGCTTAGAAAAACAACTTGTTGTCAGCACAATAACAGTGACCATAAGCCTCCGAGATGGTTACAGATTGAAGTGGAGAGCACCAAATCTGGAAAAAGGGGGAATTGTAGGGCACACAGGTAATGGCAATTCAATAGGAGACATCAGTTTAAAAAGAGAATGATGCCCAATTGAAAAAACTGACTCTGTTCAGTTCGGTCTTCTCTCAATCCTGACACTCCTGCACACAAAAGATAGCCAAAAAGTCTACTGTTTAACTCAAAACAGCCCCTTGGTAGAGAAAGATAGCTGCCATTTATAACCTCCGACATGCCAAGAGAGCAAAAAGTCTATTGTTTAACGGAAGACCATCCCCTAGTTGAGAGAGATAGCTGCCATTTATGATACTCAACATGCCACTGCCTGCAACAAACATTCCTTCTTGGAGGATAGAACATTGTAAATGCAATTCAATGGCGCTCAAGTGGGAAATCAGTGCAGTGGGAAGAGGATAGAAAAATCCTTAGCCTCTTCCAATTTATTAAAGGAAGGTTATTCAGAAGTATATCCTGAATTTGACTAATGTCTAGACTATTATCTAAATTTAAAAGGTGTTCAAAGTTCAGACGGGGTCACTTAATTTTTCAGTAGAAGATTCTTATATTAAAGGTTACTAGGCAATTTCTGGAGGAGATTTTTCTCCTTTTTTTTTCAAAACACATTTTGTGATGGTTGAAAGTCGGAAAAGGAGTTTCTGTTGGAGCATAGAACAGGTTAACGGCAAAAAATTAAGCCACCTAGAAATTTAAAATCAAAAAAATATTCTAGTTGTCAGAAAACTGTAGGACATTATAAGCAGAAAAGAATTAAGACCACGAGACACAAAGGAAAGAAAAGACTTCGATGAAAAACGAATGGAAGCACTGAAAATCATTGGTATGTCAAGTTGTCAACATCAGATGAAGTTATCCTACACGGCCAAGATGCAAGCAGATGAAGAGATTCATGGAACATTTGAACTCCTTGAACAACACTCCCAACCCAACCAGGGTCCTCTAATTGAGAAATCACTTGTACAATGTACAGTTTGACAATCAACGAGGATAAATCAATCACGCCTAAGCTATGAAACCAGATTTGTCCTCCATCCTCCACATGTCCCGAATCGGTCGAATCGGACACGATTCGTATGGATTCGTGTCCACTTGACCGAATCTGATCGTGTTCATATAGGACACGATGGAATCCCGATTGGCCGGACTTGTGTAGCGCGGAAAAGCGCACAGCCTTATAAAACATTTCATTTCTCTTGTTTTTCTCACTTTGTGTTTGTGTGTGAGTTGAGAAATGATCAAGAAGCAGCAAGGAGCAAGGGAGCGATTTCAAGGAGATTCAAGCAACCAGTAAGTGCATTGTCTCTCTATTTTTTTGCATTTGGTTTGCATGTGCATATGTTTTACAAATTTGTGCATTTTTGTTTATTTTTTACAGCATTAATGGCTCAATCAAGGGCAGCAAGGAAGAGGCAAAGAAAGGAGAAGAATGTCCCCATTGGAGATGCCCCTCCTATCCCTTTTTCATCAAGGTCTGCAAGTATTTCATCTATTGAAAGTGGGTCTGCAACAGCAGCTTCAAATATTCAGGGAAAACAAACTCAAGACCCCAAATATCCATTGTGGAAATATGTGACAAGAGAACCAAAGCCAGGCAGCAAGGCGAAGGGAGGAGGCAATGTTGTTTGGAAATGAAATTTTTGCCACAACCATTTCATGAGCACATATTACCGTGTGAAAGCTCATTTGTTGGCTTTGCCAAGTTGTGGAATCGCAGCTTGTACACAGGTGCCTTTAGCAAAGAGGAATGAAATGGACAAAGAGGCATTTGTCGGTGCGGAAAATGTGGCATCAAAATCAAAACACAACAAGAATGATGACCCCCTTCCATTCTTGAGGAAACGCAGCAACAAGTTCCCATTTGAGAGTTCTAATGGGGGACAATCAGCAAAAAGAAAGGCAACTGCACTTAGTCCAATGAACAAGATTTTCCAGAAAGAAAAGCAGGAAGAATTTGATCTCAACATTGCATTTTTTTTCTATCAGAACTTCATATCCTTCAATGTTGCATGCTCACCTTTATTTATTGAAATGTTGAAATGTGTCGAGCTCTAACTCAAACAACTCCATCAGGATATGTGCCTCCTGGGTCAGAGAAGCTTAGAACCACATTGTTGACAAAGGCAAAGAAAGAGGTGGACAAAATGCTTGAGCCTATTAAATCAGTATGGCCAACATCTGAGGTTAGCATTGTTTTTTATGGATAGACAGATCCAGCACAGCACCCACTCATCAACTTCATGGTGTCTTCCTTGAATGGTCTAATTTTCTTGAAATCAGTGGATGCACTTGGACAATACAAGGATGCACAATATATGGGTGAGTTATTTATTAAAGTTATTAAAGATGTAGGTGTCGATTCTTGTGTGCAAGTAATTACAAATAATGCACCTGTTTGCAACGATGCTGGCATGATTGTGGACGCTAAATATCCACAAATATTTTGGACACCTTGCATTTTCCATTCATCGAACTTAGCACTGAAATCTATTGCCTTTGATGTGCTTTGGATTGGAAGCATTATTGAGGATGAACGGCATATCCGCAACTTTGTACAAAACCATACAAATGCCCTCACTATCTACAAGGAGTACACCAATCTATCATTGTTGAAGATTGTGGATACATGGTTTGCCTCTTCATTCATCATGTTGAAGAGGTTGAGGGAGGTCTAGACCGCTCTTGGGGCCATGGTTATTTCAGAGTTTTGGTCTTTTTGGAGAAAGACAGATCAAGTAGCCTCAAAAAGAGTGAAGGACACAATGTTGGACGATGCCTGGTGGGAGAGGGTAGATCTACTTATTCAGATCATGGACCCTATCATTTCCTTGCTTAGATTTGCAGATACAGACCAACCCATCCTAGGAGAGGTTTATGAGGGATGGGATTCCATGAATGAGTCTGTGAGGAACATTATTTAACAAAATCAGTGCCTCGAGTATGAGACATCGCCATAGGCCACCTTCACCAGCATACAGGATATTCTTGTCAACAAATGGGACAAGAATTGCCCACCTTTACATTGTTTGGCTCACTCCTTGAACCCAAAATACTACAGCCATGAGTGGCTGAATGGTGACCTTCTCACAGATTCCCTCCTCACATGGATGGTGAAATATCATAGGGGAGGAAAGATGCATTCAAGAGGATTTTTCAGGATAGGTCATCCCTTGATGAGGTGGAGGATGCCTTTGCAGAGCTTTCCGCTGGCACTGGGCGATTTGCAGGCTATGATGTGATTAGAGACAGGGGGCTAAGAAGCCCTATTCTTGGTGGGCAACTCATGGGACAACAAGCCCTCCTTTACAGCAGTTAGCCATGAGGCTCCTCTCTCAGGTGACTTCATCCTCTTGTTGCGAGAGAAATTGGAGCACATATAAGAATTTGTATAGTGTGAAGAAGAGCAGGCTTGAGCAGCCCAAGGCAGAGACAATGGTGTATGTGCACACCAACCTTCATCTTATTTACAAGCAGAGGGAGGATTGGTTGAAGGGAAAGGCAAAGATGTGGGATGTCTTTCCTGATGATATGGGTCTGGACAGCAGCGTCGAGTTGTCATTGGCCAACTTGGATCTCAATGAGCCAGTGCTAGAGCCTGTCACATTTGATAATGGTGGTACAATAGAGGAGTCATCCTCCACACCAGAAGATGCAGAGATGGCATTGGATATAGAGGAGGAGGATGCAGCAGAGGAGAGCACTGTTGAGCACGATGATCATGATGAGGATAGTGATGTTGATTATGATGATGAGGATTGATGACTCATTATTCATGACTCATAAGCTATCAACTTGGGCACTACCTTGAGTCTTGTAGACTTGTAGTTATTTTGTATTTGCTATTTCTATTTGCCATTGGCATTGTACTACCTATGTAACACATTTTGATTTTGATGACTTATGAAAAAACTAGAGTATCTTGTCTTTCTCCTATTGGATCATTGATGAATATGTCTATTACTTTATATGATTGTATAATGTCTCTTTGTAAAACTTACATCTAGATGAAGATCTATGTTTGAATCAATGAATTTGTATGAATTTGTGTAAGAAATGTCTAATTTTTAATATATATATATATATAGATAACGTGTCCAAACGTGTCATGTTCCGAGGGGTCACCGTGTCCATGTCTAACACTCGAATCCGCGTGTCCATCGTGTCCTGTGTCCCCGTGTCAGGTGACTTAGCACCTAAGCAGATCAAGGGGTTGGTCTTGAAAAGAGGGCCTTGTTTCATGCAACACAGGTTGTAGTTAAAAAAAAGGCATGCAAATAACTGTATCTAAGTACAAAAGGGTTGCACAGTGATGAAGGAGGTAAGGAGTATAAAATCATTGTTACTCCCCATAAGAACAAGATTGCATTGGGAATTGCATGGCACGTTGATTCAAGTATCACCAGTCATATGGCAAATGAAAGATAGTGGTTTGTCAAAGTGGATGACAATAAAAGTCAGGAGTAAATGTTACTTTGGGAGTTGACATTACACATGGTCAACGGTCAAGGAAAGGCACCTATAAAAATACCGGATAGGAAAACTAATAAGGTACATTCTGTGCCATATATAGAAAAATTGGCAAATAATTTGCTTTGTGTGAGTCTGATTCACAAAACAACACTTCAAAGTGAAGTTTGTTCAAGGAGGGTGCCTCATAAAGGATAAACAATAACCATTTCAAAGCAGTGCCTCTAGGTGCAGAAGAAGGTGGCTTGTACAAGATTTCAACTCCACTATCAGGTTGCCAAACCTTACGGTTAAAAAAATTGCCAAAAGTCACCTTTGGCATCAGAACAATGGCAATCTTAACAGCCAAAACCTGATAATTTTGAAAAGGCTGAACGTGGTCCACAGTTTGCCGCTTGTTCAACGAGAAAAGATGGGTGAGAAGTTTGTGTCTTAGGCAAGCAGAATGAAAAACAAGGTCAAAAAAGGTGCATGGAGAGAAAACAAGCAGTTCGAAATAGTGCGCATTGATCTATGTGGTCCTATGAGAACAGCATCATGGGAAAGTGGCAAATTAGGAGATCTGTTGATTTCTCTAGGAAAAGCATACCAGAAATACAATCAAAGTTCTCAACAGAGAGAATGAAGAGGGCTATAGATCTAAAGACTTTTACAAGTTCTAAAATACTCATGGCATCTGCAAACAATTAACTTGCTCTTATATTCACTTAAATGGTGTTGCCAGAAGAAGAAAGGAACAAATCTTAAATGCCGAGAAGCATGCTTGCACGTAAAAACTGACATATGAGTTCTTGGTTGAAGTAGTGCATAGTGCATACAGCAGTGTGTCTACTAAACACGTCCAACAAAAGCAATCAAAAAATAACACATGGATATGCATCAAATGGAAAAGGAATAGATGAGTCGTCTCAAAGCCATGTTCCAAGAGAAAATAGAACATCAACCTGATGTTCATGTTCCAATAGCAAGAGAATATGAGATGGACAATAAGAAAAGAAGTATACCTCCTTAGGTTGCAGTGAAGAGTCTAAGGCATGTTAGCTATTCAACTGGGATAACAAAGATGTAGTTGTCAGCAGCAACATCACATCTGACAAAAATCATGGCCAGGGATATCAAATATGAAGATCATATTTGATGACAATTTCTTATTTGTTCTACATGTAGAAATTGAAGATAACAACCAATTTAGTTCCCACTCATGGAGTGGTAGGAATGTACCATATATTATACAGGAAGACTATTACAAGCAGAAAGCAAAACTTTCCTTGCGTCTATTTTGGAAAGGCCTTGGATCTCCCTTGAGATTCCTCCACACATGATACAATTGACAAACTATTGACCACATTTTGGTCATCCATGGAGAAAAACATAATTTTCAGTCTTTCTTCCTTCTTCTTTCTGGGGTTGGTAGACAAAACCCCTTTGAATATGCAGCAGTTAGCCTGATCGCCTTTATGTTTTAAACATTTGAACAATGCCTCATACCATTTTTAAGTGAGTGTCTTCATTGAATGTTTTCACTCCTGTAACAGGTAACGCCACATACTGGGAAAATTAGAGGTCATGCTACTAACATTTAAAATTTGACAAGAACTGTGTATATATTTGGATATTAAGGCTGAATACGTGCATCAATCATTGTGTGAATCACGAGCTTTAAGAAACTTCACTGGCAGATGGTTTGATAAGATAAATCAAAGAAACGTTCTAACAGCACGGATGAAAGTTGCATACCCCATCTGAATTAACTTCTTTGTTTTCCTCTATCATGAGAACAAGTGGCATGCAGTTTTCACAAAAGCCCCTGTTTTTTCTGACACGAAGGAACTCAGAATCTTTGACGCAGACTTCACAAACTGAAAATGTACAAGTGTGGCACAGGAACTTCGCCGGCTTTTCGCATACAGTACATAAATGCCAGCCTGAGATTCATCCATCATATGATAAGAACCTAATGTGTAAATATAAAGATATTAACACTAAAAGGCTTCTATAAAACAAACAATACATTCTTGTGGGAAGAAGAATAAATTACCTAGGATAATGTTCTATTATGTCAACATACCTAGTTCTAGCATAAATGTAATTAATATAAGTCAATATACTGTCTATCATTCATGTTCTTGAAAATCAAGGAATGGGAAATAGTCCCTTCAAAGCCAATAAATACATCTATCTTCATATTAATATTATGTTCTAAAACATGGACTCAACTTTTAACCCTGTAGCAAACCACTTCACATCAAGAGTGAAACCCCTGTAACATTCACCTTATATACAAAAGTTGTTGAACATCAGAATGCATGTTCAAGTGCGACATTCATTCTATTAATCCATGCAGGAGTAACAATTAAAATAGATCGACTGAGAAAAGTTGCAATGTTTGCCTTTCTTTTAGCATTTAATTTAGCTCAAAGTTATCGGGAAATTAACTCGTAAGAGCTAGAGCCAATTGATTGTTTTGAAAAATATTAACAATAAGGAAACTGAAAATGAGTAGGTGGGGCAGAAACTAGAATCGTGCAATTTCTCGGACCTGATCATTACAATATAGTATCGTCCTTTTCGTTTTACAATTTCACATCCCATGGAAAATTGTAGTTTTGAATCAGAACACACTGCCCTAAAGCCCGAAATGGGTGCGACAAAGATATAAAACCTGATGCTGCTGCCTATGTCTTACTGTGTCTAGTTCAACGGATAGCTGGAGAAGATTGTCTAGAGGACATGCATGAATGGCCCATTGCTACCAATTAAAACCCTCGAAGACACCCACTGACATTTCCTACCTGAACTTCACACTTCCCCCACCAAAATGAAACCCGCTTAGAAAGAACCTACCTTGCTTAGTCCCCCGCCACCCATTAAAACCCTTGGCAGGAAAACCCAGAGATAGAAAAAGAGAAATAAATAATGGCATTGCATACCACAGGTCCAGGGGCCCTTTGTTTGAAAGAAAGCCTGGTCTCGTCCAACACAGGTTGGGTGGTAAGCCTTGGTACACGACCTGCACAGAAGCACAATTCCATGAATAATTAAGTGCCCGTGCTTACAAATTAAGATTTGTTCATAAAGGGTTTCACGCACATTCTAGTAATATTAAGATAGAATCCCTACAATTAACATACAGAGATAGAGCGAGAGAGAGAAAAATAAATACTTGCGATCGCATAGAACTAAATCTCCTCCGTCATGGCAAATAAAGCAAACATCTTCGCCTTCCTCCGTTTTTTGCTCCACTTTCTTTCGGAGTCGAGATGAAGACGGGGATAGCGAAGAGGAGGGGGAGGAGGAGGAGGATTGAATTTGTAAAGGAGCCTGCATTTGGGATTTGGGTTTTCTGCCTCGTTTTTTCTTGCCTTGATTGTTCTCTACAGGGGGCCTCTTGTCTGCTTGTTCTTGTATTGCCTCTTCTTCTTCTTCTTGATGTTTGTCGGGGCGAATTGCAGAGAGGAAGTGGGTGTCCTCGTGCCTCTCGGAGGCCTCGAAGAGTTCCAATTCCCTCTGCAACTCAGTCATCTTGTCGTTGCTGCATTCATTTCTGCGAAAGCCATCGGTTGCAGTTTCCATTGAAAAATTAACAAGAAATGAGAAATGCAGACTATTCTTCTCCTACCACTCGATGGAACTCAACCCAGCTCTACAGAACAACGTTGTAGCATGGAAATGTGGAGATTTTATCTACAAGAAACACCATCTTTCCTCACTCTCGCTGGACGACCAGCTTTTACATTAGCAGATGGATACAGGGCTGGGCTGCCTTGCTTTGTTTAGCATGGGTTTTCACTCGGTCACATGCAGTTCTTAAACTGCGAACACCTTTCCATTGAGGTTGCAAAATAATTATTATTATAGTTTCATGAATCGGTAATGGGGGAATTGTGAGGCTGCCGAAATCATGACGAATCAGGGTGGAATTTCACACGCTTCAGCTTGTTTTGGTTTTGGGGCGTCCTAATGCGCTCGCTCCTCCTTACCCTTCAAATTTCCAACAACAAACAACAAGTATCTATGTATTCAAACAAACAACACAAGTTTACGATGCCATTTGGATCATAGTTTTGATGCTCCATCCATAGGGATCACCTAACCAAATCAACCACCTACGGTATCTATCTCTTATTTTTGCAAATGCAAAAGTTCGTCATAAATAAATAAATAACGTTGAGGAGGAAAGGTGGTCTCTTTCTCTTTCTTCACAAACATTCTTGGTATTTACAAAGTGTAATTGGTGTTTTGTAGGGGTTAGAATGAGTTCCATTTAAGTTAATTATCTCATACAAATGGATCTCAATTATATTAATGAAATGGATTTTTATGAATGAATTAGTTTGATTAGTAAAGAAAATTAGAACTCGAACACTAAATTTTAAAGAGAATTGGAGTTAGAGATCATTATGAATGAATTAGTTAGAAAGTTAAGTGGTAATGAGAATTAAAACCAGTACACTAAATTTTAAGGAGAATTAGAATTATATGAAGTATTTTTACAAAACAATTCGTTATTATTTGAAAACAATTCCCCTCGCTGCCACTATGTCTATGTCTATGTTTGAGCCATTGAATCAAACTTTAGATGATTGAAATGTTTTAGGCCATTAGATCAAGTAAATACTTTTATATATGTTTTTATAATGTTGGTTTTCTTATTTTTAATAAGTTAAATTGAATAAGGTTGTAATGTCATGTTTAACATTTTGACTATGTCAAATTACACAAAATTAAAAATAAATGTAAATTAAATAAAAAGACTAACATAATGTAATGAACAAGGTTAAAATATAATAAAATAAAATAATGATAAACTATAAATACATGGTATTCATGGGAATGTAGTTTCTTTATAAGGGGGAACTAAAATGGCTTAATCAATCTTAACTCTGGTTCTAAACTAATTATTTAATAAAATTACTTTTAAATGTTTATAACCATTATTCTTTTAAAATTGTACTTAGTAAAATGTATCTAAATTTTCATACATCCAAATATACATAGTTTTCCTTGTTTTGTATATAATTTTTTTATTTATAATAATTTATATTATAAAATTAAACTACGCAAAAACCAATTAATTTATATTACATGGATAAAAACAATATAAAAAAAAATAACTATTTATATATTTAAATATTACATATTTTTGTGCTACTATGATCTCCAACAAAGTATGATATAAAGGTTGTAATGTCATCTTTAAAATTTTGACTATGTCAAATTACACAAAATTAAAAATAAAAGTAAAATAAATAAAAATATTGACATAATGTAATGAACATTTTAACTAAGTCAAAATACAATAAAAAATAAAAATAATAAAATAAAATAATTAGGAATTTTGTTTCTGTGATCCATAAATTGTGAATAAAATCTTTCGGTAAAAATCACATCAAAGTAAATTTGGTCGATGAGTGTGATTCATCGTCAGGACAAGATGAAAAATCTGATCAGGTAACCCAATTAAATAGATAAGAAAAACTCCAACTAGTCGTTTGTAAAATAACGGCTAGTTTGACTAAACTTAGACAATAAAATCATAAAATATATATATATATATATATTTCTTTTATTAAATGATTAATGTTTATAATTTGAATTTTATTTACTTTTATTTATAATAAAATAAGAATTATTCAATATATTATTAAAGATTAAATAAATGTTTACTATAATATATATTTATATTTATTTTTAGAATAATAATTAATATATTCGGGTCGGTCAATTAGTTAAAGAATTCATGAACATGTCGCTGACTTTAAGCATAATAGATCAGGTTCCCAGAACATGCTGAGAAGACAAATCATCACTTTTGCATTGAAGATGCTAAGGTTATTGCGAGGATTGACCATTTCCACCACCGCAAGTTGAGAGAAGCCTTGGAAATCGAAAAGAGGCGGGTCAACCTCAACAGGGACGATGGGTGGATGGTTAGCAGATGTTGGATTCCTGCTCTTCATTCCTAGTGTTTTTTTTTTGTTTTTTGTTTTTTTTAATAAAATAAATTTATTAAATTCAAACTATAAATATTTTTTATTTTTTATTTTTATTTATTTATTTATTATTATTATTATTTATTATTATTATTTATTTATTTATTTATTTTTATTGGAGTTGTCTTTAGTGCAACTTTTTGAAGTTTCAGGTGCCGGAAATTTTTGAGGTAAAATCTTGGTTTTGTTATTCAAATTGGTTTTTTGACTCTCTATATGGATTCAGCACCCTCAAAAACCTCTAGGGCACTTGGATTGTGCAAAGTTAGCAATCAAACTTCTCTTTTCAATAAATTCCTGCTGGAATTTAGAGAAATTACACCATAAAAGCCTTCAAAAAGTCGCACTATAGACTACTCAATTTTTATTGATTTTATATTTTAACATTTAATCTATTATTAAAATAAATAAAAATAAAAATAGAACAAAATAAATATATTAATTATTATTCTAAAAATAAATATAAATATATATAATAGTAAACATTTATTTATTATATATTTTTTTGATTGTATGATTTTATTGCCTAAGTTTAGTCAAACTAGCTTGTCCTAATGATGAACCACACTGGCTGGTTCGAAACGCGTCGACCAAATTTATTTTGATGTGATTTTTACCGAAAATTTTACTCACAAAATAAAATAATGATAAACTATAAATACAACCCATAGTATTGTCCCATGGTATTCATGTGGAATGTAGTTTCTTTATAGGGGGGAACTAATATGGCCTGAATTAATATTAACTCTCGATCTAAACTAATTATTTAATAAAATTATTTTTAAATGTTTATAACCATTATTCTTTTAATATTTTACTTAATAAAATGTATCTAAATTTTGATACATCCAAATATACATATTTTTACTTGTTGTGTATTATTTTTGTTACAACTATTTTATTATTCCAAAAATACATGGTTTTTTTTGTTATATATTATTTATGTTACAATTGTTTTATTAATATATAAAAAATTAAATTAATAATGAATTTTTTTAGAATATGTGATCTTTTTTAAATTTCCAAATTATTTCAGAGGACATGATTTATCTTGAGCAATAATGATGAATGTTCATAATTCTCATTTCTTTAATAACACTAAATTTATCTTTAAAAGGGTCGGTAACAATTGTTTGTATCAAAGTCAATGATATAGAGAAAAGGAGACATGGTGAAGAGAAGCTTCCAACCTTACAACAAGCCCTAAAAAGGCATAACCTTGAATGTATGGAATCCATTTTCCTCGATACACATGACAAGTGCAATGAAAAATCTTGGAATTTGGAAAATGTCGCGAACCTTATCTCATGTTCCAAAATCTTGGAATTTGGAAAATGTCACGAATCTTATCTCATGTTCCATTCATTTAGATCTGAAGTATATGGAAGAAGAAAAGCAGGACAATGGATACTTATCAAGATTGTATGATTCTTTAGAAGGAAACGACGTTGACAAGGCTATGGAGGACCAAATAGTAGAATTAAAAATAGAAGAGGACTCTTCAGATAATGGGTTACTCAAGGATTTTGGAATCTATATGAGCTACATTATCTCACTGATTCAAGTAAGTGCTAAAAAAGAGACAGACAATAGTGATATAGAGACAATTTATTCATAAACAAGAGAAAGCTAGAATTATAACCCAAGATAGTTATGGGAAGAGAAACATTCCAATTATAAGGAGGAGTCAAAGTTACATGAGTAGTACTTCACTCAACATAATTCTCCACCGCTTTTTCTAGAGGAGAAAGTTCCTACAACCTCATCAATTGAAGAAGGCCCACATGAGAAAATCAGAAGAGATTCCTCAATTTTATTTTCATTTGACATTCAGTCACTCTGCTCTTTTTTGTCTAGTAGTCTCTTTACCTCTGCCCTTAAATTCAATGACTCATAAAATACTAGACAAGAGACACTTACCTATTGCAATCAGTAAAAAAAAAAATGGTATCTCTAAAGGGTCACTTGGGGAGGAATCTATTGGAAAAATAATTTCATTTCAAAACAAAAATGTGCTATCACTAGGGAAGGGAGTTATTACATTTAAAAAAATTTCCCATTCTTGTCACTACAAAATTTGATTGTTGCTTTTTATTTGATCGGAAAATAAATGAGCTTTAAAAGGCACTGAAGTCTTGAATTATGCTCCTTAAATAAGTCGCTAAATTCCCTTTAAAAGGCACTAAAGTCTTGAATTATGATCCTTAAAGAAGTCACTAGATTCCCTGATTGTGAGTTGATTTTTTCTTATTACTTTTCGGTCTTCATTTGTTATTTTAACTAAAGTGAAAAGTTCCAAAGAAGTGGAATATTGGTCGTTCAAATAGGAACTATGGAAATACGATTGTAGATAATTTATTAATATAAATTATCTAAATTGAGATTAATTAATCACCCCCAAGGGTTAAGGGCCCAAATGTCTCTTATCCATAAAATTGGCAATTAAGATAACTCTATGCTCTATGTTTAAATGACAGGTGAAGGTGGATTCACCATACTTAAGCTTCTTAGTAGTGTCTTCTGAAGTACAACATGTCATAGTGATAAGTTTTTATTCCGTTAAATAATGAGCAAAGTGAGAGTTATAGGAGTAGTATCAGAGGAATCAACATTGTGAATGTGATAGAAGCAAATAATTTCGTGGAAGGGTAAATTCTGCCCAACTTGGTCATGAAAACCAAGTGCATCCTTCATGCAGAAAAAATAAATAAACATGTAGATTTCTTCATATAGAGGTCTTGAGTACTTTGGCCAAAATGTCTCATCCATTATGAAAAACACATCTTACATGCAATTAATAACAAAGAAGTTGTTCCACCTCAATTACCCAATATAGATATTTTGATTTGAGGTCCAGTAAACATAATTCTCCACCCCTTATTTTAGAGGATCAGTTGGAGCCGAGAAAGTTCCTACTACCTCTTCTTTCTTATATGTTATTCTCTCCTATAACACAACCTTACGTCATTTCCTTTGCAACATGTGGTGTAATTGCTAGTTATCATTTATTCTAATAAACATAATATTTACTAAAATAAACATAATAAAGAGCAATGAGGATATCCATATATTAAACAAACAAAAAACAATCAAAACAAAAATACTCTTGAGGGATTAAACCCAAATCTTTGTGTCAAGAGTTTAAATCTAGATTCTTTTATCTCAACAAAGTACATTTTGTCTGTAAATTTATGTTTATCTCAACAAAGTATGAGAAAAATATGTAGCTGTAATGTAAAATTGTATGACATTTTTTAATTGTCTCTAAAAATATATAGACATATAAATGTGAGCTTCATATGTTTTAATTAATATTCAAATTAAAGCATTTATAAATAAATATGTAAAATGTAAACCAATGTTAAATTAATTCCATATGACAATTATTTATTTAGATATTCTTAATTTATAAAATAAAGTCATATGTTTAAGTTGCTTAATTTGGAAAGATCAAGTGCCTCAAGGATTTTTCGGAGTGGAAGATCTATTTTGCATTTAAAAGTGTATTTTAAAAAATTGGAAATCACAATCTTGCTAAAAATTGTATTGTAGATTTAGGTCAAAAAGCCATTTGGTTTATTGGTTTAAAATATTAATTTATTTATTTTTTTAAATTTACAAGTTTTAAATTAAACAATTAAAAAATAATATATATATATATATATATATATATATATATATATATATATATATATATATATATTCAAAAATTTCAACATTAATATATTTATATTTATATTAATTTATAAAAATAATGTTCAAAGATTTAAGTATATTTGAGACATGAAATAAAAACTATAAATTATATTATTTTTAAAACCATCTTAGATCTAGTGTATTAAATCTCTTGAGATACAAACATCTTTTAAAGTGAAAAGAGATAAACATGTTTTAAAGTGAAAAGAGATTTGATCCCTCGTGGCTTTTGTTGCCCCAAGAGGCGCTCTACAACCCATTATAGGGGAGAAATGTAGGTGTAATATAAGATTGTATGTCAACATTTTTTAAATGTCAAGAAAAATATATAAAGGAAATAAATAAATAAATGTCATGCTTTAATTAATATTCAAATTAAAACATATATAAATATAAAATGTAACTTGTGAAACTTCACAAGAAAATGGTTGGATACAAGAGCCATATAAAGAAGGAATTTGTCCCATATGCTATCTTTAGCCTCGTCATTAAAATAACTTCTTCCTCTCCTAACAAAACCATGAGCAAAAACCAATAAATTAAATAAATATAAAGTACAAAACCAACTATAATTAAATTGGGTGATAACACTTTTCTCAAAAACTAACACAACCAAATCCAATAGCCTTGAGAGTTAGCTCAATTAGTCATTACCCGTTGCTAAAGCACCCCCCTAATGGGAGATCATGAGGTCAATTCTCTTCCCCTCGTGGTTATTCTTCTTCTAACAATACCATGGGCAAAAACAAATAGATTAAATAAATATAAAGTACAACACCTGCTATTAAAAGTAAAGCTAAAATCCATCAAATAAATAATAAATAGTTTCTTAAGTTACT
This sequence comes from Pinus albicaulis, assembly GCA_034641835.2. Taxonomy (NCBI): domain Eukaryota; kingdom Viridiplantae; phylum Streptophyta; class Pinopsida; order Pinales; family Pinaceae; genus Pinus; species Pinus albicaulis. The sequence continues at coordinate 326,605,570 of CM076574.1, forward strand.
TGAGCAATATTTGTATATAGTATTTAATTTAATATAAATTAAATTTTTCATAATTTAATAATATTTTTTAAATCAATTAAGACTAATAAAAACTAAATAATATGTAGGATAGTTAAATTTGACCATCAAAATTTAACATAGTAATACATTTATCATACAAATGTGTATGGTCCATTAAACAATTCATATAAAATATATTTATACATATTAATGATTTAATAAAGGTGAATATAAAAGTATCCATTAAACCCTTTCATAAAAATTATAGTAAATAATGTATATGAAAATGTTAATATCCTAGTGGCTATCTGATCGATATTACTAGTTGAAGCTATAGGTGTATAGATATGGTGGGCGGATAGAGTAGGTAAACATAAGTTTAGGGTAAGTAAGGATCTAAAGGTCCTGCTATCAATGCAGTGTTCATTAATGAAAATTATCTGCTGGGGGTTAAGCCTGGCTGGCCCGATAATCTAAGTCTAGTGCAGTCACTACTAAGCGCTTAATTGAGCTTAATTAATCCAAGTGATATAGTCTAGGTGGGCAGGTAATAAGTAAACACTTAAAGTAAGGGCCTCACCTTTTAGGGAAGGTGAGAAAGAAATCCCTACGGGCCTGTTGGTCGAGCCCGATGGCGGCCTTTTAGTCGAGCCCCCTATCGGGTCCTACCGGGTCGTCTCCTCACACGTTACCTCACCCTTAGGGCCTATTGTAAGGCAAGACATTCTTCCTTGCCTGGTGAAACTAATCAACTTCCGGTTGGCTGTTTGTCCTAACTCTGTGGGTTAGCCTAACTTATGGGCTGGGTGCAGAGGAAGATAAAGAGAACTTTCCAAGGGTAGTGGGAGTTGGCCATCCTATTAATAGATAACTAATCTGAATTCAAGGTAGCTTTCCCTGCCTCCGGTAACTAGTCTTTGAATTCTCCAACTAGAATCAGAAACGGAGTTCCATCCTTGTTCTCTGGATGGCCAGCTAATAAACCCACCCCCCGGTGGACCATAGGACAGATGCAAGCAGCAGCAGAGACTCCTCACTGATAATGAGTTTCAGCTGGCCGATCTTAACTAAACAATTCAACCAGCCATTACATTAAACCCCTGCGGAAAGACGGCCACTTACTATTCCTTCTCCAATGGATAGGATAGTTCACCGCTCGATCACTTTGGTGTTGGATGCAATTTTTTACCCCCTATTTATACCCGTCTCATTTTGAACCTGAAATTGGATGAATACTCATACGCTATTCCTAGATCTTCAAGGATGGAAGGAGGTAAAACGATTCGTACATGCAGATATTTGCCATTGTTTCGATAGAGTTCCTCATTCGCTCTTACTACTGCTGCTACCCTTGCATCCTGTAACAGTCGTAATCGGTTTTCAAGCAATCTCTAGAACGAAGTTTTATTGGCAAAGATGGGGCGATCTCGTAACAACAACACTGTATTCAGGTAGCTTGGACGAGCGCTTGCTAGCTGGCATTCTAACGGGCCTAGCTGTAAAGCACTTTTCAGTAGGTTAAATAGCAAGGCAAGCGTGGGCATAACTAAACTGGATGTATGATATTGGTGGAACCCCATCTTGATGAGAAAAACTTCGTTCTACAACATGTAAGTAGGCCACAATGAGAGAGATTAATCATCGGCAGGAAATTCAAGCAATGGATAAGGGCATTTGATAACAACGTTTCAATTCAATAGGGATGTCCGGCAACAAGAAATTTTGTTAGTTATGAGCTGAGGCGAAAAAGCGATAGATTGGTGGGCAGGCGGCCCTCTCGATCCAACCCGTGGGATGGATATAGAAGGCCTTTCTGGCCTCAACATCTTCCTTCACTTCATTCATTTCCTTTCCACCCGTGGTGGGTACCACTATCATGCATGCGTTAAACCGGGGGATTGGACAAGGTTTTATTGGTCCGTTCCGTCGACTGACTATACCCCCACGGGGACGTCAGAACACCCGCATCGGCACCCGTAGTTACTCATAGTGATATAACTAGTTAGTTTCATCGTATTATAATAACAAACATAATTCTGTTGAAAAGGGTTTATAGTGACCGCCCACCCCACTTATCCTTCGCACTAGGAAGGCCCAACTAGACTAGTTCTTTTATGAGGGAGGTGGGAAAAGTTTCTTTAGCATCTATCTATGGCTACAACTCCTCCTCCAAACTATAGTGGACATTGCTCTTCATTCCCATACTCCCCGAATAATGAATAATCATTCAAGTATGAATGAATCAATTCCCATTGATCAATTTGAAGTTTATGGACACCGCTCTGCCCGCGTGGAATGACGAGGGAATGCTTCCTGCTTCCAGCCACACCTTAATCACAACAAGAGGAATGCTCTCTCAGTGCACGGAGTGAAAAAATGCTTCCTGTTCTGTGGGTGGGTAGCCCCGGATGGGGAGGAAGAATGAGTCACACGTCCGATTGGAAGGAATAGCACCGGGATAAGTAATAACGTTAGCCGGAGAAACTTGTTGTAATGAAGCCAGCAACAAACAATAACGTAAAGGGAGGGGGCTCTAAAGGATCTGGCAACAAGATTGCTCCTATCCTATCCAGGTCAGAAACTAATGATACTAATTGCCAGGTGGCTACTTACCAGCCCGTAACTATATAACTTCCTGCCTTATTGGACCAAATTATGGTACGAGCTCTCTTGCTTAATAAGGTACGAGCTCTCTTTCTTAAGGAGCCGTCACCTAGTACTTGCAAGATTCTGTTCTGTGGCCGTAACCTCTACTTACAAGAGGAGGTGGGACGAGGACTTGTTCATAAAAAAGCGTTTCAAGGCCATTCTTTCTATCTTTAGAAATTTCACTGGATAAAATAGAGAAAAAAAAGTTTTATAACGTTCGTAGAGTCTGTTGTTACCGGTTCTTTTCCTTCTTATCTTAGCAAGCATGGGGAGCTCCAGGTTGTTGGGCGAAACCCTGACAGCTGTTGTACAAACACAATTTGGCTAGGCTAGGCCCATCCAATCCAATAAGGGTTTCGGAGGCCTTCAACAGAAAAAGCTAATGCCTCTCGGAGAAGATATTAGGGGTTTTAGAGCATCTATTAAGGGGGATACGAAGAATCCATCGAATAACATAGAGATAGTAGAGTAATAAGAAGGGTGGTAATTTAAAGAGTGAAAAGGTGGCCTATGAAAGGAAAGGGTATGAAGGGCGAGACCTATCAAACTAAGTGGTAAATTCACGAGTGAGAAGGTGGCCTTAAAACACAGGGCTGGCTGGTATGGCTGGATCGGATGGCCGGTCTTCTTGCTGGGGTGGATGGGGAATGGTATGGCTGGATGGGAGGGCTCGCTGGCATCGCTTGCTTGGTTATACTTACTTGGCTTGCTTACTCTTGCTGGCTGGGAGAGATAAAGGAACCAGGGCTGGTCGAATCCGGGCTAGAAGATGAAATAAATGGCTGACAATCCATGAGGGAAGAGCGCTCAAACCTCCGCCAAGGTGATGATAAGTCAAAATTCGATGAACAAAGAAGAAGTCAACCTTCAATAAGTGTCGCCAAGGGTGAGCCTGTCGTGTGAGGATAGGACCCGATAGGGGGCTCGACCAACAGGCCCGTAGGGATTTATCGCTCATCTTCCCCAAAAAAGTGAGGTCCGGAGGGACTCGACTGAGGTTACGAGGTCGAGGGACTCGGCCGAGGTTACGAGGTCAAGGAGAGGAACAACTCTCTTTTGGGGGAGGGGCCCCAAAAGCCGCCATCAACTTGAAGAACTAAAGGCCCGTTAGGGTGAGGTAACGAACTCTCGACACAAGGCTTGTTAGGGACTCGGCCGAGGTTACGAGGTTGAGGCCGCCATCGACTCGGCCGAGGTTACGAGGTCGAGGAGAGGTGAATAAGGGAAACTAGGAGGGAAGGGTGGTCAAAGTGCCGCCAAGGCAGATATGCAAAAGTAAGCTTCTGGCCGGGATCACTTGCCATAGGTTATGTATGCTAAGGTGCCCCAAGAAAGGAAAAGGTATATTACTCTTGTTTCTGGCCGGGATGGACTCACTCTTCATATGGCACCGCCATCGAGAAGTACGTTTAGTGGCTCGACTAAAAGGCCCGTAGGGTGAGATTGAGCCTGCCGAACTCTCGACAACAGGCCCGAAGGGTGAGCTTTCCAAACTCTCGACTTCAAGCCGCCATCGATTTCTTGCTCACCTTCCCTAAAAAGGTGAGGCCCGGTAGGGTGAGGGTGAGCTTGCCGAACTCTTGACAACGGAGAGGTAACGTGTGAGGGTGAGCTTTCCGAACTCTCGACAAAGGCCGCAATCAGACGAACAACTCTCTTTTGGGGGAGGGGCCCCAAAAGAGAGGAACTTGAAGAACACAAGGCCCGTTAGGGACTCAGCCGAGGTTACGAGGTTGAGGAGAGGGATTTATTTCTCACCTTCCCTAAAAATGTGAGGCCCGAAGGGACTCGACTGAGGTTACGAGGTCGAGGCCCGGTAGGGTGAGGGTGAGCCTGCCGAACTCTCGACTAAAGGCCCGAAGGGACTCGGCCGAGGTTACGAGGTCGAGGAGAGGTAGCGAACTCTCGACTAAAGGTCGCCATCGACTCACTATGAATATGGTGGAAGCCAAATGCCTTGAACCTTTCATCTTCAGCCTTCATCACAAGCCCCAAAAGAGAGGAACTTGAAGAACTAAAAGTCTGCCATCGCCTACTAGATTAGGCAACTGATGCATCATTACCTGCTTTAGTCCCCATAATACCTGTATCACGTACCCTTCCTACCCGTACTAAAAAATGAGCTCTATTTTACTTTATTTAATCTAACGTCCTGATAATTTCCATCTAGCAGCCCCATCATTCACAATCTTTCGTCCCAATAATAGGATATTCCGTACGCCTGCCCAGTTCACATCGCCCAAAGCACAGTCCGCTCCTTGGCAGAGGTTTGAACATCTTTCCCTATGAGATTGGCCATTTGACTGTGGCGGAGGTTAGGGAAGTTTGACTTCTCATTCAGAGAAGTACGGTGATTGGATTCTAGAAAGCGTAATTACACATATAATATGCATTCACGCTCTCCAGTCATGATGCTATTAAAGGCTCTTAAGAAGGGCCGCCATCAAGGATGGCTCACTCATTCATATGGGTGAGGAAGGATTGAGCGAAGAAGGAATTTGATCGGTCGTTTGAGCCAGAGAACCCCCTCCCCCGTCGATGCTGGCTGGTCTCGCATACCCCTTTTTAAGCTAGGCGAAGAATACGGATGGAATATTGATTGAATTATACTCTGCTTGAGGTATACCCCCATTCGATACCACTCTACCTACAGAGGAGCCAAGTGCCCAGATGGGTGCTGCTTCCGAGCGACAAACCCCGCCAGATGTGCTTGCTTTTAGACCCTTCCCACGCTTTCCATACATCCAAGAAACACCTTTACTCATTCTTTGAACCCTGGCGTGCAATTGATTGACGTAGGTTCTTTTAAGGGAGACCACCATTGATACTACTGGCGATGGGTCGGTGGAGCAAGCAATGGATGGTGTAGGGACCCAGTTTCATAATTGTTTAAACCAAACATTTAGTATATTTCAATATATAACATAATTTTCTTTCACATAGAAATCCTCTTTTGATCTTAACTATTTCGCCTACCCCCCCTTAAGACCTGGACTTATATTTTGATACTAACTAGTTGATAAAACTCTCTTATTTCATATTTTTACTTTCTAGAAACACCCTTTTTGAGGGTGGACAATACCATTCATCCAGGGACTCCAAGTGATGCTTTATATATTCAATTTTGACCTCTAAGGATTTCTATCCATGGTAGGATGGCTGGAGGGAATAATCCTTTTGAAATTATGCGGGATGCTTAAGTCACGATCGACCCTCTACTCTGCCTACACTAACTAAAAGCAAGCCGTTTTTTGTTGGACCAGTCCCGGTGCTCGCTCCGTGCCATCTATGCCATGGTGGGTCGATGTGTCCCGTTACTATTCATTCTGCATGCCACTACACACGCTCCACTGAAATCTATGGAAAACCGGCCATCTTCGATCAGGTACCCCAAATTACCGACTCCAAGCCCTTAAGGAGCTCTCTTCAACATGCTCATGGCTAGATCGATCCCTACACAAATTCTCGCATCACCCAGCAAGTGTGTCCTGCTGACGCCTCGAATCAAGCTTTTGTTGCGACATGCTATGGGGGTTTTCTCCCCCATTGCTAGTAGGTTGATGGGTCGCACGCCCGACACACATGTTAAGGTCTGGCAGATCTATCTTTCTTCCCCTCAAAATAGGAGGATGCGAAGCATAGCTCGACCAACGGGCCGCCATCACTCTTTCCCCTTAGGGCCAATTAGACCCTACCTGAGAATCTTACCCGCAGCTTCGGACCTCACCCGGGGGTGGGTAAACCAGCAGCAGTTTGCCTAGCATCCTTTATATCATACATAGATGAAGGATTTCTCACCCCACTTGATTAGGAATGCGAATTCGAAAATCATTCCCCATCATTTCCAAAGACTTAATAGGTATAATGTTCACATAAGATCCCAGATATAACATTACATCCTTTATATTACAGCTATCCACTCATGCATCCAGCCTCAATTCCCTCCCAGTTCTAACCTTTCGCCTTTTCACCCTATGGGAGTGCTTCTCAGGTAAGTTAGCAGCAATAGGAGCATAGTCTTCATCCGCACTGTCCACTAGCTGTTTAACAGAGGTCCGAAACTTCCCCGTCAGCTGATCATCCTCTCAAATCTTAGAAAATAGCCTAAACCAGTCCCACACTGGTCCTGCCATGTTACCGTTGTCACCTGCCAGGGAGGGTCTTTCATAACTCTGCTTGGTTTCTGCTATATTTGGTACATGAGCTGGAGCCCTCTACGCAACTTCGGGAGTGTCTGGAGCATATGCATTCTTAACCCTTCTAAATGGCATGAGCAATAAAGATTTATTGCTGTAAAATCGAAAAATTAGGTGCATCTGGGCCAAGTTTATTCATACTTCCTGGTGCTATCTTATTGTTCTCTCCCTTGGTCCATCCTCCTCCTCTGGTTACCACATTTATAGTGTGCCCTCACCATATGAATAGTGAGTGACTCTGTCCCTGCTTCTCCACCACTCGCTCTAGGTTTTTCATTTCTGATTAGATGGGAATACCAAAGGCACTAAGCTACTTAATAAAAGAAACCCCCTTTCTCGTTCTACCGTAATTCTTTATCTCCATATATTTATTATATGTTATATCTGCTCTTTGATTACAAAAGTCACTTCAATTTATCGGCGCTGAGCCCCAAAAGCTACATTACTAAAGTAATAAATAGATTTTGATTGCCCCCCTTCCAAGCTCTAGCGGGTTATGCCTCTATATATGATGCTTCAACGACTGAAACTACTGCTTTAGGGTCTGCTACTGACAGTATTCAAAAGGCCGGCCCAATTGGGTTCATAATCACAAACAAGGGTAAGATAGTCGCATTAGACGGTCTAACTACAAGCTTTGGTTCATTGGCGGATCGGCAGATTGAGATCTCAATAGGAGCAACACTAGAAGCATAGGAAGTGGAAGTTGGCCTAGCAACGGGAAAGACAATAAGTAGATCCAGCAGTAGCACCACCAGCATATCCAGTAGTTGATCGAGATCGGGATTAGGAACGTGAATATTCATATTATCTAGTTCGATCCGTATCAGGATTTAGCAGATCCACCATAAGCAATTCCAGATCCAGATTATGATGTTGATCTAGTTTACCAAGTGAAAGCTTCAGCAGTTGGCTTCTGTGGTTGTTCTTCTACCGTTATTAGAGAGGGACTGGAACAGATATCTCCCTAACTAGACTAGATTTGATATTGACCTAACTAATAAGACAAACTAGAAAGGATTAGATAGAAGGATTAGAAGGGGAGGTAAAGACTCTTAGACAACCCTGAAAGGGCACCATACATCCCTCGGAGGGTCCAATCCTACTAGAAATATAAGAGACTGGAAGAGAAAGGCTTAACTCCCATACAGCCAACCCGAAGGGCACCTACCCATAGAATAATGAAGTAAGAAAGAATCACATACTTATACATTCAGACTCACATAGGTAAGATTAAGCCATACATAGAAAGGTAAGTAGGAGAAGTAAGACTTATTTATCACACATAATCATTAAGTAAGAATGGATGTATGGAAAGTAAGGCTTCTAACACAACCTGAAGGGACAGAGTCACTCACTATTCATATGGTGAGGGTGAGGGTGAGGGACGAACTCTCGACAATAGGCCGCCATCGACGTGCGAGGAAGGCCCGGTAGGCCCGGTAAGGTGAGGGTGAGGGACGAACTCTCGACAACATGCCACCATCGATGTGCGAGGAAGGCCCGGTAGGGACTCTCTATTCATATGGAGAGGACCTGGTAAGGGGCTCGACCGAGGTTACGAGGGAGAGGAGCAACTCTCTTTATGAGTGAAATTAAAAAATTAGAAATAAATAAATTTAAAATTAAACACTAAAATGTGCATATACATCTAGGGTGTCTACAAATCTATTTATATATTTAAAAGTGCATTTTAAAGAATGAGAAATCACAATCTTGCTAGAAATTGTATTATCGGATTCCAACCAAAAAGTTAATTAGAATATGTCAAATATTTTTTATATGTTTTTCAAAATTTTCAACAAAGAATATTATTAACAAAACACTAATACTTAAGTATATTTGAGACATGAAATATAAACGATAAATTATATTACTTTTAAAATTACCCTACATCCATTTTCATTATGAATTTGTCCCTCTGGTAGATCCAAACTTAATTTTCATTATGAATTTGTCCCTCTAAGACCTTGGTAGATCCAAACTTAAGAATGATCTAAGCTTGTTTTTATTAATTTACAAGTCTAAATTTCAACACTGAATAATTAATCATCTTAAAAAATAATAAATAAATATTTATTATAATTTTTTTTTCAAAATTTTCAACCTAAATCACTATTAATTTATAAAAATAATATTTAAGTATATTTTAGACATGAAATAAAAACTTTAAATTATATTTATTTTTAAACAAGCCTAGATTCATCTTAAATTTGAATTTACTAAGCGTTGAGAGAGATCAAATCTCTTAAATACAAACTTCTTTTAAACATCTTCTTAATATTGAGTGAATCCGAAATTCAAAAAAAATAAACAAACTAAAAAATATTTAATTTTATATGCTAACAAAATATGTATCTCTTTTTTCACTTTTATTTAATAGCCTCCATTCTATTACTATAAAAATGTATATAAAACCTTTTTATCAACCAATGTTAATTTTTTGGCCATAAGCATTTGCCTATTAATAGAATTATGTGTTTTAAAAATCAGTGTAAACCAAACTTATATTGAACCACGCAAATAGACCCTAGATTTGTGGTACATTACTCTTTGTTTCTTAGATTACTTATTAAGAATTCCAAAAGAGAAATTATTCAAGAAAGGCTCTCGTTATCCAATCTAAATGTGCAAGTATTTCAATTTATAAAAGTGAATACTTTATATGGGAATTCTCAGTTAACATTTTGAGGGCTTTAACTGATAATGATGGGTTTTGGAGGTATGCACATAAAAATACATACTCAATTGCTTTAACTTTCAAATTTTTGTCATGATCAAAACGTTTTTGAACATTAAGGTGTTGTGAGGTGTAAGGATTTGTGTCCAATATTAAAATTTTAAGGAATGTTCCAATATTTTGCTAGCAAGGAACTAGGATGATAGTTTGCGTATATTTAAATAATTTAGGTTACAATATTTAAATTCTTTATTTCATTATTCTTATTTCATTTTTAAAGATTTTATTTGAAGGAGATCAAAAATTTGTTTCAAGCAATAGAGTTATGAAACACTTAAAAATGATATCCACTTCTCAAATACCTACAAAATAAAATTTATTTTTTAGAATAATAATATATGATAATAAATTCTATATCAAAACTATGAGTGTAAATTAATCATATTTATGATCATAAATGTTAGAAAAGTAATTATAAATTTCGAAATATAAGGTTAATTTTTTAATTGATTTTTTATTTCACATGTTGATAATATGTCACTATAAATTTTATATGAAAACTATGAGTTTAAATTAAACATGTTATCACCCAAGTAATTCTTAGATCGTGGGATTTTGGTTTATAGTTAAAGAAAACCAGGGGTAACCAAGAACCTCTTTTGAAATTCAGGATCTAGCCTTCCTAAATTTCGAAGAGGGATCTCTCCTCCAGACTTAGCTTGATTTTGTTATAAGATTTTAGGCTAGGTATGATTGGACAATTGGTTTGTTTTGAAAGTTTGGTGGGAATAAAAGGTACTTCAAGGTAAACCACAGAGGGATCTACCAGACCATTGAGTTATGGAGTCAACTTCTTGGCAAGCAGAGCTAGGAAATAAGGTCTAAAGAGAAAATATAGTAAGGGCAGGGTAGATGACCTTCAAAGGGTTTGAAATAGGCTTTTTGATGAAATGGGTGCAATCTGCACAAAAGGGAAATTAAGAATCCTTAAGTTACAGAAATGAAAATGAAAGAAAGGGGTCAAACAGGGACTAAGAGCATTTAAGAATTCTTAAGTCTAGTTATCAGCAGAAAACATATCAATGAATAACTAGTGAAAAACAAGGAGTTTTTTAACACTAATCCTGTTTAAGCTTTCCTAGTTAATCATTAAAGACAGAAATCATTAAAATGTATGTATGGAACTTTGAAAGATAAATAGTGAAAACAGGAAAATACTTGACTTATCTGATCAACACAAGAATCCTGAGTTATGATGTCTTTAGTCTTAGTTCCAGTCTGCTGCTTTACAAATCGACTCACACAAACTACAATATATCCAAAAAAATGACTATAGTAGTATTGATAAATTTTATTTCACACTAATACTTCAAAGAGTGAAGTATTTATACAAATTATAAACTTCATCTTGAAAAAATATCAAGATTGGTTCACAAATATCTCTAACTGTTTTACATAAATAAAACTTAAGTAAAGGACACTCAAGACTAATGCATCTATTTGGCACTATTTTTTATGGATAGGTGATGACTAAGAGGAGAATTCGAATTTTATCCAACTCTTAGTTGATGATGAGGCATCCAAGTCACTAACTATTTCCTTTCTTTGTGCATTCTGTTTCAGCGATTCTGCAAACTTGGGGTCCAATGATATCTTTTTATTTCTCATTTCGAAATAGATATGTAAAAAATGAAAGAGGTTATTGTAGATAAATATGTTGGTGAGATAAGCCTCTTTCCGTTTCCTAAAATTCCTCTCTAGCTGTTCACAATAGGCTCTGCAAAAAGATGTGTAAAACAGAGTTTTACAGAGTCTGTAAATATGTGCTTGTATCTCTCATTCTGAAATAACTGTGCAAAAAATGAGATAGGTTTTTGTAGATGGGTCTCTTAGGAACAAGAACCTCCTTCAGTTTTGTATGATGTATTTTTTATTGGCCACAATATTCTCTGCAAAATGATGACTTAACAGGAATTTTCTGCAAAACGTGCTCTCCAATATTGTTTAATATTTCCCAATCCATAATGGCTGTTAGAAAAGTGAGAGAGGTTTTTGTATATGGCCATCTTAAGAACATAAACCTCCTTCAGTTTTGCAAAATTCATCTTGGATTGGTCACAATATGTTCTGAAAAACAATGACTTAAACAAGAAATTTGTGCAAAATATGTCCCTTCTTGCTCTCTTTTTCATCTTTTCACCTTTTTCTTCTTTTAACTGTTTTACTTTCACTTTAGATAAAATTCATTGTTGGTGAAAGTATTTTCATCTCTTTTTACCATTTTATTACCTCTGTATTTACTTTTACTATTTATCTTTGACTGCTCTTATAACTTTATTTTAACTTTCACTCTGACTTTTACCTGATACACTCTAACCATTAATACTCTTTAACTGTTATGTTTTCAATGTCATTGTGAATTCTGATTTCACTTTTACCATTCACTGTGAAAATTCCATCATTTTGATCTCTCTCTGACTTGATTTTATTTTTTCTTTGTATACAAACTGTTTGTTGAATGAAACTTTTGATTTAAGATCTGAGAATTTGGAGCAAACAATTTTGTCAACTAGTATTGAAACTGTTGGTCCAAATCCATATTCTGATAATAACCTACAAAATCAAACAATTTGTTAATGAAATCTAGGTCTGCATGGAGGTTATTGAATGCTTTTTGAAATACTTGTGGAATGAGATCAGACTGTGGAGGTTTAACTCTGTTTTTTAGGCATTTTGGGTAGCTACTGCAAGATTACAATGTTTGCAGGAGTTATTCACTTTAACAAAGATGAAACTGGGCTAAGACAGGAAACAAGGTTTCCTGAATGGTACAAATGTGGAAAAGAAGTCTTTTAATCAATCTGTGTTCGGAATTTGTTTTCAAAAAGAGACTGCAAAATGAGGATTTTGGCTTTAAAGGGGTTTACAGATGAATTCAAGCTTCCTTAATTCGCATATATTTTGATGCTTTGACAGGGTTTCTGAAGCTTTTGTGGTCAAATTTGGACTTCTGTTGATTGGTTGGAGCCGAAACAGTGTGCTTTTTTATGTCGACAAGGTATCTTCAATTTAAATTGGATCTTTGACAGTGGTAAAGTTCAACTTCGGGGCTTATACATTGGTCAACATAGGCTCGAAATTCTTTTAAAACAGTCGGGGTGGGAGTTAAATCAGTAAGGAATGCAACAAACCGATATAATAATGATATCTTAAATTTTAACCTTAAAAAATCGTCATATTCAACATTAATTACAAGTTTATTAAAGGCGGGAGGTGGATTTGGTTTTTCGATTGCGAAAAACCGCTAGTTGTTTTCACATTGGATTTGCATGGTAAATGGTTTTAACCTTTTCGAACGCGATCGTATAAAAAATTGACACGTCACATTGGGCGGTATTCAAAAACAACTTTTATCGCATAATTTTTTACATACTTTGCCCGATCACTTTTGTTGTGCAATATGACATATGCATCGTTGGATCTTGAAAGGCGATGCGAACGGTTAGGATGACTTGGGAAGCTGCAGGGAAACAAGGTGGGACCGAGCTTTTTGATATGCGCTATTGATTTAGTAAGTGATGATCAACGATTTAAAATCAATGTGATGTGAAATGGTGAGGCTGGAGGCCGGTTGATCGCGCTCAATGCAGATCGTTGGATTAGGATTATAAAATGATCGGAGGGTTGAGGATGAGCGCGAGGGCGTTGGGTTATTTGATGAAGCTTACGTATAAAATGAGTTTATACATAAAATAAAGTGAATGGGGCGGGTTAAATAAAAGGTTTAACCAAGGATTAAACTTTGGTATAGGGGTGTATAGCGGGCAATGAGGGGTAAGGTTAGAACTATAACCTTGGGTAAAGGTAACGCGGGAACGGAGTAATGGTGTAAGTATTCTTTTTTCCACGCTATTTTATATACACAGTATGTAAACAAAATGCGCATTTTGCAATTTTTATAACTTTATTATATGATTTTAGACTACGGAGGGGTCTAAAAACCATAGGGGAAAGGGGTATATTTTTATAGGTAGTTTTGTGTCAAATGGGTAATTTCGGGATGTTATTTCAACATGTGATTAATATCTTTGACACAATAGCATATAATAAGGGAGTTTTGGGGATATTAAATAAAAAGAAGTTATATTAATAAGACTAGGATATTTGATAAGGATTTAATAAATAGTTTAAGTGTTAATATGAAAAGGGATCATGAATACTAAAAAATTCATAAATAAAACTAAGGAAAGTGAAAATTAGAGTAGAGTTTCATTTTCATAACTCATTCACTTTTACTTAGTATAACATGTTTTTTGAGATTTTTATGTTTTGTAAAATGGAGGAAGTTAATCAAATGGGCCTTTATGTAACATTTAAGTAAGAAGAGAGTTATCACTTATGAAGTTAAATGGTGATGAGTGCATAGAGGGGTAGATGATGAAAATTTCTGGGATTAATATAGAAACTTAACATTTTCAACTAATTAGTCTTCGAGCCTTGGGTCCGGTCCCAACAGAAGTCAAGGAAATGCCTTGAGCCTCTTTGACTAATAGTCTAGAATATCAAATTGCTATGGGGAGGGGGAATTAGTCATTTATAACCTGGTGAAAGATATTTACAATGATGTTTTCCAACTTCTTCTACCTACCCAATCATATCTTCTAACATTTTTTCCTTCTATTTTAATTAGATGCATTTGAACTAGCAACCTTACAACATTTTATTCTTTTTGAAAGCAGTAAACTATCTAATTCTACACTTATTTCAACCAAGAATCTAGATTAAAATATTGAATTCTTTTATTCTCTACCTAACTACTGGATTGTCAAGATTAAACTCTTTGAAAATTCTTTATTCTCTATCTAAAACAAGTAAATTGAAACATGATAAGTCAAGATTAAATTGTTCAACTCATCATGGATTATGGAATTTATTGACACTTTGCCATAATCAACTGCAAAAAGTAAAAGTAGTGGCATTTAGACTTGCACACTTTCATGTTTTATTCATATTTTTTTCTTTTGGGGTATCTTATCTTTTCTAAGTCCTTTGATTTTTCTTTTAGGACTTTTTACCCTCTTTTTTATTTTAATTTTTTTTATTTTTCACAAAATATGGGAAAATAACTTGCAAAAGGAAAAGTTTGTACATATTTACAAGACTACCATCAGTTAAGTCAAAGTTATGAACCCTATATTTATAGGTTGCTAACATCGGCTTCAATTGGGGATGGCATTTCTTGGTGAAATGTCAATAACTCTGAGATCAGTAGCCTTCATCTTTGACCTTTGATGATCTTAGTAAGTGTCTTATGTCTTCTGCAAACTGAAATCTGATCTGAAGCTAAAACAACACAACAATTTTCAAACCAACTTATAGATCTTAAACATCTTTAGGACCTCATCCTTGGCTTTAAATCTTAATGAAAAACTAACTGAAAATTAAAAACTAAAAAATATGCTCAAAATTCTGAGCTTATTGGCACTCATATACCTACTCTAATCTACTAAAATCTTATTGAATCAGGTAATACAAAAATGCCAATGAAGCCAATCAAGTAGCTATAAAAATAAATGGATAACTTGACTGCTTGTGATCAAAATTGGAAGTATATTATGATCATGTGCTTTTATAATAAATGATATGATGTGTAAAGGCCAATTTTTAAGTATTTGATCCTTATAGAGAAAACATGTTTGCAGATTTGGGCTAAAAAGACTCTCCATATAATCTGATATAGGATCAATAAAAGCATGATGTATGTTATTTACTTCTAGGCCTTCAATGACTAATTGCCCAGTTGAATTATGAATATTAGACCATGAAACTATTTCTTCAGTCTTATGTTTGAAAGAATAATCATCTTCAATATTCAAGTCAAAAGGTATTACAATTTCTTCTTGCTTTGGAGAAGGAAGATTTTCCAAGAATTCTTTAGGATCTCGGAAATTATATGACTGACTTTGAGAATGCAAAAGTTTAATTTCATTTTCATAATTTTCAGAAATTATCTCAAGAACACATTTTTTAAGTTGAGGAGAATATTTTCTTAATTTCAAAATAAGAAAGATAGCTCTTAGAAAATCCTCATCAAGTTGAAATTCTAATATCTCATCCCTCAAAATAGCTAGTGATTGTTCTGTGAAATTATCTTGAATTTGGAGAACATAATTATCATCATACTGATCATATTTAGGCAAATCTTCAGAAGAAAGAATGTCATCAATTATAAACACTGGATCAGCAGATTTCTCTTCCAACAATCCTAATATATCTTGATTAGATTGGTTGAATTCTATTTGAAAGTCATTATTTTTCTTAATAGGAGTGCTATCAAGAAATGGGCCTTTCTGGGAAGGTAGAATAACATAAGCATTAACTTGTTCTTTTATCTCTTCATGGATAAAAACTTTAGTACATTCATCAACATTCGAATAAGTAGAAACAATTTCTTCATTATGTAAATATTTTGAGGATGGTTGCATGTTTAGAAGAAAATTGATTTCTTCTTTGATGAGGGGGGTGGGAATCTCTGAATTCCTAGATTGAAATGATAATTGTTTTTTCTCTTATCTAAAAAATTATCATGAGGTTGAATATTTTCTTTAACTTCATTCAAAACATTAAATGAAATATCATTTGTTAATATAGAGGGGTTTTGTGGATCTTGATTCATCCCCTGATCTATTTCATCTTTGTTTAACTCCTCTTGGTTATTATGACATTTAACTTGAGAAGGAAAGTTCTGGACTTCTTCTAATAAATCTTCGGAATGCCAATTTCCAAAACCTTCATCAATATTTTTAAGGTAATGTATAAGATCTTCAACTTGATCACAACAATTTTCAGCTAATGATAAAGATGGAAAATTTTCTTTGTAATGCTCATAAAATACCTTATGAAAATCTTTTAGAGAAAACAAACTAGCAAGTTTGAGAGCTTCGTACCATTCCCTTGCTTTTCCTTCTAAGGTTTCCATGAATATCTTCATGAGGCAATCCTCATGCCAATCACCCTTCAATCTTGATGAGTGTATGTGAAATTTAATGAGATGTAATAAAGAATCATCAATATTCTCATCTCGAAACATGGGCAAATTGTCACCCCAATTTACCTTTGGTAGCTTGTGTGGAAATCCAGGTATGTGATCTTTGCTCATGGGAGCATATCTTCGTTTTATTCTTGGATCATCTTGGAAATCAGCTATAACGAAAGGCCACTGTATCTGTACAACCAAGTTAGATCCTTATATAAAATACAATACATATTGAAAAACTTTCTTAACGAGAAAGAACATAATGTCTTGGATTAAGATCCAAGTTGAAAGCCCGATCTTTCCATATTGTTCTTCCAAGTTCATTCCTCCAGTGGAGTCTTGATTGTGAAATTGGTGTGGAGTTGCCAGGTGGATGATTTTATCCTTTGTCTATATGATCACTGTCCACCATCATAGATAAGATCTGAACCTGTAAAATATTTCTGAAGAAAATGTTAGTTTCCCCAGTAGAGTTGTCATTATATTACCCACAACCTTTAAACTTAATCTTAAAGTAGAAAATATGTGTTTTAAAAATCTTCCTCTAAGATTAAACTTAAAACTAGAGAGTGGTTAGTTCCCCAGTATGGTTGCCAATATGTTATCACCCTAGTAATTCTTAGGTCGTGGGATTTTGATTTATAGTTAAAGAAAACCAGGGGTAACCAAGAACCTCTTTTGAAATTCAGGATCTAGCCTTCCTAAATTCTGGAGAGGGATCTCTCCTCAAGATTTAGCTTGATTTTGTTATAAGATTTTAGGTTAGGTATGATTGGACAATTGGTTTGTTTTGAAAGTTTGGTGGGAATAAAAGGTACTTCAAGGTAAACCACAGAGGGATCTACCATACCATTGGGCTATGGAGTTAACTTATTGGCAAGAAGAGCTAGGAAATAAGGTCTAAAGAGCAAATATACTAAGGGCAGGGTAGATGACCTTCAAAGAATTTGAAATAGGCTTTTTGATGAAATGGGTGGAATCTGAACAAAAGGGCAATTAAGAATCCTTAAGTTACAGAAATGAAGATGAAAGAAAGGGGTCAAACAGGGACTAAGAGAATTTAAGAATTCTTAAGTCCGGTTATCAGCAAAAAACATATCAATGAATAACTAGTAAAAAACAGGGAGCTTTTTAACACTAATCATGTTTAAGCTTTCCTAGTTAATCATTAAAGACGGAAAAAATTAAAATGTATATATGAAACTTTGAAAGATAAACAGTGAAAACAAGAAAATACTTGACTTATCCGATCAGCACAAGAATCCTGAGTTATGATGTCTTTAGTCTTAGTTCCAGTCTGCTGCTTTACAAATCGACTCACACAAACTTCAATATATCCAGCAAAATGACTATAGTAGTCTTGATAAATTTTATTCCACACTAAAATGCTTCAAAAAGTAAAGTATTTATACAAATTCTAAACTAGAATATCTTGAAAAAATATCAAGATTAGTTCACAAATATCTCTAACTGTTTTATATAAATAGAACTTAAGTAAAGGACACTCAAGATTAATGCATCTATTTGGCACTATTTTTTATGGATAGGTGATGACTAAGAGGATAATTCGAATTTGATCCAACTCTTAGTTGACGATGAGGCATCCAAGTCACTAACTATTTCCTTTCTTTGTGCATTCTGCTTCAGCAATTCTGCAAACTTGGGGTCCAATGATATCTTTGTATTTCTTAATCCGAAATAGATATGTAAAAAATGAAAGATTTTATTGTAGATAAATATATTGGTGAGATAAACCTCTTTCAGTTTCCTAAAATTCCTCTCCAGCTATTCACAATAGGCTCTGCAAAAAGATGTGTAAAACAGAGTTTTACAGAGTCTAAAAAATAACCTGTAAATATGTGCTTGTATCTCTAATTTTGAAATAATTGTGCAAAAAATGAGATAGGTTTTTGTAGATGGGTCTCTTAGGAACAAAAACCTCCTTCATTTTTGTATGATGTATTTCTGATTGGCTACAATATTCTCTGGAAAATGATGACTTAACAGGAATTTTCTGTAAAAGTGCTCTCCAATATTGTTTAATATTTCCCAATCCATAATGGCTGTTAGAAAAGTGAGAGAGGTTTTTGTAGATGGCCCTCTTAAGAACATAAATCTCCTTCAGTTTTGCAAAATTCATCTTGGATTGGTCACAATATGTTCTGCAAAACAATGACTTAAACATGAAATTTGTGCAAAATATGTCCCTTCTTGCTCTCTTTTTCATCTTTTCACCTTTTTGTTCTTTTAACTGTTTTACTTTCACTTTAGATAAACTTCATTGTTGGTGAAAGTATTTTCATCTCTTTTTACCATTTTACTGCCTCTATATTTACTTTTACTGTTTACCTTTGACTGCTCTTGTAACTTTGTTTTAACTTTCACTCTGACTTTTACCTGATACACTTTAACCATTTATACTCTTTAACTGTTATGTTTTCAATGTCATTGTGTATTATGATCTCACTTTTACCATTCACTGTGCAAATTCCATCATTCTGATCTCTCTCTGACTTGATTTTATTTTTTCTTTGTATACAAACTGTTTGTTGAATGAAGCTTTTGATTTAAGATCTGATAATTTGGAGCAAACAATTTTGTCAACTATTATTGAAACTGTTGGTCCAAATCCATATTCTAATAATAACCTGCAAAAATCAAACAATTTGTTAATGAAATCCAGGACTGCAGGGAGGTGATTGAAGGCTTTTTGAAAGACTTGTGGAATGAGATCAGTCTGTGAAGGTTTAACTTTGTTTTTTAGGCATTTTGGGTAGCTACAGCAAGATTAGACTATTTGCAGGAGTTATTCACTTTAATAGAGATGAAACTGGGCTAAGATAGGAAACAGGGTTTCCTGAATGGTACAAATGTGGAAAAGAAGTCTTTTAATCAATCTGTGTTCGGAATTTGTTTTCAAAAAGAGACTGCAAAATGAGGATTTTGGCTTTAAAGGGGTTTACAGATGAATTCAAGCTTCCTTAATTCGCATGTATTTGATGCTTTGATAGGGTTTCTGAAGCTTATGTGGTCAAATTTGGACTTATGTTGATTGATTGGAGCCGAAACAGTGTGTTTTGTTATGTCGACAAGGTATCTTCAATTTAAACTGGATCTTTGACAGTGGTAAAGTTCAGCTTCGGGGCTTATACATTGGTCAACATAGGCTCGAATTTCTTTTAAAACAGTCGGGGCGGGAATTAAATCAGTAGGGAATGCAAAAAAAACGATATAATAATGATATCTTAAAGTTTAACCTTAAAAAATCATCATATTTGGCATTAATTACAAGTTTATTAAAGGCGGGAGGTGGATTTGGTTTTTCGATTGCGAAAAAATGCTGGTTGTTTTCGCGTTGGATTTGCATGGTAAATGGTTTTAACCTTTTCAAACACGATCGTATCAAAAATTGACATGTCGCATTGGGCGGTATTCAAAAACAACTTTTATCGCATAATTTTTTACAAACTTTGCCCGATCACTTTTGCTGTGCGATATGAGATCCAGATCGTTGGATCTTGAAAGGCGATGCGAATGGTTAGGATGACTTGGGAAGCTGCGGGGAAACAAGGTGGGACCGGGCTTTTTGATATGCGTCGTT
Source organism: Pinus albicaulis (assembly GCA_034641835.2). Lineage (NCBI taxonomy): Eukaryota > Viridiplantae > Streptophyta > Pinopsida > Pinales > Pinaceae > Pinus > Pinus albicaulis. The sequence continues at coordinate 326,625,732 of CM076574.1, forward strand.
GATTTAGTAAGTGATGATCAACGGTTTAAAATCAATGCGATGAGAAATGGTGAGGCTGGAGGCCGGTTGATCGCGCTCAATGCAAATCATTGAATTAGGATTATAAAAATGATCGAAGGGTTGAGGATGAGCGCGAGGGTGCTGGGTTATTTGATGAAGCTTATGTATAAAAGGAGTTTATACATAAAATAAAGTGAATGGGGCGGGTTAAATAAAGGGTTTAACCAAGGCTTAAACTTTGGTATAGGGGTATATAGCGGGCAAAGAGGGATAAGGTTAGAACTGTAACCTTGGGTAAAGGTAATGCGGGAACATGAGTAATGGTGTAAGTATTCTTTTTTCCACGCTATTTTATATACACAGTATGTAAACAAAATGTGCATTTTGCAATTTTTATAACTTTATTATATGATTTTACACTGTGGAGGGGTCTAAAAACCATAGGGGAAAGGGGTATATTTTTATAGGTAGTTTTGTGTCAAAGGGGTAATTTCGGGATGTTATTTCAACATGTAATTAATATCTTTGACACAAAAGCATATAATAAGGGGGTTTTGGGGATATTAAATAAAAAGAAGTTATATTAATAGGACTAGGATATTTGATAGGGAGTTAATAAATAGGTTAAGTGTTAATATGAAAAGGGATCATGAATACTCAAAAATTCATAAATAAAACTAAGGAAAGTGAAAATTAGAGTAGAGTTTCTTTTTCATAACTCACTTACTTTTACTTAGTATAACATGTTTTTTTAAGGTTTTATGTTTTGTAAAATGGAGAAAGTTAATCAAATGGGCCTTTATGTAACATTTAAGTAAGAAAATAGTTCTCACTTATGAAGTTAAATGGCGATGAGTGCATGAAGGGGTAAATGATGAAAATTTATGGGATTAATATAAAAATTTAACATTTTCAACTAATGAGTCTTTGAGCCATGGGTCCGGTCCCAACAGAAGTCAAGGAAATGCCTTGAGCCTCTTTGACTGATAGTCTAGAATATCAAATTGCTATGGGGATGGGGAATTAGTCATTTATAACCTAGTGAAAGATATTTACAATGATGTTTCCCAACTTCTTCTACCTACCCAATCATATCTTCTAACATTTTTTCCTTCTATTTTAATCAGGTGCATTTCAACTAGCAACCTTACAATATTTTATTCATTTTTAAAGCAGTAAACTATCTAATTCTACACTTATTTCAACCAAGAATCCAGATTAAACTGTTGGATTCTTTTATTCTCTACCTAACTACTGAATTGTCAGGATTAAACTAGCTGACAATTCTTTATTCTCTATCTAAAACAAGTAAATTGAAACATGATAAGTCGAGATTAAATTGTTCAACTCATCATGGATTATAGCATTTACTGACACTCTGCCATAATCAACTGCGAAAAGTAAAAGTAATGGCATTTAGACTTGCACACTTTTATGTTTTGTTCATATTTTGTCTTTTGGGGTATCTTATTTTTTCTAAGTCCTTTGATTTTTCTTTTAGGACTTTTTACTTCTTTTTTTTTTTTACAAAATATAGGAAAATAACTTGCACAAAGCAAAGTTTGTACATATTTACAAGACTACCATCAATTAAGTCAAAATTATGAATCCTATATTTATAAGTTGCTAACCAAACATATTTATAATCATAAATGTTAATGTTAATAAATATTAGTAAAAAGACAATTAGAAATTTTCAAGTATAAAATTAATCTTGATTTTTTATTTGAAATGTTAAATGTAATGATAAGAACATCATAACTAAGAGTTATGTTGTTTAATAAATAAAAAAAATACAAAAACGTGTATCAAACTAACTAAATCCAATTACGATAACAATAAATGTTAAATGTTACTTGTGAATTACCCTTCATTCACATTATAATTATATAATTGTTCATAAACATTACTATTAGCAAGTTTAGATTATATGTCATCTTATGTATATATTCAACCATATAAAGTTTTAATAAGTGTTCAAACATGACCTTTAGACAAGGGTGGATACCATTGCCACATAAATTTGAATCTTTGTTAAAAAGTTTTCTTGAAAAAAATGAATTTCAAAAATTCTTTCTCATTTCCATTTAACTTTATATGGTACCATAAGCTCTAACAATGCTTATATCTTAATAAAAAAATTATGTTTAATAATTAAATTCCATGTGTGCCACCTTTCTCCTACTCACCATCAATGTTACATTGCACGTCCTTTAACTCAACATGTATACCAATTTATTATTCAATCCCACATTAAATTGTATGTATATTTCAATTTAATAAATGTATAATGTTTTCTCTTTTTCTTTAAATTTTGGATTTTGTAAACTAGCAATTGTATCCAGAGGTGGAAAAGAACACCAAAGGAATAGAAGATTTAGGAAAATTTTATAATAAAAAAAATCTAATTTTATAAGTTAGATAAAATTTTATTTTTAAATATTAATATTTTCAAAATTTTAACTTAATTTTAATTATATATCTTTTAATATTATTTAATTATTGATTTTTAAAAAAAATTATACAACATTTATGGAAAATATGCGATTTCTATTTGTGAAAAATCTATATTGAAATAAGGAAGATCTACTTACTTGTGTGTTGCTTATGTTTTGGTCTAAAAATAATGTTACTAAACAATATTTTGTACTTTTCTTCTTCTTTTTTTAAACTTGAATAGTTGCATGGCCGTTTTTAAATAACTCGTGTGATTTGTGGTGTCTACATTAATTTGTAGAATTTTTTGTCTCTCTTAAAAATATAAATTGCATCTTGTTGTTCTCACAAAATATAATCTAAACAAAATATCATTGAGGTATTTTATGTAGATTATAAATTTTAAAAATATTCCAAAATTTAATAGACAAGAGTTAAGGTTTATTGACCTTGTTTTTTTCAATCAGATTTGAAAAATAAGTAACTTTCTATCTCTCAAATTCAAGATTATTTTCAAAATCGAGTTCAACCATTTAAAAAAATGAGAAATCACAAACAAATGCATTGAGGTCCAACCATTTGAAGACCAACCATACCACTCTCCCTTAGGCTAAAGACAAAACGAAAAGGATTAAAATAAGGAAATCTTCGAGCAACCATTGACACCTTATTTGATTTTATGTTTTCAATGATAAGAGCTACACAAGCCTACTATTTTCATAAGCTCATGAGAAGAGCTCCCTTCCCATAACAAACTTTAGATTCAATTATGAAATACTAGCAATTGCACCAGATGATACAGAATAAACGTGGTAAGTCGATAGCATAATATGGAACTTGTATTCAAAATAAAAATTTGTTTTACATAAGATAGAGTTCCACTCGTCATTAATAAAATATGTATTAGAAACAATAACACCTCAAGCATTAATATTAATCCCCTTTGTGTTCTCTTAAATTGTTCTCACATACTCACAAACATATAACAAGAGTTATTTATATGCATTGTAAACAAGAGTTAATCATGTGCATTGTAAAGCTTCTCAAGAAGGTGAAAAGATTAAAAGAAAGGTGAGGTTGCTAGCCAAAAGGCTAACAGGCATGAACCTTTATTTGTTAGGAGAATTTGTTGTGTGTGGTTAATAAAATTTCACATTAATGTTGAGGATTTGGTGAAAGAATAGATTGTTTTTGTTGGTAAGAAAGAAGGTCTCTGAGCAAGACCCAGGTTCGGAAGAGAGGCCAACAAGGTTTCCACAGTAGTCTAGCACAACGCCGACATTTTCACCCTACTTCAAAGAGAAGAGAGTCTCACCCGAGGCGTGTCGTGACCTTAGTAAGGTTAGGAACAGGTTAAGTATCGACCGATCACAACTATAAAGCAAAACAGAAGGAACTTGGAATAGCACACAGATCTTACTATTTTTCACAAGATACCACTCATTAAGCATATTCAGAATGCAAAATTAAAATTTAAAAGTGGGCCCTACATTCATAGTGACCACTAATTCATACAGAACTCAGAACACCAAACACAGGTAGAAGTATATTTCATTATCAATAATAAACAGCTACATTACTCCGTAGAGTCGATTACAGAGAGACTGATTACAATGATGACAAAACAGAGCTCTCCTGCAGCTCTCTTCCTCAGCCCTTGACTGGACTAACCTCTTGTCTACGCTGGATGATTGCCTATTTGTTCCTTTGCCAACGTGACTGCCAATTTTTCCTCTTTTCCTGCTTTGTTGTTTTATGCTTCTTCCTAATCACTGGAAGTTTCGCTTCCTGTCCTTATCGCTCCTTCCCACCATCTGTGTTGGTTTTCTGCAACTGTCGTGCCACCTATTCGCCAGCTCTCCGCAATCGTGACAACTCCCTGTCTACCATGATTGCGCTCTGCCACCAGTTCTCCGCAACTCAAAACTGTTTCATTTTCAAAACAAAGGCCCCAACATGCCTCGACCACATGTTATTGACTCGTCCTAAGTCAATCCTTTCCTCCTGCTTCGGTCTCCATTGGTCTGTATGCTTCTGTGGCTTGCCCTTCCTTCTCCGTTTCCTCTCTCTGTCCAAACAAAGGCCCCAACTCGGGAACCTTTGCCAATGCTGAAGTTTTAAGGTCAGCAAAGTCGTTAATTGCCTATTCTCATTCTTTAATGAGCTTGTCAGTTTCTGTGGCAACTCGTTCAACTTCAATTTCTCCTACAACGACCGACAGTTTGCTAAATACTTCTTTAATTTTGGTTTTGGCCTCTACGACCATTTGTTGTATTGCTTCTATAGTGTGCTTTACTGGTTGCCTCAGTTCTCTGAGGACCTGCTTTGTGGCAGCATAATTCTCTTCTATCTTTTGTATTGTGGTCTCCAGTACCTCCGCTTGATTGTATAACTGGGTTATGCCGACGAGATACGTGGCCTCTTTTATTTCTTGTGAAATCTACTGCAGTTGTGCTGAGATTGGTTGGGCTTTCACATTTAACGAGTTAGAACACTCGTGTAAATTCTTCAGGAGGTTGTAAGCCTCTCTTACTGTTGTCCCCAGGTTTTCCTACATCCCGGTTGCTAGTCTCTGGTTCTCCGTTATCTTCTCAACTTATATTACGGTAGGATCTGGCAACGCCGATCTTGTCATGAGTGCTTCCTTTAGCTCTTGGTTTTCCTTGCTGAGATTTGCACAAGTTGTCTTCACGCGGATAGATCATTCGACTATGGTGCAAGCTGATATGTCTCCTGGTGTCTTGTCATCCCGAGCCATTGATGTTGGCTAGAGATCCTTGAAAATATTTTTTACCTTCTCTAGTTGTTCCTGCTGACTTTCCTTTTCTCCCTTCAACTGGTTGCGCTCTTCAGTAAGTGCATTTATCTGTTGGTGTTGTTGCTCAAACCTCTGTTGGAGGTCGTTGTGTAGCCCTTCTACTTGTTATGATGCTCGTTGGATGAAATTGTATAGTTGTTCAGTGCCCCAGGTCTGCATACTTTCAGCACCGGACATATTGTTAGTCGGAGGTCTCTCTCTGAGGGGTTGACCACTGGCTATTGATCTGGATGAGTTCTCCTGTGGTGATGTGGGTGGGCTTTGTTGCGGTAGCTGACTTCCTAGGTGATTCATACTTGTGGTCGGCTAAATCTGATAGAGTATCAAATTAGCCTGCTAAAAAGGGTTCAGCTCCTTTGGTGAGGGTGTCGTGTCTGCCATAAAATATCCCCCTTGACCTAATAGGTCTAGGAAAATGCCTTGTCCCACCAGAGGTTGGTTAACTTCAGGTACCATAGTCGTGCTCTAGTTAACCTCTGCCTCGAGGTCCCCATTGATCTTGCTTCTTGCTTTGACTGGGTCTGAAATGGTTGTTGATGTGGAAGGAGTGTAGGTGGAATGGTCTTTTGAAGTGAATGACGTGTAAGGCTAGGAATGGTGAGTGCGAGGTGAAGAGGTATGAGTGTGGGGTGGGGATGAGGTTTGAACATTCAAAACCGAGAAAGGATTGAACACATGTAGCTCATAGGTGACCTGTGTTGCCACCTCTGGCTCCTCTTGAATTGGTACTCCCGTGTCCATAGGTTGAGTATGGTCTTCCTCAATGAGGTCGATTATTTGCTTAGGCACTGTGATTCTTGATTTATTGGCTTTAGGGGTGGCTACGGGTGGTTTAGGTGCCTTACTCTTCCGGATTGGAACTATTGTGGTTGTTGGGGGTGATTTAAACATGGTGGACAAAAGAGTCGTTACTATGGGTGCAACAATGGGCGATGATGCAGAATGTGAGGACTGAAAATCTGAAAAAGAAGGAAAGATGGGAGAGATATTGGTGAGAGTTTGTATTACCTGATTGAACCCCTTTACCCTTGTGTCCATCTCTTCCAGTGCAGGTGTTAGCTGTAGTCGGGAAACTCTACTCGTTGTTTCATCTGGTGTCTCCCTCAACAGTGCGCTTGGCAGCATCCCCTCGAACAAGTAGTGATGAATTCCACTTCTAATCTCCATTCCAACTCCCGCCCAAGAACATACTTTGGTGTGGAACGCCCTTTCGTCAACCTGAAACTTTAATGGTCTCATCTTAAATGTGTTTTCACCCACGCAAGTGGGCCTGATGTATGTCTGCCTATGAGTGACTCCGAACCATATCTGAGAGGAATATTTGTCCAGCAGACTCCTCGGAACCCTTTGTTGCCTCGCTAATATGTCCACCATTTTCCTGTACCAGAATGTGAACGCCTCTTCATTTACTTCCGTTGTGTTGGGGTCCCCCAAGATCTTCCAGGGTGTAAACTTCATCGCCATTGGCTGACCATTTGTGGTTTCTGTGAGCTGTCTCACCCCTAGGTGAGTCCATTTCCACATAGCAAATTCCATGATGAGGTAGCCATAAATGAAACCAGTGGCTCTTTTGTAGCTGTCTTCGCAAGCTTTGAACAGTTCATTCATTAAAAATGTACACCAATTCAGTTGAGTTCCCTAGAGACAGTGTTCCGCAACCGAAATGGTGTCAAGGGTGCATTCACCTTTCGTGTAGTGCCTCATTGTCTTGCCTGCAATTAGGTAATAGGAAAATTTAACAGCTAAATTGTTTATGAGGTCTATCTTTTCCCCTTCCCTCCTATTTAGTGTCATATTTCTTATAGTAATGACAATTTCTTGCCTTATTTTCTCTCTTAGACACGTTCTGGAGTGCCTTGGAGACATCCCTCCCTTCTGCTGATAATCTCGTGAGTCTGTGGATCTCTTCTGCATGTATTGGTATCTCCCTCCCTAGCCATAGTGACCCATTCTAGAGTCTGCTCAGTGGGAATTTCGTACACTGCATTGCTGCTCCTGTGGTTCTAAACACTGAGAGGTTCCCGAGGTTCAGTATTGTAGACCCCTGGATACCTCTAAACTCTGGATTCAGTCTCGTTGCTTCCTCTCCTGCTTCTGTAGCATAATTCTCTATGTAGACATGCCTCTTCATAGTCGGAAACTGGTATGAATCTGTGTCGATCAGTGACGCATTGTCATACATTCCCATTAGTGATTCCATTCTCTGAATTCTCTCGTTGAGCTCAGGCTCGACGACTGTTGGTGCTACCTTGGTCATCTTTGATCTTCTTTTGTACACTTGAAGTGCTACCCCTGCTCTTTCTCTATAAATTCCTGCTACCGAATTCTCTCTTTGGACTTCCTTTAATGAGATTTCGCTTACTTCTGCTGCTGTTTCTTGTTCTAACTCGAAATTTTCCGGCATTCTCGTGCTTTCTTCCTTCATGCGGGTTAAGTAAAGTAACCGACATGAATGAGGTTGATAAGACCCCATAACTAATTAATTTTTTTGCCTCCCCCGTGACTATAATCGTGTGATTAGTTACCGCGATGAGGTGTGTTCTGACATGGCTAACTGTGACTTCGGGATTTGGGTAGACGTGATGGGTAATGATTATGGCTTAATACGGAAAATTTATTACGGTATGGATGTTACTAATTATGGCAGTTAATTCTCAAATCCGGATAATCCTACGGACTAACATCGGTATCATGGGTCATTATGACGAAATGATGTTTGACACGTTCAGATTTCTGACGTTGATGACACACTGGACACTACCCTCCCCCGACCACAATTGGTTGTGATGTGGTCTCCGCATCGCAACAGTGAGTTTCCTCTTATTATTTCAGTTTGTGCTTTATTGTGATTCCTATCTATTCTCTTCTCGGGTGCGAGAAAGTTATTGACTCTATCTATCTCTATTCTACCCTACTGACTCCTCTCGGTTGCGAGAGTTATTTGAAAAGGAAATAATGACACTTATTCGTGATAAGGCTTTAGGCGTGCGCCATTCACCCATCTTGGCAACACTTGGCCGTCCAGTTGTGGTAACCGAATTGCTCCTGAATCTCGAATTTCAATTACATAGTATGGTCCCATCCAATGCATTATGAGCTTGCCTGGGAACTTTTGGAATCTGCTGTCATATAATAAAACTTTTCCTCCGACTGTAAATGTTATATGTTTGATATGATGGTTGTGCCAAGCTTTCTGTCTACCTTTTTGGACCGTCTGATGGAATTCCGCCAGAAATCTATCCTCTTCAAGCTCTTGTAGCTCATGTAGGTGCTCCTTGATTGAGTCTTCCTCTGTTAAGTGTAGTGTTGAAGCGATTAACAGACTCGGTATGATAAATTCAACAGATACCATTGCTTCCCTCCTGTACACTAGCTAGAAAGGAGTCTGGTTATGCAATCTTTTCATAGTTGTCATGTATGCCCATAATGTTGCGGGTATGCGCTCATCCCAATCATGTCGATTAGCATTGCAAATATTTGTTAGTCTTTTTTCTAGGATTTTATTAAATGCTTCAATTGTTCTGTTTTCCTGAGCATGGTACAAACTGCTCTTATGATGCTGCACCATAAAATTATCTAACATAGATTTGATTGTTGTATTGATGAATTGTGTACCTTGATCACTGGTTAGACTTCTTGGCAGCCAAATCTGGTAATGATACTTTAAAAAATGAACCTAGTTGTTGTATCTGCCGTGCAATCCCTCATTGGTGCTGCCTCTGCCCATATGGTAAGATAATATGTTGCGGCGATTATGTACCTTGTCTGTGAATGTCTTGTGACAGGTGTGATTGGTCCTATAAAATCAACGACCCACTTCTCAAATGGATGTAGTGCTCTTACAGGTTGAAGTGGCAGCGTGTCTCTGTGTGGCAGCTCGTCTCTGTGTGATGGACGTCTTGTTCGTTGGCAAACATCACATTTTTTTACAAATTTATTACTGTCCTTGTGTACTGTGGGCCACCATAACCCTGCTTGTAATATTTTTCTTGCGATTGGTTTTGCGCTGACTTGACCTCTCGCAATTCCACAATGAAATTCCCACAATATATCTTCCCTTTCATGGTCCATGGCACATCTCCGCAAGACTTGGTCTAATCCCATCTCATACAGTTGTCCTGCTATTAACTGATATTCGAATGCCTTTACGACAATATGTCTTCTTTGAGTTGTTGTATATTCAGTCGGGCACTGTCCTATTGCCAGATAGATTGCTATCTGATCTAAATAGTCCGGGATGGCTTCTACTCTAAAGAGATCAGCGTCTAGTAGTTGATCATCCAAGGACCCTCCATTCTCTTTGTTTTCCAGCCTTGATAAATGGTCAGGACCCACATTCAGTCTTCTCGGTTTCACTATGACTTCAAAGGTGAACTCCTAGAATAGTAGGAGCCATCTACAGATCCTTCCTTCAAGGACCGATTTGTTAACTAGGTACTTTAATGCTGAATGGTTCGTGAAGAATTTGAACATACCTCCTAGTAGGTAATTTTGAAACTTCTGAAGGGAGTGTATGCCAACAAACCCCTATACTACTGGCCCTTTCGGCAGTGACTTGCTTGCGCAGGTCAAAGTCTCACCCGAAGCAGTATGGGTGGGTGCTGGAACCAGGTTTCCACACCCTGAGAGAGGATAGGTAGGCCAAGAAGAGCTGTGTCTGGCTTTATAATGACCAAATCACCTATTTCAGAACCGGATCTATAGATCTCCCTCGCATCTACACGCGCAAGGTCAACTATACTTACTATACTCAACAAATCATATACTTCTAAAATAGTAGTGTAGTGTTACAGTTATTCTCATAAAACATAACAGAACAGAACCAAATGCAGAAAAAAACACTTAACATAGTACTTTCGCAGCTTAATACAGAATATGCATAACACAACAGCTATCTAAAGATTCGCATCAACAATACAAATACATTCAGCTACACAACAAACTTTCTCATTCATTAATCCTTTAGTTCCTTCTTACAATACCCAAACCTGACCTACACACACAGCAGCAGGGTCCGCACACAACAGGACTTGGGATCTCCATGCACACAGCTAGCAGGAGTCCTTTCCCCAAAAACCCAAACAGATCTACTAAGCCACAATTCCAATCAAGAGCTCATCATCTTCTTCCTTATAATTCAAAATGCCCCTCTATTTATAACAATCTAGCCTAATCTTTCCTATGGTCCGAAAACCATGGTTTGCGAACTCTAGGTCTACCCTTTGACGCATTACAATGCTTTCGGGGCTTTGACCCACCCCAAAAACCCTGCACTAGACTAAATATAATCAAAGGTATACAAAATCGGACCAGTTTCACAGCTTGTAGGAGACCCTGTTCCAACAATGATTCTCAAGTTGCCAGCTGTTCAGACTTTGTCCCTAATGTTTCCTTGTCTATCTCCCCGTGTCCAAAACACATTGAGGCCTCCAAGAAGAGTATAGCTACGCATGGCCTTCCTTTTCCTCCTCCGGAATTTCTGTGTGATGGAGTGTTGGTTACAAAAGTTTTGTGTGATGATGGAAGTGGACACCAAAATAAAACCTGTTGTACCACTCTTGAATCTTTCACGCACCCTGTTAAATCAGAGCTTGAAAACATATTGGCCTAACATCTCTCCTTGTTAATGAAACCAATCTCGAGTCCACTGAACATTTACCTGGATATAGTTCTAAATCTTAGTCGCATACTGAAAATAAATTGAGTCTTGTCCCGGATAAAGTTGATTTCCTTACAAAATCATTGGACCGTGATAGGCATGTAGGATCATTGTTCTCTCCAGATGACACTGATGTGCAAGATGAAAGTCCTTGTACGGTTGATACCCCCGCATCTGAATCATTTCATCCATTATTCCTTGATTCATTTCACGAGTCTGCCACACCAGTAATTTCTTCAAGTCATTCAAAATTTTCTTGTACTAGTATTCGCAAAAATCATAAGCACGCAGGTGGTGTTTCACAATCACATTACAAAATTGATGAATCTCTTATGTCTGATATTTCTCATCCAAAATATTTAAACAACCAAAGGAGTGACTTCCTGTCTTGGGAACCTCAAGATGTTTCTCTTTCTGATTTGCCCACATTAATAGCCCTGGAGGAGTGTAGTATACCAGATGCCCAAATTGATGGCTCCAATAATCACTACTTATCTGAAAACATTTTCACTCACGCCTCCGAGAATTGTCATTCGTATCTATCTATCGACCATATGAAGCCACCAAAATTTGATGATCAGCTTTGAGATGATTCAAGGACCCATAAGGAAATTGAAGTAATTCAAATTCTGTTGGCTGTTACCTCAAGTTCTTACGATCAGGATGAGACCCCTGAAACAAGCCAAACTAGGATTTCTCAAATTAGGGTTTCTGAAATGATGGTTCCCATGTATCACACTCCTCTTGGAATAACCTCGTCGAATGTCAGCTCATCTGGGCAAACGTTCCATTTGAGTGATCTTTCCCTGAGCACAGATTTCTATTCCCTAACAGCTGGTATGCAACAACCGATATACCCTAATTTATTCATTGGAGGGAAAACACTGACCATTGCCTCTAATATTTCTGGTTGTTGCCCAGCTAGTACCAGTTGCATTCAGGCACAAGTGTGTGATGTCTTGCAAACATCTCTACTGCCTGAATATTTTCTGGTTAATTCACCCCATCCTAGGAAATCTAAAGAATCTGATACATTGGATTGTCAATCTGGCAATTCGCAAATATTTGGCATACTTGATGATAAGCCCGCTAATGTTTGTCAGATCACCACAATTAATGATCACATCCATGCGCCAGTTGATCTCACGAAACCATCGAAGTTTTGAAGCCCCCCGCTCGAAGGTCTAGAGTTTGTCTAGGACAGTGAGGCATTTCAACCTCAGCTGAAAGTTACTTTTGACCCTCACATCCTCGATGAAACCCAGGAACAACTTCGAACTAGGGATTTCAAAATTAGGGTTTATGTACTTGGATTCGCAAGCACCTCAAATTCACCTGGTAGATGCCTATCTTTTCCATTCCATAAAATTGATCATCCTCAACATCATGATGAAATTCCTGACTAGTTTGACGAATCCTATCCAATGAATATACCTGCAAATAGGAAATGTCTTTCCCTGCTTCCGTTGGATCTAGGGTTGTGCATGAATGGATGTGTGTCATTTATATATGATTTTAGGTTTGAAGTACATATTTGTGTGCATCAGGATGAAAAAAGAATTCAGCTTAAACAATCCATTCTGGCACGTTCTCTGGTAAGTAGCCATGACCTTCTTGTTGTTGCACGTGCTCTTCAAGTAAGTCTTGTTGTCGATGCACAATTTTGTATGCTAGCTCTGATTTCGAACATGGTTGTTCTTGTAGGGCGAGAACTAATGCAGTGGCTGCACAAGAAAGCTGATTTCACATAACCCGATCACCCCTATGGCTAAATTAGGGTTTTAGGTTTAGGTTAGCTGGGATCTATCAATAAAAGTTTGTTAGTTCGAGTTGTTAATTAGGTTCACTTTCTAAGGTTGTGCTTTATGGTTTAAAATTATGATTGCTGTCTTTTCTTATGGTTGGTAGTTTATGCATTATAATTTTCCATTTGTTTTGCACTCATGCTTGTTCAGTTCGCTTATTGCTGCATAATATTTAGATAATCATTGCATGTGCTTGCCTTGTTTTTCACTTGCAATCAGTTGATATTTCTTGCATATGGCATTGAATTGCATCATAAGCCTCATCTGTTGCATCATGTTGTACACTTTATTCCTCGTATCATTTGCATTGGTTGTTGAGATAGCTGTGAAAGTTTCCATACGTTGCATACCACTGCATGAACCCTCATTGAACTTGGGGCCTTGAAACCCTAGCTGCCCAGACTAGCCTTCTTACTCCCCCTTGCATGGGTTTAAATTCGAATGGATTGCTTTTACCTCTTTGCACGCATCGAAAGCCTGATGGTCTTTCTTACTTGTTTTGCCCTGATTGCTGAAACCGTAACTCCATTGTTTACATGAGGTTGCGGTGGTTACCTAAAAATGCAGCTTCTCTTAGAACAAGTCATCAAAGTCACGTTCTCAACATAATTCCTATGAGTTTAAATTCATTGGCCAGGGAGATACGAGCTGATTTCTTGTGGGGAACCCTAACGAGTTTGAATGTCCTATACCCGTAACCTGAGCCTTGTCCCCAACATAGTCTCAAACATCTTAATGATCTGTTTTGCACGTTTCACCTGTGGGTGGTAGATGGGATGTGAAGGCTTGGCATGAGGGCAAACCCAAATTAGAATATCTTTCAGTTTTTGTCAAACAAGAAACAACCTCTCTTGCCCTTAAAATAAGTCAGGATCCCTCATCCGCCCATGCAAAATAAGTGCCATGAGCACATGAAAATAAGTGCTACAAGCACATGAAACAAATAAGGGTAAAGGATTGAGAAAGGCTTCATTCACAGAGAGGTAAAGCAACGACTTTGATGGAGTACTGACCAGGCTCGCTAGCAGCGGAGTAACGTTTTTGATATCTTGAAGTGAATTTTCCAGGGTACTGTCTAGGCCTACTGGTAGTGGAGCAACACCTGAAACTTATTTTAAAATTCTGAATATAATAAGCCCTCTGCCTTGCTCTCTACATCATCATCAAACTACTGGCATCCATGAACTCCCACTTTGACATTTTCTGATTAACAAGACCTAGCTGAGGCATAAGGATTGGGCATATCTGTAAAGGTCAAAGTAATACAAAGGGTACCCGTAGAACCTGTTCAATATTCCTTTGCATCACTATCCAGACTCAGATTATTGTTGGGATTTTGACAAAGATGCTAGATTCTACCAGTGGTTCGCCATTTGTTGTAGCCGCTACAACACCACCCAAAATTTTGTGTATATTCAAAATTTCAGGTCCCCTCTGCTCGCTCTGCCATTAGGGTTTCAACCTGTGCTTCAGTTGGTTGGTATCCCCTTGAGCTATTCCTGCCAAAACCCCGTCACTGTGCCCATCCATACGATGCATGCTGCACCCACTTGTCTTTCCGCCTCAGGCTGGCTAGAGTTTGGGCAGGCAGTTGTTGTCGAGAGTTATCTCATCACCAGCTTGTATTTTCACGAGTGTTTGCCCATCGCCCATATGGTGCATGAAACCTCACGCTCTCCGTTAATTTTGGGTTTCGAATTCAGTGGTCCTATCTACATGTTATGAAACCCTGTTACCATAGCCATGAATCAAAGGTTAAAGCCTTGCTCTCAGAGATTTCACTTTGGCGCATATTAGCCTGTTTTTTTTCTTCACTAGGTTTGAAGGAATCATATCCATCACACACATGAACATGGGCATTTTTTTCACCAAGCTAAGGTTTGTCTATGAGTGAGAGAGTAAGCCTCCAAGGAAGAAAATTGCATTTCATATGTTAGTATTGGAGGGAATGTCTATAATTCGAGACGAATCATGATGGTTTGGGAGAGGTCACTCACTAATCCCTAGTTCACTTAGGTTGCAATTAACTTGATCACGCTCGACAAAGCCCTACTCAATGCACGACTAAAAGTATGTTATTTAATTAATAACCTCATCGTTATATTGCAAATATAAAGTGACATTGGATTTTGACACCTTAGATTGGTATGCTAATATTTGATTTGATTTTGTATGTTGATGCTCATATCTTCTTGAAATATGGCATGCAGGTCCAACGATACCTGGTCGGGTCGAAATATGCCATAGAATCGAGGGTGATGCAAGAAAGAACAAAATGCTCGACAAATGTGAATGGGATAAGCACAATAAGAGCGAGGCCACATGTGTATGGGCGTTGTGCATGGAGTTGAACACAACGCTAGTTGTTCACCTCAAAAGGAGAGCTTTTGCAAGCCATATGTTTTAATAATGGCCCTTGCACAAATAAGAAACCACCCTTACTAAGCAGGATCAGATGCACGGAGTTATATAAAGCTATTCTGGAAAAGGTGCAATGCCTTCCAGGGTCATGTAGGTCTGGGAAGGAGGGTGGAATGATCTATCCTAAAAATATGTGCCTCGGTGAGAAATGGATTTCATCTTGAATATCAACATTGGAAGCATGAAATTACGATCTTTATCTCCAAGAAAGAGGACCTCTGCGCGCTGCTGCCTCCAGCTACGATTCTTTGCGCGGCTTTGTGGGCTGAGCCCTGCACCCTCTCGGCGCGTTTCTGCCTGCGCGGGTCCTCACGACCTTTGGGCCTCTTGGTTCTACTAGGCTCCTTCTTTCCACCTTACCTTCGAAGATCTCTCGCGAGCCTCTCGATCTCTTGTCGGATACTAGCAGGTGCACGCCCTTGGGGTTTGCTTGTAGGGACTATTTGGATTCTCCTTCATCCGCGACCTCGAAGATGCCTCGTTCCTTTGCTTGGTCTGAAGATCGGGTTTCTTGTTTGATCTTCTTTCCATGGAGCCCAGCTCGCCTTGGTCCCTCGCAAGCGCTCTCCCGGAAGGCCCAAGAAGCGGCCTTCTCCT
Source organism: Pinus albicaulis (assembly GCA_034641835.2). Lineage (NCBI taxonomy): Eukaryota > Viridiplantae > Streptophyta > Pinopsida > Pinales > Pinaceae > Pinus > Pinus albicaulis. The sequence goes on from CM076574.1 coordinate 326,641,468, forward strand.
CTCTTCTTGCTTCGCCTGCAAGAAAAGAAATGCAGGCTACTAAGTTCGTCAAAGGCTCGGCGTGTTCGGAGGTAAGCACTCCTCCTTGGTCTAGGTCAAGGTTGCTTTTCTGGCAAATCGGGCCACCGAGTGAGTCAATTCACGGGCCTTTGGCCCTGGCAAGATCCACCAGAGAAAAGCGGGTCGTTAGGCGAGTTCCGGCCCCGATCGAAAATAAAGTCACCTCTTATTTTACGGGTAGAGGCTTCTTTACGTTCGAGGTTCAAAACCAAGGAGGATAAGGACACGATCTTCGAGAGATAGGCCCCTGTTCATGGGACTCGGGGGCCTCTACCTTAACAAATGGACCCGATTTCGATCGAGGGAATTTGTGGATGTCCCAATGGCGGTCCTGTGTCTAGGTTCGGCTCCCGATCTACCGGTGCCTTGTTGGGCCCGAAGTTCCCTCAAGCACATTGGAATACTATGGGAAAATTCATTGACGGGCAAACAACGATGATCGGTATGATTGCGCCGAAGATACGTGACCGAGGTGGACTTGGGGTGGGGCTTCGGAGGCGTGTTAAATTAAAGGTGGGCGGAGTTGGACGCGTGTCACAATGATCTTCCCAGATGCTCAACTCCTTCAAAAAGGAGTCCCTGAAAATGTCACATATGGCCATTTTTCAAGAGGGTGCTAGAACAAGGAAGCCGAGAAAAGGAAGGCGGAACACGATCAAGAGGCCAAAGACATCTCACAAAGAAATGCGGGGTTCATGGACCCCGGCTTTGCCTCCATCCGAAATGTTCCCCTGCCAAAAACGAAAACGGTGAGGTCTGGCTACCAACGAAGAGACTCCTCGGGAGGAAGATAGGCAAGATCAACCCCAGCACAAGAAAAATGCCTTCGGCGAGGGAAACAAGACCACAGAGAAAGCGTCACGAGCGAGAAACAAGGATGAAAACGAAGCCTCAGGAGGAACATGACCGGAGGAGTACGAAGGAGGATGGAGAAATAGGAGATACACGAGATAACGTTGAAGATGCGAGGGCGCAAATCTGCTAGAGAAAAGAGATCGACTTACAAGGGCAAGCTTCGGGGTAGTCGGCCCACTGCGGAGAAACTTCTTGGCAAAAATCCGAAGATGGTAAAAAACCAAGGGCGGGGTTCGAGGGAGCCCATCATCGTAAAAATAAATGATGAAGATTGTCTCTGGGCACAGCAGAGGAATGGGGAGCAAATTGAAAGAAGAAGAAACGAGAAGCCTTATAAGAAGAGAAGCTCCGGACATTCTTCGATTTAGGGGTAAAATGGAGGGGACAAGGAAGGTTTCTCAAATCGGTAAATTTTTTGGAAAGGTAGCGAGCGGACATGCGGTTTCGGCACGGGAGCATACGGGGGCGGGCTCCCTTTGGAACCCTCTCCAGAAGTTCGGATTGGTCAACGTAACACAACACCTTCCATTTGTTTGAAGCTCCCGACCTTTGGACTCGAGGGTGGCGGTCGAGTCTTTTCAATGTCTATGTTCTGACAAATATAGGGGAAAAGTGCGGGACTCCATCGGACATCTGTCGGGTCGGAGAATTTGGAAAACATCGTGTGTAGTGATCTTAACCTCACCTTGCGCATGGAGGAAAAGCGAGGAGGCACAATCGTAAGGGACCTGGGGAATGGGTGAGACACCTCTTGATTGGGATGCTTGACATCCCTCCGGCAAATGGTGGTATCCTGGTCCTAGCAAAAGAATGAGTCCTGGTCACATTACGCTGCTAGACTTGATAGATGTTTGGTTCGAGTTCCTTTCTTTTGTTGAGGCTTAGATTTCGAGGATTGCATATCCTCCCGCTGCGGTGTTTCGACCACTGCAGCCCATCTTGCTGAGATCTTCGGGCCACAAAGATCTTGGCCCCATCCCCTTGATTCAACCCTCTTTGGGTCGAAGAACCTGAGTTCACGAACTTGGTTCCGCAGTGCTTTGAAGCGCCGATTGAAAGGTTCCCCTTTCTTCATTTGGGAAGAAAAAACTTAGAGAGGCGAAAACGGTGCTTAAATCTTGGGCCAGCTCTTCCCTCTCTTGCAAAAGAAACGGAGACGCCCGTATAATCTGCCCAACACCATGCCCAATGTGAATGCGAGAAATCACTAAAGAAGTTCTAGATAAGGAAGGCGAGCTCGGCAAATCTTCCACAAAGCTTGCCTTTCGGAGGAAGAGCATTGGAGGCGGAGTCTAGGACCTTATGGCTTAAAGTAGGAGACGAAGTCGGCCTTCTTCCACGAAGCTGACTCCAAGCCGAGAAGAGCTTCAATTCTATTCTGTCAAAGATAACCAATTTGACACACGAAGACTTTGATAGCATAAGAAAGCGACTTTCAACCACTTTCAAAACACGTATAGAGAAGAGGGTGTGATGGACCCAAACTCCAAATTCTTGGGAGGCGATTCCCCCTAGGATCTCACCTTCAATGAATCCATGACTTGAAGCAAAGTCTCTATTCGAAATAAAGGATGCCCTCTCGGACATGGAGCTGACAAAGCGGAGCCGGATGGTTTTACGGCAAGATTTCCTCAAACTTCTTTGGCCAGTTGTGGAGAAAGACCTCTAAGTGATTTTGAAATCACCATTTGCCCGAGAAAATTGGGGGCAACACCAATTCAGCTTTCTTCACCCTCATACCCAGCGAGGAAAAGGGTGCTAAAGAATTTAATCGGTTAACCCCATCTCTCTTTGTAATATTGGATACAAATTAATCACAAAGTTGTGCCAATAGACTTAAAGGTATTCTTCCGGCCATCATCCCCGGAAGACGAGGTGGATTTGTTCGGGGGAAACTGACTCACGACAACTTCATCCTAGTGCAAGGGCGATTCACTCGAGGCCGGCAACGAAAAGAAAGGTATGGTTATCAGTAGATCCCGGCTAATGCTTTCGATTGGGTCGGGAATTAGCTTTCTTTGGGAAGTCTTGAAGAAATTTGGCTTTGGAATGGGCTTTCTAAAATGGATCCGTGCTTGTATTGCTCATGGATCGCCCCCACGGGTGAATGGGAGAGGAGGCTGGTTTTTTAAAGCTTGAGAGGGCTTGGCGGGGGTTGCCCCCTCTCTCTTGCTCCTCTTCGTCCTTCATCATTCGTCTTGAGTTTCTACCTGGATCAAAAGCTGGTTGACCAAGAGATCTTGGGGCTCAATATAGCCGGAAGGGGTCAAAAATGTTAATCACCCTCTTTGCGGATGATACCCTCTTGTTAGGGGCTACCTGCGCCGGATACGCGATTTAAAGGAGGTCTTGGATGACTACGGTGAAGCTACGAACGGCAGTTTAAACAATGGCAAGTGCAAAGATTTTTTTGCTGGAACATCTCGCTCCCACATACGCCATCTCAAGAATTCTAGGCTTTATTGCCACTCTCAAGCTGGTCCTCCTTTTCTTATTTGGGCCTTCCCATCTTTCGCGAGAATTGGCATACAACGAGAGATTGGATTCCTGTTGGACAAGTTCCAAGGCCAAAATTCAAGCTTGGGGGGATTCTCTTGGTTAAATCTAGGCGGCAAAGCTGTTCTCATCAAATGTTCTTAGCGATCATCCCCATCTTTCAATTCTGCGTAATTCTAGCCCTTCGGACATCATAAAAAAATGGAAAGGCCTTCAGCCATGAGATTCTTCACGGAAAGGGGAAATCACAATGATAGGAAAATCCCATTAATGAGTTGGGAAAATCTACAAGCCCCGAGTGAAGGAGGCTTCAATTTCAAAGATCTTAGCCTCCAAAACATAGCTATGGGAGCCAAGATCTTACGGAAGTCATTGGTCCAAATCCGGGTTGGGCGCAAAAGCCCTATGGAGGAAATATTTCATGGGAAAGAGGAAGAGATGTCTAGACGCCACTCTACCCTCCTCGGGTTCGCATTCAGTCAAGCTATGTGTCATCGCCGGCCAATACGGGAGATGACGTATTGGATCCACGGAAAGCAGCAGAAAAGAAATTAAAATTTGGGATGACAACATTATGATGCACCCTCCTCTTTATCATCCCACTACTCTTGCAGTCTTGCGTTTGTGGTTGAACAACGGCGAGATACTTACTCTTTGGGAAATTTCACAATGGGAAGGCGGAGACATTGGCCGGCCGATGGAGGCTCCCTCCCCGCCCTCTGCCTTGTCCCAAGCTCTGAGATATTTTCCTTTCTTTTGATAAATGGTATGGCGCTCTGCGCGTGGGTAGAAGGATTCCTGGGAGTGGGGGAGGGCGCAGGGGATTTACACGGTGCATAGGGATACAAATGCCTTCATGATTTCCCTGCGTCCCTCCCTAATCTGCGGTATGGAACGGGATGCGGAATCGCAAAACCATGCCTAAGGTCAACTCTTTATTTGGGCTGGTATGCCACGGAAGGGATTTCTAGCTGAGATAGATTGAAGAAGAAAGGATTTCACGGTCCCTCTCGATGCTACTTATCTTTGTGATTATTGAGAGAATGCTCGGCATATTTTTGGTACCAAATTTTCAAGAGATATTTGACCTTACGAGCTTACGGAATTTTGAATTCACCTTACCCACGTCCATGCTCCGTGTTGCAAGGCGGCGGAATTCCTACCGGATGCTTCAAAAATAGAGTTTCACAACCCCTTGCCTGGCTCTCTTGCGAAAATTTGTGGCATGAGATGCGGCTTGAGCGCAACGAAGAGTTTTGAGAGATGAAAGTCTAAACGCTTAGTTCATCATCACCAAAATAAAATGCCTTTGGAAAGAAGTACGGGGATCATTTTCGGATCTAAATGCGAGTCGGCAAGACTTAGAATGGGGTGCCTCGATGGACCTCCATTTCTCTAGTGAAATAAGGCATTACAAGGCCACAAGAGTGGCGATTCGAGAGGAAGGAGAATGATCTCTGGATGCCTCCTCGAGCATTCCGATTTCTCTTTATTCTTCGATGGAAGCGGCGAGCAATCTGTTTTGGGTACAGGGTAGGAGGAATTATTAAAAATAAAGGGGGTATTCTTGTCGACGAAAGTTCGCTTGGGGTTTAGGGCATTCTACCGACATGCAAGGCGGAAGCCTTGGCTCTTCTGCAAGGTCTCAAGCAAGCAAAGGCTTTCGGTCTTTCGAGATATCGATATCATAGGAGACTCTCAATCCATTATCAAAGTTCTAGTGGAGGATTCCTCTGAGACATTAGGCGGCAAGAGTAATTTCAAGAACCGGAGGGAAATTTGGTGAAATCATACGGGTACTTCCTTCCTTCATGTTTTGAGGGAAAATAATAAAGGCTATCGACTTGGAAGCAATAGGCAGTTCACTTCCGGTAGTATCTCTTGGCAGAGATGGAATTGAGAATGGGACCCCATTCCACATAAAGTTTGTCATGTTTTTCACGTTTCTTTGAAAGGTTGTTTGTCTCTTTAAGATAGGGAAAATAACGGAGATAGACTCGATAGTCTCGAGTAAATCTTGAGGTTTTCAAGTTTAGGGAACTGTGATCGATTAGTGAAAGAGAAAGATTAAAGGAGCTATGCCGATCAAATATATCCGGTGAAAGGCATTTTGGCCAAATTCTAATATAAACCATAATAGTTCTTGTTAAAAAAAAAAAAAAAAACATTGTAAGCATGAAATTTCCAAAATCTTCGAATTTGCTCTACTTTTACGGCGATGGCTCAAAGAAATATGAGTAGGAATATTACTATAGGTTGCTCGAATAAATACGAAAACATTTTTTCAAACTCAATCAATGTTGAAATAACATTGATAAGTTTGTTCTTATCAATCTTACTACGTGTAAACGAGTGTAGGTTATCGTTTGATTGGTGCAAGTCACGATTTTCCCATTACGGTAATGATGACGAAGCCCTTGGATGAAGGTAGTGATTGCGAGTTTGTGGCTGTGGAGAAAGGGTTTTGGCGGGACTGCTGTCCCGGCCATGACGGGAAATGACACTAACTTGAGAAATACGACCAGTAATGAGGTAATCTTGAACGAAGATGTTAAACTACTCATTTTGTATTTGATATTCTCGAAGAGAACGGTAAAGAGATGCCATTCGAAAGTGCCTCGTGTCGAGGTGGGTTTGAATGAGCTCCTACACATGTTGAACATAGGGGCGAGATTTTGCCCAGTGTTTACGAATTCAATCATTAAGCTCACGCGAACAATCAATATAGATGGAATCTATGTTATTCTAGAGACGAGGTGAATAACTATTCAGCACACCAACGAAATGTTGGGGAATGTTTAAATGTTTCCATCATCGACTAGTTTAGGATACGACAGGTTGACCTCAACGCGAATTAGCGAAGTTGCATTTCGAGGTCTTGGGGAAGTGAAAGGAAGATACGACTCCCTCTAAATGAAAGCCATGAAACCTTCACAGAGTGGCATTTCCTCTCTTTGGTCGCATAGTCGCAACTATTCTTAGGATTCGGGGAATGTGACTTAAGCATGTGCGACTACGCGACCTCTCTAGTTGCCAAGTTGCGGAGGTGCTTTTGAAAATCCACACCGGTGCGACTCTCCCCGACTGTACGATCGTCCACGCCACGGTTGTGACATCGTCCACGCACGGTTAATGACCTCATGCCAAATCAATGCTGTCGAAAGAATGGGTATGACATTATACCAAATCCCCTAAAGGATGGATTATTTCAAACATGCTATGAGCCTTGTTTGAGAGCATTCAACTTTACAGTTAAGATGAAATTGGAAGATTGCTCCGAGTTTGTAATGAATAGGTGCAGGAAGAACGATTTTAAAATTGCCAAAGAAATGTGCCATATACGTGACGAAATGCCATGACATGATCCCTAACATGATGTCTTATCCATTTTATGGGTAAAGAGGCCAACCTTAAAGGTGTCGCATATTTTTCTCCTTTTCGCTACTATTTATGCAAATAAGTGGAAAGAGGCATTATGGTGGGGAGAACCATGTAAAGGAATGGATATTTCTTGGGATAAGTAGAGGTTCAAGTATTGGGTTGAACTTGACCTTTGTGTAGTTTTCATAAATTCTGAGAGAAGGAGTCTTAAATGAAAGAAACAAAAGGAAACATATGATGGTGAGAAGGGGATCGCATTCTTCGAAGATACGGGCGATTTAGGCATACCAGGAGCCATCAAGGTTAGTCATGTAATGCGGGGAGGCGATCGTAAATTGAAGAAAGCACCTAAATAATGAGCATTAATGTTTTGTATTCGAAGATGTCGAGAAGGATTTTGGAGCTAATGATACCATTTACAAGCTGCACATGCGACATTTCGACGTACGAAAACAAGACCACACGGGGGTCTGGGTTACTATTTGTTAAAACCACTTTTGGCTAATTACATGTGTTTCCAACATCAATCTTATTTTAAGTAAATGTGACTGTGTTATTTGTTTACGGGTAGAATTCGATGACTTGCATGGAAAAAGCGGGGTTTTCTCGGCGAGGGGGTGGATCCTTACAAAATTCCCAAGAACCTCACTTTAAGCTCAAAGGCACCCGGTCACGTGCACGGAGGCCGAGATGCGGGGAAAAGGAATATTCTTGTGAAATCCGGAGAGATTGCGAAAGAGAATGCGGGAGGGAAAAACAGGTCGTGAGGCCGTTCTCTAGGTCGCGGGTCGCGGATGACCTCGGGTCGCCGGAGTCGGAGGTGCTCAAGATTGCGGGTTGCGGATAACCTAGGTCGTTGGCCACAAGTAACCCCCGGGTCGCAGCTCGCGGATGACCATGGGTCGCGGGTCACATATAACCTGTGTCGTGGGTCGCAAATGGCCCAAGTTGCAAGCCAACCCAACGATCGGGGAAGACCAAGAGTAAAGGGAAACTCCAAGATTCATCTCGGCCCCCAATATGTACAACTTCGGGAAATGATACAAGAGATTTTTTAGCTCGGAAGTGAAGCCGATGCGAGGAGGAATTGGTGCTTGAGAGCTAAAGCACTCGACTCTTGGTATCAAGTAAGAAAGATGAGTAGCGTGTCTAGTGTTTTGGCATTATGCATTTAGATGAATAGCCCATGTTCCACTCTTGAGTTTTGATGAGTTGTAAACATGTATTTGACGTTGCAACAACATTAATAATATATTCTCTTTTCGACACTTATTCACGTGCTTACTTGTGGTGATGGTACTAGCGAGTTTAATATTTCACTATGTTGCATGGTTGCTTTCATGCATGCAATTGATTATGAACTAATTCACGGTGGTTACGTAGCATGTTTTCTGCGGAATCGGTGTTTGACTGTTCCCTACCATGTCGGTGATACGTGAACTACTTTGTAGTTAACTTACGGTGTGTTTTCTTTCATGTATGTCTGGATGGTTTTAGGCTCACTCCTTCTGTCATACATACCCCCATTTTATTTTGTTGCTCGGACTTGCTTATATCTTTGTTTATGGTTCATTAATCTTGGGTGATTTTTTCTTCCTTTGATTGGTCATTTCACCTTTTCCTTTGTTATATCATCTTCTCATCCCACAACCAAGAGTGGAAACACTTATGGCGGTACACGCCGAGGCCCGGATGCGGATGGGGGCTCTGTCCGCTTGATTGTGAGATCTAATTGGGACCTTTCCTTTGGGGAGACCCCCTTGTTGTCGATGTTACAATTTTCCGTCAACGAGCCATAGGTGCGAAGTCTTGAAAAACATCTTTTCGATAGGAAAGAAGAGACTCGATTAATACCACGGAGAATGACACCTCATGCATGGAAGTTTCAATATAATGAATTCTCTCCAAGGTATGGATTGAATTGTATATGTATCATTATACATGATATTTTTGGATTATTTTATATTTTTATGGAATTTTCTTCATTGTGCTAATTGACATGTTATATTGTTTTTATAATATATTTAACTATGATTCACGTTGTAGGTCACTAAAGGCATTAATTACGGGAACTTCCATGACAAATACAAGTTATCTGAGCAATTCGATGGACTCCTCTACTATGAACACCTAGATTTTTTTTCATTTGTTTGATAAATGCACATGGGGAAGAATGTAACATAGACCTTATGGTGAATCTTATATGGAGAGATAAAGAAAAAATTGTCAATATTTGTAATGACATTAAGGAGGATGACCATGGATTTCCAATTAATTCAAATCATGATGGAGATAGATGAAATATAAGCACCCTTTCATGGTTATTGACGGAGAAACAAAGCAAGCATGTTAAAGAGGTTATTGAAAAAATTAAACTTTGTGATTTTCATCAAATATAAAGAATAATCATAACAAAGAAAGGTGAATTAGGTGGGTTAAAAGCTCATGATTGGCATACATTCATTAAGGTAATTATTTTGGTGAATATATATATTTTATACATTGGTGAAACATCTTGTTAATTAGTTTTTTTGTTTTGTTTTTTGTTTTTTGTTTTGTTTTTTTTTTCCCTACTAATTTGGGAAAAAATAATGATCTATCATTATTTTTGTTAGAGTATGTTCTACCTTTAACTCCTACAGAAAACTTTGACAACAATGTCATACAAAGTTATATATGATCTTAGCAAATACATGAGGTAAGTGGAGATTTATGTAATAGAAGTTTAATTTTTTCGATAAGTTATTGTGTCACACATTTTTATTTTTATGTTTTCTTCTTATCATCATGTCTTCCTATACTTTTTTTGTTGAGACTTGTGATTTTCTTGCTTCATTTGTAGATGGTTGTCATATAAATAAATTGATAAAGAATATATAAAGTAATGGAGGAAACAAATTCCTCGTCTAATGTGTGAAATGCAAAAATATCTACCTGTCATTTTTCAATACACGGGAACACTAACTCATACACCAAGTCGAGGAGATTGAAAAGTGTGGACCTATACACCAGAGATCAATGTACTTGGATGGTTGGGGAAGGCACTTGAAATCATTGAAGGCTTTGAGGTCGGACAAAGGCACATCCAGGGTTTCTATAGTAAAGGGATATATGGTATATCAAGCGAAGTGGTTTATATTCATCGATATAGTGGTGAAATAGGAAAAAGTATTAATGTATTGGATCACATTTTGGATGTCGAATCTATGGACAATTTTTAAGGGGGAGCATCTATTGGGGAAAGGTAGAATGAGAAAAGTGAGATGTGAATAGATTGTGGAGATTTATAACACCTTTGAATTTTTTGTTTTATGTATATCGTACTTTTTTAATATTTAGAATTCACACGCAATCCATTATTATGAAAGTATAAAATGGTAACTAATTACATATATGTGAATTGTTTTATTTTTAATACATCCGAGTTGAGAGTGGGATGTAATACATTTATACATTGTGAACAATCTTGATTGGATGAAGGTATGGATTGAATGATGCAAACAAGCTAATAATAGTAGGTTATCATGGTATGTTGTGTCTACATTGGTAGAAAGAAGCTCAACATAGTGGAGATACCAATTCACATAGAGAAGTGATTTAGCATATGTTTAAAGATTATGAGGAAAGCATATTCACCCATACTAAGATTTTTATAATTATATTGATGCATATGGCATGTTTTTTTCTTAATTTTCAAATTTTGCAAGTATAAATATGCTTATTAGTTGATAATGCATTTTTTTTTATGTGTTTGATGTATTGTAGTTGAAACACCACAAAAAAATGTGGTGCGATGGCCACAAATTTCACATCAAAAGGTTGGATGAAAAGATGACAACTTCGATAATTGGGATAAACGCAATATTTCAAGTTATCAATGTTTCCTCTATGGGTATGGAGACATCCCTGAACTGTCTAACGAAGTAAATACAATAGGTATACGTATGATATAATTGAGTGTGACTTTGAATCCTTCAAAATAGTTGTGTTCGATGTCAAATTGTTTAGGCTATGAATCCATGAGCGTGACCTTGATAGAAATGCTATTGAGCATGCTAACGGATTTACTATGGTTGATGAGAATCTTGCACTAATATTAAAGCGATATGTTCTTCCAAGCCAATGTGAACAAGTATTTTATGTAGGCTCGAGGTAAGCGGGTTGGTCATATGTTGTTAGATATGATCCCAAAGGAAGAACTCATAAAGTATAATGTCTTGGAAGAAGATGAAATTGAAGAAGAAGATGATGTACATGAGCGGGGGGTTCATGTAGTGTCGAATGAAGAAGTTGAATAAGTTTAAGGAATATATGTTAATCGAGACAATGTTAATTTGGACGAACTAAAATATATTGACGTTGTTGAGATGAAGAACTTGAAGAAGTTGAACAAAATGTAGAAGATCATGTTCAGGATGATGATATAGACGATGATGATGTTGATATGGAAATTACTTTGTACGTTACGAGTAGATGATACAAATGATGAGTTGGATGAGGAAGAATATTAATGGTATCAAAATGTTGGAAAGTATGAGGTATGTTTTTATATGTTTTTAGGTTGGTTTTGTTCTCTTTCGTTCCTTAATTTTATTTTCCTAGTTTTTTATGTTTTAATGTTCTTGTGTTTCTTTCAAATATATTACGGTAAATAGATTGGGTAGCAGGGAATTGAGAGTGATGTGAGGTAGGGGGCGGGTGTTGGAGCATATGAGATTCCACCTTCACATGGTTGGCCTTGTTTAGTAGAGAATATAATATTCTTGAAATGAAGAGAAGCTCATTTACGTTTATACGTCATTTTCGAATTTTGAATTTGGTTCATTAAGAAAATGTCTTAGGGTGAGTTGGGCGACAAGTGAATCGGTGGTAGGGCATACATGCGAAGTAAAGGTTAGCCCATGACTACCCATGAAATAATTTCCCAACTTTGGGGTCTATCATAATGATTTTTATAAAATTATTAAATTTATGCCTAGGCGTTAAAAGCTGGTTTATAATTGATTGTAGTACTATGTATTGGATGTATGTACTAACAAATGATAATAATTTTTTTTTCATCATTGATGAGCTAATGATTTTTGTTTATTTATGTTCCTTGATGGGGGCGAGATAGAACCTTGCGAGCGTGCCCCACGAAGGCATGGCACACAGGGAGCCCATAGGGCACTTAGCATGCTAGGCACACAAGGAGCACCGTGCGAGAAGTTGGTAGGTCGGCTAGACTTGGCAAGGGGCACTCGTGAAAAATAAGGTAGGTCAAACCATGGCTTTTATTCTTGATCAAATTCCTAAAAAATGAAGTATGAATTGAAGTGCGAGCGTGGGGGTGTCGCGTTAGGCATGACTGGGTGCTCACTTAGGGTAGGGCGCTTGCGACAAGTTGAGAGTAGGTCGGCTCAACTTCGAAAGGCGTTCGCAGAGAGAAAAGAAGCAAGGTTGGCCCATGAACGCCCCGCAAAAAATTTCCCATAAGAAGTCTCTCGAGATGATTTTTAGGAAATTAACTAAATTGAATTTACACGGGTGTTAAAAGTTGGTTTATAGTGTTGATTGATCATGAAACATCATACTAAAAATGATAATATATTATTTTTCATTGATGAGATAATTATTTATGTTCACTAATTTACATAGTAGAATTGGTAGCGCATCCACACGAAAGGCGGGCGTGGGTTTCCCATGGGGGCGTTGTGTTTTGGGAATGCCGAGTGCTTGTGCAATGATGATCGGGATCTTGGGGGAGGCCCCCAAGATTTGAAGAATGAAATACGAAAAAAATGAGAGAACACACGGTAAATAAAACTATAAATAATCTTTTTGTTAAAACGGAGAATCAACGTAGAAGCTACATTGTGGTGGAAAATACGTCCTTTTACAAAATGCGACGTGTTACTTATAGCCTTTTTTGTTACAATACCACGAGGTAAATTCCATGGGTGGGAAAATACCATGGGTGGATCTCACTTACAATACCATAGGTGGATGCCATGACAATAACATGGGTAAATTCCATGGGTGGATAAATAGCATGGGTGGATGAATACCATGAGTCGACGCCATTACATTACCGTGGGTAAATTCCACGCGGGTGGATGGATAACATGGGTGGATGAATACCATGGGTGGATGCCATTTTCCATTCGGATCGGACGAGTTGGTGGAGGTCATCCCAACTTGGAAAGAGACTCTGAGAAGAAGTAAGGTTGGACCATGACTTCCCATGAACATAGTTCCCATGAGAGTGTCTCATAATGATTTTTATAAAACTAACTAAATTAATGTTTGGGTGTTAAAATTCGATTTATTATTGATTGATGTGCAACATGGTACTAAAAAATGATAATATTTTGTTTTCATTGAGGAGATAATGATTTGTGTTCACTAATTTTCAAATTAGGGCGAATTCTTGGGCCTCGGTGCGGCCATAGGAAGGCGGGGTGCCGGCGCCCATGGGGGTGTCACTTATTTGGTGACATGCTAGGGCGCACACTGCTGCTAGGGGCGACCATGGAATGGTTGGTGGGTTATCTTGACTTGGAAAGGAGACATCCAAGACAAAAGAAGTAATGTTAGTCCATAACTTTCCATGAATAGAGTTCCCACAAGGGGGTCTCATAATGATTTTAGAAAATTGAAAATGAAATTAATGTTTAGTTGTTAAAAGTAAGTTTATAATTGATTGATCCATATATGGAAATAACAAATGATAATATTTTTTCATTTGATAAACTAATTATTTGTGTTCAACGTTGCACGATAGGGTGAATGCTCGCACCATTCAATTGTTACCGTATTTGTCACCCCGTGGAAAATGACGATCAGGTGGATCTTTCACTATCCATCGACCCAAAGCATTCCCTACTGCTGAGGCTAAAACTTAAATGATCCTAAAGAAAATGAGAGTCTGGATCACAAAAGATGCAAAAATATACTTTTAATTATACTTATTTCCTAGCCAAATTCTCAGGAATACACATGTTGACCATTATGCCCAATGAAAAATTGTGCTTTATCCAACATATTTGTGCATATGAATCAACAAAAGTAAAAATAAAAAGTAAAATCTAGAAGCTTTGTTGGGCGAATATTTCGCAGATGAAAACTAAGTTGATCTTTCATCAGGTTGATCCCTCGTTTCATGGACCTAATTCCCATTCTTTATGGGTACAATCCCCACCATTTGGGGATCTTATGCTTAAGTTGTGTAGAAAATCCTCGTATATTCAGGCGAGTAATTTTATAATATTCTAAAACATTATACTTTAATCTACTCTACCAATTCCGAAAACCAATTTAGATCTTACTGATAAAAAAGCATGAAGAAAGAATTTCAATTGCACAACACAAATATTTTCCGGGGAAAGCCTTAGCTAGAAACCCCACTATCTATATATTGTATAAGTCGAAGAATATAGAATACTACAATGCTTTTATCTAAGTAGAGAAAATACCTTTATCTCTGTCTATCTCAATGATTCTAGACAATCTTAGTTCAATACTTAACTAATTTTCTTCCCTCCGGGATCCCCATTTCCTTGACAGTTTCCTTGGGTAATTAGCCACATTGATTAGGGAAATTCCTAATCCACACCATACAATCCATTAGGGGCCTTCCCTGTATTGCATGCACCATGCTACCAATTCAAATAATTATGGCTTGATAGTACATTGCGCTTGAACTCCAATCTCAATGGGTCTTCTCGGGAGTCAGCCTTTTAAAATTATTTATGAGTGAATTGCTCAGGTTAATTTGGTTGAACACATGAAGTGACACCTCATTTTTTAACCTCCTACTAGTTCCTCCATCGGTTAAGTAGTTTAACTTATTTAACGTAGAAAATTTGAGTTAATTAATTACAATTCAAAATAAATTCAACCCCGAGGATCCTATAATGTGGAGACACTCTACATACCTCTAGTTTTGACCTGCTTTCAAATTAAGCGAAACACTAAGTCATCCTAACTTATTTAACTCGTAAAGAAGTTGCCATGTGATGTGGAATTACAATGTTATTCTAATTTAATCAAGGGAAAAATTAAATTAGAATCCTTCTTAGTCTGTTCAGATTTATTATTTCCATTTCATACTTTGCCTCTCAGCAGAAAGGAATTCAAATCTATCTTGATATGGTACCTTTGGAATGTTGCATACGGCCTTCTCTCCTTGTTATTCTTATTGCAACATACGCAAATGAAAATCATCCAAAAATTGAATTAACTATGATAAGTATGATGCTTATGTTAGGAATAGAGCAAATACTATCCACTACTACTGTCTCTTTAAAAATTTTATCTTCATTGTTGAATCTACATTCATTCCCATCTGCCAATGCTACTAGCTTTCTGCCTGCCTTTATATACAACATGCGAATCTTTGTTAGTCTCTCCATCTGTCACTATAACATGTCATCAACCTCCCTTGATCCATCCTGTTATTGCATATTGCGGGCCCTCGTAGCAAGGTAATTGTTTAGTGAATTTAATGTCTTAAATTTATATCATAATTCTATCGATCGGAGTTAGTAATCTTGTGAAGTGCGGGTGAACTATATATGCTAGAAGCCTATATTTTTACTTCATTGTGTAGATTTTATATATTTGTTTTTTTGGGGGGGGGGTTATGTTTTATCTTAAATGTTTGAATGAAATAGGAAAATGAAATACAGTCTAAGGAATGAAATCTAGAAAACTTGGCTAAAGCCTATGATGAGAATTGAGAAAGAAGAACGATCGATTTTAAAATAAATAGAAAATAAACTTCAATCTTTTTGTATTTTTAGAGGTTTTATATGAATGAAATCTAAAAGCAAGAAAGTAAACTGAATCTAGAAGAATTTTAATGCTTGAAAAATAAACTTAAAGAGAAGGAAGCCAAAACGAAATGTTTAATATTAATCTAAGAAGGAAATTGATCTATAAATTACTCTAAAGAAAATATTTTAATAACTACGTGAAAGATACAAGAAGGAAGAAAGGAAGTGTAAGATTAGAAAAGAAAAGCCCAGTCTAAAACAAATCTATATTGCATAAAAAGAAACCATGATTAACTTTACTTATGTTAGACTATTCTATGCGGAAGTAATTATCTTTAAAATGTCTATCTAAAAATACTTCTAAACCTATTGGATTAAAGAATGAAAATATCTACTTAAATCTTTTCTAAATACGAATAAAGCATTAATCCAAGCTATGATTAAGTCCTATCATAATATGTATAAAAAAATTCACTCTATTTTTTTTTTTTAAAGTCAACACCCCGGGGATTGGAGCAGGTGACCTATCGCATGGAGTGCCTTAACGGTGCACCATACCACATCGGAGCAAAGCCCCCATGGGCAAAAAAAAAAAAATTCACTCTATTTATCAAATGAAAACTCTCTAAATTAATATTATGAAAAACAAAGTATTAAATTAATTCTAATTCTATTCAACATGAAACAAATAATCCTATTCTAAATTCTATGAAATGGAAAGTATTAAACTATCAATATCCAATCTAAATGACTATGCTATGTAAATTGAAAGACTAATTTAACAAAGAAGAGGAAAACATAGTATTCTTCCAAGCACGCAAGGTAAAATGCTTGTCGTCTAGAGATATAAGATTACGTAGCAAAAAAAATGAAAAATAGAGATTCATTCCATATATTAATAACATCAATACATTTCAAGAAATCAAAACACTTGAAGCATTTAAACATGCGAAATACACAACATTCATCTTATGAAAACACATCTTTTAACTAATGAGAGACTCAACAATTAATTTATGTGGTAATGGAAAATTAAACTAGAAAGCAACATAAATTTATGCTAAAAACCTTTTTTGTCTTGAGAGACTGCCTGTGAGAATGAAAACGAAGAATTAATTGTGACTAATTATGCATCAATTGTCTTGAACATATCTTCTCCTTGCATTAATAAAAACGGAGGTTTCGGCTGTGTGAGTATTACAAATATTAATCTTATCTTCGGTTCAAAACAACCTGGTATTTATAGCAAATTAAATTCAATTGTTTGAGATGATCTCTTCTAAATATATTTATGAAACTTAGAGTAGAATTATAAACATGAGTGTGGTCTTCATAGCTTTCACGATTTTCTACGTGGAGAGAAAATCGTGAAGCCTTCTCGTCCATTGGTCTTGGCCCTACCGATTTGCTTGTTGATCCTTTAATTTGTGATTTTAGGTGCTTTTCTCTTGATTTTTGGACGGTGGTGGGACAAAATCCATATATGGATCATTTCAAAAGTACCCATATGCTTCGCTCCTCTACTTCATCTTCGGAACACAATCGAAGCAATGTCGCTAAATCTGAAACGAAAGACAACTTCTAAAATTGCATGGTCTGTAGCTAAATAAAAAATTCATTCAAATGGCAAGAAACATTAGAATATAAAAGAGCGATCATTTAAATGCCCTCTCGGACTAAAAATGTATCGATTAACAACTGATTGGGTTTGTGAATTGTGTAGAAGGGAAGGAAAAGTGGTGAGATAGATGTCAAAAATAAAGACAATCTTGACTCAACATACCCCCACTAAGAGACCATTGCATGTCCTCATGCAATTTCAAAAAAATTAGTCTTCACCTCATTCGTGCATATGTTACGAAACCTTTGCTAGGACATCCAATTTCAGCTTCTTTCCCCTCTTTGAAGTCCTTGCTACTCTTGGTTTCTTCATCATAAGTTTGTACTTCAAATTTATGATTTATCTGTTCAAATATCTATTCCTCTTTTTCAATTTCTTGTTCTTTTTGAACCATAACCCTAGATTTAGAAGAGTGTCTCCATTTATGGTTTTGTACGATTTGGTTCTGAACCTTGAGGCTTCATTTTCTTTGATTTATATGCTTATTTAGTATCTCTAGCTCAAAAATTTCTTGCTTTAAAGTATTCACTACTAGAGGTTCTTGTGGACGGGAAGGATGTTCATCATGAATTGATGTACTTTTATGCATTTCTTCTTTCCAAATATTCAATGTAATCATAGATCTCATGTTGGACGAGGTCGATATACGGAGTTCTTCTACTTGGATCCTGTGGGAGAAGAAATGATAGGTGATGGTACTAAGACTTTCTTGGAATCAATAGGTTTGAAACTTTAGGGAGTGGATTTTTGGCTACTTTGCAAAGTCTAGAGCTTATTCTTCTTGGTTGTGGAATGTTACGAGTTTCGATTTTTATGTATGTATGACTTTGCCTTTTTTTGATGCTAACCCTTGCTCTATTTTCTTGATTTGTTCTTTAGACTTCCCAAATAAGCGTAAATGGGAATTTCATCTTACTGTTGTGTTATGGTGGTGTTCATCTTCAACACGATTTTTAGTTTTTCTCTTTTCTTCCTCTTTTCCCTTTGCTTTCCACTGAGCTTCTTTTCTTCTTTTTCTTGAAAATGATTTCTAGTTAGGAAATCATCAGTAGTATCTCCTATGATATTTAAATGAAATTAAATGAGTATTTTTATTAATGCATGATGATGCATTGTGTTATCTATAAACAAAACCCTCTTTTGAACCATCCCATTTTGTCATCTTCCTTAGAAGAAAATTCAACAAAAAATATGGAAGGTTGATTTCTTTATCCTCACAGAAAATTCATTAGTAACCTAGCATGATAGAAAAACCATGCAATCAAATATTCCTTCACATGTAATAAATTTATGAATTATCGGAAAGCATGTTCTATCATTTACTCTTAAGGGATGTCTTGCGGGAATTACTTTCTTAAAAATACTTGTATCCATATACGGGGTTTTCGAAGACTTTCCATTCCTCTCCAGTTCCTTTGTTTTTGAATCACCTTTGTCTTTGGAAGTTTGGTTGCCTCTCTGTGAAGGATTTTGTCGCTACAAGATTTGATTTCATCAATTACGACCTCAACTGCACATCCGGAAAGCCTCACGAAAAAGATTTTGTGACTTCCTTGTGAAACCCTTCAATTTCTCTATGAAATTAAGCCATTGTGCCTTCTCCAGTGTCTCCTTTTGTTGCGGATATCCCTCCATGAATTTCTTACCTGAGGTTCTTGTTCTGCGATAAAAACCCTTCTCTTTGTCGAGAGTTTTTCCTTCAATACTGTCTCCTGAGATGGATAAATTGAGGTTTTTAATGCGAGGCACAGAGAAACGTGGAGGAGCTATGTCATAAAACAATGGAGACGTGCGAAGTAACAAGTGAAGTGAATGAGTGAGGTTTAGGAACATGAGAGAGGGTTTCGGTATAAGTGATGTTTCAACATGAGACATGGCTTCATTTTAATTATTAATGAATGAGATGAGTAATTGTCGAGGAGGTTATGATGTAGGCTTGGTGGCGAATCATGAAATTTAGATTTTATTCGGCACACTCGAGTTTTAATGATGACATTTTGAGTTCTTGGAGAAAATATCGATCATCTAATTTATATATATCAATGATTTGAACCTTATTATTTAAAAAAAATTGTATTATACCTTGGATATAGCTAACCTTTATTGTTTTCTTCTTTGTCTTGATTCCTCGGAGTTTCTTTGAGTGCATTCTTCAATATGATCTTCGAGTTGCTTCTTTCAAATAGTTTTGTTCATCTGAAAATGCTGTAGAGATGTGTAAAGAGGTGTACAATGTCATAATAGGCTGAGAAATGAAACAATTCTAATGGCAATGTATTTTCTGAAAAGAAAGGAAAATGCAAAGAATTTAGGATTTTTAGAATGGGAGTAAAAAGAAAATATAAGATGTAAAACAAACTACGATTTTCACCTTGTATTTTACGTATAAGGATGCCAATTAGTGATTGGTTTTCATACTTATACATATTTTTTGAATAATATATATATATAATTTTTTAGATATGAAAAATAAAAATAATACTAAATTGGGGAAGAAGAAAGATTATACTTCACCAAATTTATATCAACATTGTCTTGAAATTTTTTATTAATTCCTCCTTTGTCGGTGGTTTATGTTGTTTAGTGATGCCCATTTACAAGAAGAAGGAACCTTTTCTTCATCAGCAAATCATATGCTACTTCCATTATCAAGGAACTCTTTCATTCTCATAAGGCCCAAGCCAATGAGTTTGAAATTTCACCGTGGAAGTCCTTGAATTTTGAGTCAAATAAAAGTGCCCAATATCCTTCCTAGAAAGTTTATTTCTTTTATGTACTTATCATGCCATCTAGATCTTTCTTCAGACTCATTTGGTCTTTTGGCTTGCATCTTTTATTTCATCAATCTCATTGAGTTGATCCATTCTATGCTTTTGAGCTTTTGATAAGTCAAGTCCCAATTTAGCTGTCATTTTTAAAAGATTGCGTTTGGAACTCTATTTAAAACAAACTTGCTTCCCATAAACAAGTTCATAGGGAGTGTGTCCTGTTGTATTCCTCCATGTAGTTTGGTAAGCCCATAATTCTTAGGGAAGCCTTTACGCAAATCCTTTCTATGCGGATGTACAATATTTGTGAGGATTGCTTCAATCACTTTATTGGTGGACTTCACTTGCTATTTTCTTGTGGATGGTATGGAGTAGAATTTACGTAGCGATTGTATATTATTCCACGATCTTTTTGCCATTACGTATGTAAAATGATTTCCTCAGTCACATCCTGATTTCCCTTGTGTAAGATTTAAATGGGGAAAATAAAAAATATATACACGAGAAAATGCATTTTTCGGGGAAATTTATGCTATACCATCTCATAAAATCCCATGGATCCATTGGTTTATTCATTATAGTAACCAAATACAAGAGGATATCGAGAAAAAAATCATGATAGATGAGATAGCTCAGCCTCCACCCATAATAGCCCAAAAACAATGCAACCCCAAGACTACGCAACACGAAATACGCATCAAGTGAAAACACGAGTCTAATGAGGACATACTCCCAAAATTATAGAGACAAATGGATGCTTTGTTATATTAATCTATAATGCTCAAAAACTCATATCTAGTATCTTTTACACCAATCCAAGAGAACACAGGAAGGGTTTCGGAAATACACCCAAATACAAATGGTGATCTACAACCTAGGATTGAGGAGTCACTCCAAACTAAAGCTCATGAAAATATAAGGCTGAAATAATATAGTCCTGATGTATATCCCCCAAAGGTCTCCTCCGATGAAAGGTAAAACCCTTCAACTACGAGGAAAACACTCACAAGAGCCACTAGATCCTCCTCTGTTGCCCTCCAAAATAACGCAATTCCCATATCGACCCTTGCTTGTAAATGATGGGGATAGGTTTAATGCCAAAGATCTAAAATGTGCTGAGAATCCTCATGGCCGGTCTCCCCGAGAAGGAATCCTTCCTCTTGGAAAACTAGCTCGAGAAAGTGGGTTTTTACTCGCCCTCAACGCAACACCTGCCGACACAACACAATAGCGAGAAGGCGTACGCTGTGGGCGAAGGCGAAGCTTGGTAACGGATGTGGAAATGATAGATTAAGACTCTCCCGAGAGAGGCCTCTCGAGGAAAGAGGTGGGATTCACAGCTCGAGAACACCCCGAGTCTTTAAGCAAACATAGCAACCTCAGCGGAACATACGAAGAATGTAAAGAAGTCTAAACATACATATCAAAATAATAATCATAAGTAACCCCATATGGCTGCATCCTCTTCCTTATAAACAATGTGAGCCTTCTAACCTTGGAGGCCCCACTCATTAGGGTTTCCACCATCACATAATCAATCTCCCTCCAAAGCTAGCTATCCCATCATTAATGCCACTCCTCCATAACAATGTCACATTTTGATTTGGTCAAAGTTGACCTCTTAACACTGCTCCAGCCCATTTTCACCCCCAGGGTGTTCAATCCGACTTTTATATGACTATCTAGCTAATCCACACAATCTTAGAAATTTTGTCTTTATTGATGATTCATTTCCTCCATCTGAAGTTTATGTTGACTTGGTCAAACTTGACAATCACATGCATTAGCCCTGTTCACACATGAGGTGATTTATCCGATTATGAATATGATCCTTTTCATATTAAGAGTGATTTTATGCCTACTAAAAATATTTATGGGCCTCCCTACCATTTATTCCTCTAACTACATGTCGAAGAGAAAAATTAATATTCCAATTAGTTGCATGCTAATTTAGAATATTCTGATCCCTCCCCTCCCAAATGTTGCTTGTCCTCGAAGCAAGCTTTGCAAAATAGAGCGGAAACCTCCTCCTCCTCTTAACATCCTTATATTGTAAAATCCTCAAGGAACAAAGATCTTTGTCTCAGCGATACATCTCCAAGTTGCCCCTCCCAAGTATACGAGTTAGCTTTTGGTGGCCATCCCGAATATCTTTCATTATGTAGAAGTAAAACACCCATGGAAGAAAAAATATGTGGTCCGGAAGGCCTTCTTGAGGCATGGAATGCGAGATATGTTGGGAACATATCATCCCCATGTGAATCTCCCCATCCCAAAGCTATCATCCATATAAAATGAGCCCGATCTCCAAAAGGGTAACTCATGAAAAATCTCCTCCACCTTTGGCTCACACTAATGTAGGGTGGGTACACGCCAACGATCATGGTAGACAAAATAACCTACCCCATGTTGTCTCTCTCTCCATGATAAGTGTAGAGTAGTGGCGATTTTGGGCTACAATAATGTTGTCATCAAGAGCGAAAGGGAAGCTGGATCTTCGATGATCCTCTCTGAAGTCATGAATCATGCGGCCCAAACCATCCCATACAGGAACTGAATGGTACATCATCACCATATGGTATCCAAATCGGAAAAATGTTGAAGGTGTAACAGTTTGGGTACTGATACCAATGGTTTCCGGTGGATACAACGCGGTTGTGGCTAGCATTTTAGAACATCATGTGGCAAGTTGTCCTCCAACAACTTACTAGTTTGTGCATGTTTGCTCATGTACTGGAGTAGTAAATGGCATTATATATCAGTGAGCATAATAATAATAACACCACACTTGTCCAAGGTCATGCAAAAGAAGGATGAAGTCTCCGTCACAAATGTTGGTCCTGGGCAGCCATGAAGCCCTAAAATAATCTTGCCCTCTTGTGGAATAATGCTGCCCATACATAGATGGTGAGAAAGATGCAAATGCTTTATGAAATGATCAATAAGTACAAAAATATTTCTTACCATGCATAGTGAGTAGGATAGAAAGTGAGGTCCATAGATGAGCCCTCCCAAGAGAATATACGCACACGGATACGAAAATTGAAGGGATGCATACTCTCTTCACAGACACTCCATCGATAAATGCATACTCAAGTAACATCCTTTGTTGGCCTTAGTATTGATAAGGCTCTTGCCACTCCATGAATCCATCCTTTGACATGCCATATTCCAAAGTTATCCACCATGATGCTGCTATGTGTGGGAGTCTCCTTCTATGTGGAAGTACCTCTTGATCCTCCGTCTTTGAAGGGTAGCCTCTTTGCACTTTGATTGGGCCATTATTTTCTTACGAAACATCTGAAAATTATGGGAGAAATTCAACCCATAATCTTAAGAGTATCCAAAGAAACAAGAGCTCATATTTGCCTCCTCACACCTCCATCATACAAGTCATGAGATGAAAACATGATGATTGATACGAAGAATGTCCATATCAACACAATGCACCCAAAATACTGTACATACATATGATGCAAGTGCCATGCCAAATTTCCCCACCAACATACCCTTTGAAGAAGGATATATCACATGATGGAAAAATCTTTTAAGAGTAACCATGTGACCATGCCTCTTTTGCTACCTTGTGTCATAGATATGTAGGTGACTCACCAACCTCTTGCTTACCATCCACACCCTTTCATCGAATGTGGGTGTCTCCTTCCACATGCTCCATCTTGGTATTCCTCCAATGAAACACCATCCTCCCATATCAAATTTCTACCCTTGAATTTCATGGGATGTTGAAATGCAACCTCTTGGAGATCTGCAATGAAAACCTCTCTGCTTGACCATATTGAATCCATATGGGATCTAAGTATCTTTGAAGAGTAAAACCTCCTCATAGGGTTGTACAATGCTCATCTCGAAAAGCCCATCATAATGCGAAAGATAAGATGTCTCTCATCGATCATTTCTCATCCAATGTCACACAAGTGTAATGGTCATCGGAGAATGATCTAATAATAGTGGGCCCCCAACTCATCACCACTACTCAATGACGTCGGTGATCTCCATAATGGTGTTTTCTGCTCATGCTCATGCTCAATCTTGAACATATAGTTCTGCATTGTATTGTTTTAGGACAATTCTCATCTGTCCTCGAAAATCCACACTCCAACCCCCGAGTTGTGTGCATCTCAATAATGAATAGTCGGGGAGGATTTTCTATCCTTTCCTTGAACAACTCAAGGGCTTGACTTAGTGAAAGTATATTGCTCCAAATCGAAGTATGTTTTGACCCATGGTCATGCAATGGAATTTTTCCTGACCCTCCACAAGATGTGCGAAATAACGAGAAAGTGGAAACTTATGCACATACCTTGGTGGCCAGAACATATTGTATTGCTACAAGGGTTCCCTTCCTCCTTGTGATGGCTTCCCCAGCGCGATGATGATGGGCGCTCCTCCATAGTTGTATCGGCGGCGGTACAAGTCTCCTCGAGTGGTGGTGAAGGCTTCCTCCTCCTGCGATTTCTTCTTGTCAAAGTTTTTGATCAACCTTTGAGTAAAATCTTCAAATGCGATCACTCTTGCATGAATCATATGGCTGAACCACCAATTGTTTGCTTCACCCTCAAGGTGCGGTCTTTGCCCAATCTCAACACCCTCTCTTTCTGCCACCGGATGTAGTAGGAATAATGCATCAGCTTCATTACCCAAGCCCTTTATGTACATGCGGATGACCCTCAAAAGTGGACAATAGAAATTTATTGCCCTTTATTCTGCGATTGATGCGAAGATCTCCTTTCTTCTTCAAGTGAATGAACTATGGAAGAGTTAGAATCTCCTTGAAAGCTCTAGGTTGAGACTTATGTTCTGCAAGGTATCCACTTAGGATCTCATGTTCTAAGTGCCCTCCATCTCCATGCTTCTTGTCTTCTTCCTCAAAAGGAAAGGGCATAGTGTATTGCTTTGAGCTCTCTACAACAACGGTACTTTCTTATGATAATAGGAAGTACATAGATATCCCTCTTCTTGAAATACTCACAGGGTCTCATTGTATCTTTCCACTTTCATCTGTCGACCTCCTTGGAGGTTCTTCATAGATATGAAAAGTGATGAGACAAATCTCATTCCTTCCATCATTCTAGATCTCGTTTTCTTCTCTTCTTCTTCCTTATAACATATTGGTTGAAACTCACGAGTGAGCCGAATTATGCTACGATACCAGCATAATATTCCCAAATGGGAAAATCGACGATATATGCACGAGAAAACACTTTTTTTTTTTCTTCAAAAATTTACGCTATGATAACTTGTAAAAGCCCATGGATCCATTTTTTTATTCATTATAGTAACCAAATACAAGAGGAGATCAGAAAAAAAATCATGATAGATATGATAAACAAGCCTCACACCGGAGATAGCCCAAAAACGATGCAACCCCAAGGCTACGCAACACGGAAATACTTGCAACAAGTGAAAACGCGGTATAATGAGGTTTTATACTCCAAAATTTATAAAAATACAAATGGATCTTCTGTTATATTAATCAATAATGCTCAAAAACTCGAGATCTAGTCTCTTTTATACGTCAGTTTCGGGAAGGGTTTACGGAAATACACCCAAATACAAATGGTGATCTATAGCCTAGGGCCGAAGAGTCATTAAAAGCTAAAGCTCATGAGAAAATGAAAGGTTGAAATAATATATCGATGTAGATCCCCCAAAATGTCTCCTCCATTGAAAGTGAACCCTTGACTACGGAAAACACTCTAAAAGAGCCACTAGATCCTCCTACGAAGCGCCCTCCCAAAATAACACAATTCCCAGTGGCTTCAACACATGGGTATGGGGATAGGTTTGCCTTATGCCAAATATATGAAATGTGCTTAGAATCACTCCTTAGTGATTATCTCCCATGATAAGGAATCCTTCCCTCCTTTGGAAAACTAGCTCATAAAGTGGGTTTCTCGGCCCTCCTTGCAACACTGCAACATAGCACAATATTTTCTGAGAAAGCTGTCTTATAAGTACAGAAAATGCCAAAGAAACTTGGCCATTTGAATGTGGAAATGATAGATCAAGACTCTCCCAAGAGCCCCTCTCAAGAAGGAATTAGGATTACCTCTCGGGAGCACCCGGTGTTAAAGCATCACAACAACCTCAACGGAATAGCTAAAGAATCAAAAGTCTAAATAGACATATCAAAATAATAATCATAATATAACCCCATATGGCTTCCATCCTCTTCCTTATAAATAATGTGAGCCTTCTCACTTGGGGTCCCACTCATTAAGTTCCACCATCACACGATCAATCTCCCTCCAACCCCTGTGTGTCCCATCATTAATGCCACTCACCATAATAACATTTATTTGATTTGGTCAAAGTTGACCTCTTCCAACCTACTCTAGCCCCTTTTCACACTATAGGGTCTTGATCCAACTTTTATATGAATATCTAATAAATCACATTCATCTTGGGCTATCTCCCAGTGATGATTCATTCCCTCCATCCGCTCTATTGACTTGGTCAAACTTGACTGTGTCCACATGCATTAGCCCTGTTCACACATAAGGGTGCTTTATCCAGATATGAATATGATCCATTTTCATATTAAGAGGGATTTTATGCCTGCGAAAAGTTTTATGGGGCCTTCCTACCCATTTATTCCTCTAACTAGATGTCGAGAAAAATTAATAGTCGATTAGGTTTGCATGCTAATTTAAGAAATACTACACCATGAGACACAGAAAGCAAGTAAAAATATCCACAAAAATGAAATGAAACTACAACATTTTCATTAACGAAAGTGCTTTAGCCTTTACCCATTTAGTGACATAATCGGTGCATACGAATATACCTCTTTTGTCTTGATGGTGGATTGATTGGTCCAACAAAATCAGGAGGCCATTTTTCGAAATGGTTACGATGAGTACTTTTGTGGTTGTAAGGGGAATTTCATACGTAGGAACGGGTTTCCCCATTCTCTAACAAATGTCACACCTTTTTAACATACTCCTTGTCATCCTTGAAAAGGGAAGGCCAATAATATCCTAAAAAAAGTTTTATATGCGAGTCCTTTTATGAGCAAAGTGTCCTCCACATGGCTCATCATGGCATGCCTTTGGTATTTCGGTATTTCATCTTCTCGAACACATATTCTAATGATGAAGTATGGATGCATCTTTGTATAATTCATTATTTACCCATGAATGATTCACTTGTTGAATTATCCTTCTCTTTTCTACAGGAAACAAATATGATGGTAGTTTTCCTATGGCCAAGTAATTGGCAATGTCACACGCAAACCATGGAGATTTGGTAGATATTGCAAAACATATTCATCGGGAAAATTATCCTCTATTGGTGTATCATTGTTATCATTTTGAACTCTAAATAAAAGGGGAAATACGACAACTATGTTTTGTTTTCCGGAGTCGATCTAGAATGGTGATGTTAAATTCTTGCAAAAGTAGTAACCATCTTGTGATTCTTCCATTATTGACAGATTTATTCATTAGTTGTAAATTTAACGAGAATGATCTGTATGAATGAAGGTTTCATAACCGGTGATGTAATGTCTAAAATTGTTAATAACATGGACAACAACTAGAACCCTTTTTCGGTAACAATGTAATTTAACTCGGCGAAGTCGGAAATTCTTACTTGTATAGTAGATTTCATAAGGGGTGATATATATTTTTCCTAATAAAGCTCTCGGAGAAGTGGCATGTCTGGCTTATCGATTTGAGATGTGAAAATTTAAGTTCTAATTTGGTCTTCTTAAGATGGGTGTGAGATATATTCCCCCTTTCAAAGTTTCAAATGCCATTTGGCACTCATGATTCTAGCTAAATTCCACAGTCTTTAGTGAGAAATTTGAAGTGTGGAGATGTAATTTTGTATAGTTTCTATAAATCTTCTATAGTACCCTGTAAAATGAAGAAAAATCCTAACATCTTTTTGACAATTTGGGATTTAATTAGGAAATAACTACAACTTTAGATGGGTCTACCTAAATTCCATTTCTTGTAAAATGGTGTCCTAAAAAAATTCCCTTAGTAAACATCATAAAGCATTTTTCATGAATTAATGAGAGATTTGATTCTTTACATCTTATGAGAACTTTTTTCCAAATTTTCAAGAGCCTCTTCAAAATGTTTTCCATAAATTGTGAATTTATCCATATACTACACTTCCACACGATCTTTTATTAAATTAGAGAAAATTCCTGTCATTTGTTTGGAATGTTGTAGGTGCATTGCATGATCCAAAGGAAGTACTCATTGGCTCGAGGTCTTGACCCAAGTTCGGTGTGCAAGGTTTGCCAACAAACCCCTATACTCACCGGCCCTTTCGGCGGTGACCTACTTTCGGCAGGTCCGCACCCTAAGAAAGGACTAGGTGTAGCGAGCTTTGCGTTTGGTCCTACGATACTCACATGTTCCAATGTTACACACGAATCAAGGGTTTACGGTAGCATCCCCGTGCACTAGATCTATGATTATATTCGCTGTTATAAAAAGTAATTCAACAATGTATAAAAACATAACGGATCGAAGTATAGAAACACACTTACACAACACTTCACGGCTTAACATAGAAATACACAACACATTAAGTACCAATAATTCGGACACGGATTACTCACGGTTATTATTCCATCAATCCTTCTTATTCATTCATTCATGCATCAATTACAATCCCCTTCCCAACTGCTTGTACACGACGGCCCGAGTGCTTCTGTTGGACTAGGATCTCTGCGCCTACGGCCAACGGAGTCCATTCCCCAGGCCCAAACGGATCTCTTAAAACCACGGATACATCAGCTGGCTCATTCATTTATCCTTTACAATCCAAAATGTATCTCTATTTATAACAATCTAGCCTTAATGTTCCTATGGTACGTAACCCATGGTTTCGGACACCTAGTTTTATTTCGACCCATTACGTACGTTCGGGGCTTTGACCGTCCCAAAACCTACTTGTTATACTAAATATAATAAAAAATAACCAAAATGGACCGAGTTTCACGGCTTGTTAGGAGATTTAGTTCCAATATTCCCCAACGAGAATCTTGTGACTGGTACGGTCAACTGCAGTGTCATATAGTCATTGAACCGGTATGAAATGAGTCGACTACCATTGACAAATCCTGGTAAGATATCGGCTGCCACCGGGTGGCTTCGTGGATGGCTCCACCATTCGTGATTTCCTTAACTATGTAGGTGATCTAGGTGGATATTGGTGGCCACCGCCTATTCCCATGGGCCCCCACCATTGTCTCTTTCGGGTTGCCCGGTTTCGGCATAATTTACTATTTTTAGCGGGTTTTTGGGTCCTGAACTTCAGGCGTTTTGGAGCCTAAATGACGTTTTTTTGGCATTAGCCTCTAGCAAATATCATTTGTTTCGGAATTATGTTCTTGGTGAAAGTTGTAGTCCTCGGATAGAGCTTTCTAATGATGTATCATGTGCGTCAAACGGAGATAGTATACCAAATTACGTCCATAGGAGGTTGTTAATTTTAAACGGGGCCATAGTTTTGGCGCTTCATCTCCTAGTGTTGGGTTTTGGATGTTAGAATTCTCCATTGTTCTCAATAATAGATAGGCCCTTGAGCCTCATTGGAACTCGAGTTCGAGCTGTAGGCGCACTTCTCTTCCTGAGAGGAGTAAAATTTCCCATGGGTACTAGCTGGTTTATTTCCATTATGCAACGTAATTTCGGTTCTTTTTGATATTAATGAAATGAAGTGTTATTTACTGTGCATCTTTGTGTTATGGTTATATGTTTATTCTATTGCGTTCCACCATAAATCAGGATCGGTGGTATCGGAAGCGATCTTGCTTTTCTGCGATCCTTCTTTGCATGTCCCCGACGAGGTGGGGAATAAGGAGCTAGGGCTTGATACGAGTGGAACCTTTGCTAACGAATCGACCTCGCAAACCTCGACGGACGCCCAGCGGGGGCAGAAAAGAAAAGATGAGGGAGCGGAAGTCCTATAAATATTGCTCGAGGAGGCCCTTGAAAAACAAGACGCGATGATGGATAACATTGGGTCCTTCAACGGTACCGCCCATCGATGGCGCATACGCATCCAACGGCCACTGCGGAGGTGCGAATCCTTTAAGGTACAGAAGCAAATTTGACATTCCATATTTGAGGGTCAAATAGATGCGGATACGTAGATAGATGGTTGAATCTGTTAGAAGGATATTTCTCTGTTCATGACTTTTCGAATAGGGAGAAGATTGTTTTTCACTCCTGACTACCCCCATGTTAGCCTTTGTTGGAAACCTACTGTGAGCAAGGGACAGACCAGAACCCTCTACTGGCTACTCCGGGCGTACGACTTGGAATTCTTTCGAGACACGTCGAGAATAGTACTATCTGATGAGGAGCTATGGAGACAGTACATACGATGGACCCTTATTTGCGACAACAAAGGGATCAAGATGTGCATGAGCTGACGAATGTTTACACCATACCACTGCGCACAAAGTTGAGGTATCAAAGATTCGGAGAAACATTTGGTGCTAAAGTATAGCCGGTATGCAATACGAATACATTCGGGGGAAATGGAGTTCCTCGACATCTCCTCACTTGGTCGACATGCGAGTATGTTTCGCTGAATTGAGCGAGAAATTCAAACGAAGAAGCGAGACTTTGGATACGAATCAAAAGCAAGGAAGGTGCTTCCAAACCGCAGAACAAAGGACGGAGACGAACGGCGGCTAAAGACAACCGTCGAAGCCACGAAAGACAACACGCGAAGCCAAGAAGGACACGGGGAAAGTGGTGTGAGTTCCCGCAAGCTCCCATCACAACACGAGTGAGTGTCGGGCCAACGGTCGCTGGTGGCGGAGATGAGGGCTTCGAGTCGGATGCATGCTGCGACTCCGAATGAGAACCCTGAAAAGAAGAGGGAATGAAAAAGGGAAACAGTTATTGATGGGAGGCCAATTTCACATTTGCCTTTTCCCCAAAGATCGGGAAAGGGCTTGGGAAGATCCATAGGAGGAGGAACGTCTCTTCCCACTCCCAAATGTGGGTAAAGAGCTCCCTTGTCGGTTCATTGTTGAAAATGAGGCAAGAACCTCATTTCGGTAGATGCGAAGTGAGCGGTTGGGTTTTGTGACCTTAGCTCACCCATCCATACACCATCGGGTGGCTTCACCAAGGGCAGATCCCACGTCGGCCGGCGAGTACGCCTTCCCCTTGCGTCGGCCCTTCACGGATGAGGTATTATGTGATGTTGCTCCTATTGATGTTTCGATGTATTATTTGGACAACCATACTTGTGGAAGCGCCATCTTCATGTATGGTCTCGACCTCATCTTTGTCATTGTTACTTTGGGAAATAAGTTGTACGGGATACCGGAGAATTGCCACCTCTGCGGCTATCTCTTTAGTTAGTGCAAAACAATGCGGTAAGCTCATTTCCCAAACCCGGAAATTCATTTTCACGATAGTGCGCCCCCGAGGGCAAGAAAGGCGCGGCCACGACCTCCCGAGACGGGGCTCCTGCGCACAGCAACGACAAATGGATAAGGTTGTGGAGGAGTACGGGACATCTTCACCTCACCCACGGGGGTTCTCTTGCCTTTATTGGGTCAAGCACCGATTGATCGGCCCCCGGAGTGCACCGCTACCCAATGGACGAAGTATATCGGTGCTCTATTATGGAGAATGATGGAAATCAGGGAAGAATTCATGGTGCGAGAAAGGTCACATCGGACGAGTTCATCGCCACATGGGAGCCGATCGTGTTGGTGCAGAAGGAATGGGACGTGGAGACCCTGCTGTATTGACTATCGGGCGTGAACAAGATCATTGTCCGGAGACAGGTACCCAATCCCGCGGATTGATGACCTTCTGGACCAACTCAAAGGTGCAAAATATTTCGGCAAGATTGACTCGAAATGCAGGTATCACAGTGCAATTGAACCCTCTGATGTGGGTGCCTTCAAAGCCAAGGAAGGCCTTTTGAATGGCTAGTCATGCCTTTCGGGTTGACGGAAATATCGCAACCTTCATGAGGATGATGGACGACATATTGTGGCCATTCACTAACTCATTTGTAGTGGTGTACTTGGATGACATTCGATCTTCAGCAAGACTTGGGAAGAGCACCTTCACCACATACGACGAGGTCATGAAACACTACGACAACACGAGTTGTGCCAATTTGGAGAAGTGCACGTTTGGCACTGACCCGGGTTCGGTATCTTAAGGATACATTATTGATGAAAGGGGGTGCATGTGGATCCAACCAAGATCCAAGTCATTCGGGATTGACATTTAACCCTTTATATAGAACTTCGCGACTTTTTGGGTCTTGCTAATTTCTCACAGTAGATTCGTGTTGGGATTCTCTCATATTAATTAGCCCTTGAGTCCAAGTCACCAAGGGAGGAGCGAGAGAAAAATTCTTTTGGTCGGAACCTCACGGAGAGGCATTCACAAAATTGAAAAATACGCCTGCATTGCTACTGCCCCGGTGTACATTGCAGGACTTGCAACGATAATTTGAGATTGAAGCAGATGCCTGCGACTATGCTATTGGGGCGATTCTTATCGCGGGGACATCCGGTGGCATATCACGGTGAGATATGCAGGAGCCGAGTTCGCAAGTATCCCACCTATGACAAAGAAATGTATTCCATTGTGTACAGAAGCACATGCAGCCATTGGAAGCATTACATTTTGGGGAAGGAAATAATCATCCACACTGACCACACCCCGGCCCCACTGCCGGTTCATACGGAGACTGGCAGGAAGTTGCGAAATGATCGCCATCGAGTGATTACCACATATGCGCAACCGAGTTTCATTTGAAAATCAGAAGTACGAAGGGTAGCACCAGCCAATGTTGCATGAATTTGCCTTAGCTGAAGCCCGCAAGATGCATTGGCACTCATAACCGTGCTCAACTCTTGTGGGCACGAGACTTCTAATTGGCGCTTCTCGCTGGTGGTGACCGAGGTCGGTCTGCACTTACCGAAACTCTTGGGGGGTACGCAAGTTCCAATTTCACCTCAGATGCACTTTTATGTCACACAGGACACCTTTGTGTTCCTTCAAGCGGCGCGCCAAGATGATATGGGAAGCACACTACGGTCGGTACGTGGGCATTTCGGGGTCGAGAAAACAATGGCAGTACTACAAAGATATTTCTATTGAGCGAACCTTCGAAAGGATGTGAAACTTTTAAAAACGGAATCCACCATAACTGGCAGCCTTGTTAGCAGCCAGGCCATCAAGAAGCAAGGCCTATATACTCCACTACCTACCCCTAGTCGGTAACCGAATCATCTCCATGGATTACATGTTGAGCACCTTCTACAAGAATGGAAATTAACGTGTTTTCGTGGTCGTTGAAAGATTCTCAAAGATGGCCATTATGGCGGCTATAAGAAGAATATCATGGCGAGGAAGCCACCTTTAAAATCTTCTTTTTGAACGAGTGTGGGTGCACTTTGGGATCCCACAGTCTATCCTCCGATCAAGATAGCGAGTTCCTCGGCACATTTTGGTCCGGCCCTGCGGTCAATGTTGGACACAAAGCTCACCAAGTCCACAACTTTCCATCCCCAAGCTGATGGCAGGATAGAGGTCGTCCAATAGAATGATTGTACACGTTACTGCGCATGTACAATTCAACATCCACGCACGTGGGACGCGAGCCTCCCCTATGTGCAACATGGACCTGTGGCTCTCCACGAGTTCAATTGGCCATAGCCCCTTTTCGAATTGGGCTTGGGATTCAGCCCGCTATGTCCCGCTGACGTAGCCATATGACTATAATTTTAACTCGACCGATTCGGCTCATGTCTAGTCTGAAGTTGACAAAAGAAAAGTAGCTTCATTGAGTGCATTCAACACACATTCGCCAACATGTTCATGATATGTTGGACGGAGACGATGCGAAATACAAGCGCCATGATGTACGGTGCCACAAATTCCGGGTGGGAGGTGACAAAGTATGGCTACATTTGCGAAGGAGCGCCTCCTTGGGCCCCACGCAAGCGCGCCCCTCCGATACGGGCCGTACACGCGTCACCAGGAGCATGAGGAACAATGCCTTGACAATATTCATCCATTCCTTGGTCTGCACCCGATCTTCAATGTGGATCGCCTTGTTCTTACTTCCCACCTCTATTTGGATACCTGAGACAGTGAACAACTCACACCAACGAGTTAAACCCGGACGCAGAGAAACGGGCCACCCGCAGTTGCTGTCATGGACATGCAAATCAAGAACACTCGCAGCGGAAGATCTGTTGTATCGGGTTGTCAAAGCGCTGACTGCGAGGAAAGTGGTTCACCGGGGACCAAGTTAATGAGAAATTTCCTCATCTCATGGAGGAACTTAGCAACGATGAGGACCATTGCTTCCTAAGGGGAGGAATGATCCGGTGGATGTGGTGGCCCCCGCCTATTCCACTTGGGCCCCACCATTGTCTCTTGCAGTTTTCGGTTTGGCATAATTTGCCTCTTTTTAGCCGGTTTTTCGGGTCACGAACCGGAAGCCGTTTTGAGGCCCTAAATGACGTTTTTTGGGCATTGCGCCTCCGACAAATATCATTTCGTTTTAGAATGATATTTTAGTGAAAAGTTGTAGTCCTCGGATAGGCTTTCTAATGATGTATCATGTGCGTCAAAACGGAGATAGTAGCATACCAAGAGATTCACGTCCCTGGGAAGTTGAAACACCAATTTACCCAAAACGGGCCCATAGTTTGGCACTTCATCTCCTAGGGTTAAGTTTTTGGATGTTTAGGATTCTCCATTGTTTCAATAATATATAGGCCCTTAGTCTTATTGAACTCGATTCGAAACTGTGTACACCACTTCTCTTCTCGGGGAATGGCTACTAGTGCCCTAGCTACTTTATTTCAATTGTACGTAAGAAAATTTCAGTTCTTTGATATTAATGAAATGAAGTGTTATTTATAACATCTCTGTATTTATGGTTATATGTTTATTCTATTGCGTTCTTGCATAAATATGGATCGGTAGGGGCAGGGCTAGTGCTAGTGGAATTTGCTGGATGCTTCGCAAATTGGCTATCGTTCAAAGGACAAGGTCGCGCGATGAATGTCTTATGGCGGATATGTCGATCTGTGCCGAGGGCTTTGTTCAAGGCCATACGAACTTTGTTGATGAAATTTAGCAATAGCGATCTTCCTAAGAGAGCCACCAAGTTGCGCAAGACGTTCCTCCATGATATCGGGGTCCGCCATATTTGTAAATGCGCGATGCGTAGGCTAGGAACAATGTATTCAATGGGCATAATGGCCTCTTTGCCATAGACCATCACGGAAGGGTGTTCTTCTGTTAGATTCTTGCGAGTCATTCGGTAGTCCCCATAGAATAGAATGAACATCCCGGTCCACTATGATCGGCGTTGCAAACCTTAGTTAATGCTTGTTCCAAAATCTTGTTTAAAAGCTTCAACTACCACATTTGCACGAGGGTGGTATGGCGTACTCTTCGCATGGTGGATCTGAATTCCTCATTCACGGCTTGAATCGTGGTTGAAAAAGTGTGTACCTCTGTCGCTCATTAGGATCCTTGGGGCAGCCAAACCTAGTTAGAATGTGTTCGAAAATGAAGTGCACGAGCGGTATCCGCGGTACAATTCTTAGCAGCTTGCGCCTCAACGCATCGTGTGACATAGTTCGTGGCCGGTGATAATGTAGCGTGCACCTATTTTCTTTCCTGGCGAGTTAATGGGCCCTATAAAATCAATGGCCCATTTGTAAAAATCTGTAGCTACTTGGTTATGAGCATCTCAAATCGGCGCAAAGGTCGTCCTTTGCGGCTAGAGTGTCGCATATCCTCGGTAGGTGTAAGAATATTGATGCAAGGTAGGCCACCATAACCCGGTCCTCAAAATATTTTGTGCCATTGCGCATCCTACATAGTGGCCTCCGCGACACCCTCGTGTGCTTTTGCTAAAACGATAGGTTGCTCATCTGATGCAGGAGCATATACGCGTAGTATTTCACATGTGCGCACAGCTTGTATAAGCGACGGAAACAATGAGAGTAAAGTCGTTTACTTTGGTAGCCAATTCCTTCTGTCTGAATATCTAGTCGGGGCCACACAGCAGTGAGGGCACCAATGACATTAGTAAAGTGT
Source organism: Pinus albicaulis (assembly GCA_034641835.2). Lineage (NCBI taxonomy): Eukaryota > Viridiplantae > Streptophyta > Pinopsida > Pinales > Pinaceae > Pinus > Pinus albicaulis. The sequence continues at coordinate 326,677,502 of CM076574.1, forward strand.
GCATCAACTATCTTAATGGAAAACGATTTGCGCGTCTAGCAATCCTTCTTCAGAATTAGTAGGTTCTTCCCACATTTTTCAATGTGAGATAGATGGTCCGGTCCACATTGACCTTAGGAGCTTGACGATGATCTCAAAATCATATTCCTGGAGAGCAAAAACCAACGAGCGGATCTTCCCCCAACACGGGCTTGTTGACCGGATATTTTAAGTGAATGATCGGTGAAAATTTTAAAGTGTCCACCCAACGGATAATGCCAATATTTCTACGGCATGTAGACCATAGCCAATCCTTTTGCACTCGGTGGTGGTGTAGTTTCATTACGATCCCAAGAGTTTACGACTCGCAAACGCAATAGGGTGATCGATAGCCCTCTCAGTGAGTGAGAACAACTCCCGAAGCGATCACGACACATCCACATGCACGTGAAATTATTTTGAGCCAATGCGGAAATATGAGTATGGGGGTAGAGATCATCTTCTCCTTGAGTAGTTCCAAAGCTCTTCGACATTCATCATCCCAAAAAGAAAGAAACATCTTTTTTTAGTAGTTTTTCCATGATCTTTTGTAATTAGGCGTACCCTTTGAATGAATTTTCTATAATGGCCGGTGTGCCGAAATCAGAGCACTTATTGTTTCTCATTGTTGGGACGCCGGAGTTGATAATTACGGCTACCTTCGCGGGGATCAGCGAGTCCAATCCTTCTTGGAGTAGACGTAATAGAAGCGGGATTCCAAATGGCACCATGAGAAGATGCTTCTTAATATTCAATGAAATGCGGGTAGCTAGGCACGCACACATCCAACATTAGTCGCAAATTAGAGATATGTTCTTTTACTAAGCCAAAAATCGTCCGGTCATCGAAATAAACCTCCGGGAACTTATGAATAAATTCCTTGAATACAACAACTACGACCCTTCGAGAAGATAGCGAGTTTTTGAGACCGAGGAGCATGACCGTATATGAAAGACCCCATTCGATTTGCGAAGGTAGTCTTGCGATCTTCGAGGTGCAATTCGGATGCGATGGTGCAGAACCCATCGATGAAGGAATAGGCCTCCTGTCGCACGCTATCGAGGATTTCATCGAGAGAAGGGTGTAGGAAAGGGGTCATGGATCTGACGTTGTCTAAACAAGTAAAATCTTGCCTGGATACGTATCCTTGGTCTTGGCACGGATGACCATTAGGCTTGCAATCGATTGCTTAAGCGGTTCAATGATACTGCGACAAGCATTTTATCCGACTCTTCCACGACCTTTTTCTTGTATTTAGGATTCGGTCGGTAGGTCGTTTCTTGACGGGGCGCGCCTCTGGTTTGGAGTGATGTGCATAATCACAGGGTCCCCGGTGATGCCCTTGAGCTCGAGAGAACTTTATCGGAAATAGGTCTTGGTACTCAGTGAGTAATTCTATGATTTTGTGATCCCTTCATCCCAGTAGTCCCCGATCTTAGCCTGACTTAGGGTGTTCCTCCATCCCAATGTTAACGTCATGTGGCTTAAGAGGCTCGTGTGTGCCGACACGGCTACGACTAGCGCCTTCTCCTTGGGTTGCAGGACGCGGAAATGTTCCAAGGTTATATTCCTCCTCTTCGGTGCCAAGCTGCGACGGTGGCTATGTCTTGAATCTACGCTTCCCATGTCGGGGACCCTTGGGGTGGCGTGGTGGGGATAATTCTTAAGGGCAAGAAATGCACATCGTGTCACAGAAGAGCTTCATCGAGTGTCTCTTCCCCCCGATCAATCCAAATGTTCCAAAAATTCCTCCTTTAACACTTCCCCGGTCGTGGGTGCGTTGGTGCAATTACGCATCCAAGTACCAAGTGGCGGGATAGGACCCCGAGGGGTGAACAAATAGTTGGACCCATTCCTCTGTGGATTCCCGATCCCGGCCACACAGTTGTCCGGATACCTGGGTGTGCGCAAAGGCACTCCCCAAGTCAGGAACATCTTCGCGCGTGTACATCCGCGGAGGGGCGAGCCGTCAAGCATCCTTTCTCGACATGTTTCCCCGGTGCGAAAGGCTTTCTTATGTGTATCCCACCGGCGTGCGGGTGTCCCCGCCTGAAATCTAGATTAAGGGCCCATAGCCTTCGTTCCCTTGGCACTCTAGCTTCCAGGTATTCTAGCCCAGGAATTCACGGACACTACTAGCTTCATCAAAGTGGCGTAGATATCTTACCTCGGAGAAGTACAATATAGGGCTCTGGCGACCGGAAGCCGACTCGATGACGAAAATTCATACAAGCTGATTTTTCCAATTCTCTAGGTCCTCATCGGCGTCGAGAGAAACATTCACTATCTCTCCAGAATATCTTGTCTATGGTGGGTTTACTCTTTGTCTTCATCTAGTACAGTCGATCTATAGATGTGGTCTGATTCACTCCTATTTGTAGTGCAGTTCGGTATACGGAAGTGCTCCTTCTATTTGGATCTAGTGGTATTATCACACGAGTATCATTGTTTTCAAACACCATGTTGTGCTTTTTGAGATTGATGACACCTCTCATGTCCATAGCCAGTCCAACGAGTAGTGCGGGATATGGATGCGTATCTTCCATGATTTTGACAGCTAAAGTCCACTCATATTCTTACTCGACTATATCTACCATAAATTTTGGAAACCATCATAGTGGGATGATCTTCGTTGGTTTGCCATGCGCGACTAGATTGTAGACCATTCCGGTTGGGTTCGCCATTTGTTGCACCACGTACGTTTCGGTAGTATTTACCGCCTTCATTAGGTGAGAATGTGGTCCATCTCGTAATTCGCCAATATGAGTAGTCAACGCATTTCCTTTCTAGTGCACTTCACAGCAGCCATATAGGCGGTGGACACCTCTAGTCTCGGGACGGTGGCCGGGCGGGAGGCTACGTAGTTTCTCGGTATTTCTTGGGGAGTTTCTACAGCACGATTTGGATTTACGTAGCCGATTTCAAGCATACTGTGAATGGGCTCAACCTCTTCCCCTTTTGCGCGGTGTTGCTTGTGGTGCTGTCTTGGGTTGGACTTCTTTCCTTGCTCCTTGGGTATTTGTCTCATTGTGTAGCTCGATCTTAACCCTTTGTACATTCGTAGGGGTGGAGAATTTTGTTTCTCCTACATTTTGGCTAATAGTATCAAACGTCTTCAATCTCATGGTCTAGGCTATGACAAATGTTGCGGGACTTCTTGGTTAGATTTGGAAGTCCCTTGTGAAGTGCCATATCTCCATGAGTTATAACGGATTAGCTACCGTCCCCGTCCTACGCTTCCTCCATGACCTCTGCCCCTCGCTAGGGAGCCACACTAAAAATAGCGGGGATTTCGACGAAGCAAGATGCGAGTACCCTATAAAGGTTTCCACCGTCTGCCAATAGTTCATGTGTGCGACGGTCTTGCTCATCGTGCCCTGCGTGAAACATAATCTCCCACCCCCTTTGTTGCTTCGGATTGCCCCGCACTTGTTCGAGACGCGCGGGCCACGCTGCCGACGATCATCGCACCACGAGAGGGCGCTAGATGCTGGCCGGTCCTAGGGTGCGGCGGACTAGGTCCCCTGCTGTGGGTGCCGTTCCACCAATAGGGACCTTTGGTCCTTGGTATGGCCGGATACCCGACATCGTAGGCACCGAGGAGATCTTTCTTTTCTCGTTCTTGCTACTTAAACTCATGTTCAAGTGCATGGCTGCGAGTTGCTCTTGAATCTCTTTGTACTCCCCCGATGTGTCGTCCTTGGGTGCGGCTTCGAGCTTCCTTAAGCGGCCTCGAGCTTTTTCTTGTGACTTAAAGGTTTTTTGGCCCATTGGTATGCGTAATTGAGGTAGCAACATGGCGATGAAGCATTCCATGCGTTGTTTGTCATCATACTTGAACCCTCCCTCTCTAATTGCTTTATTCAATCACTAATCGACCTCCCCACATCTTGACTTAGACAAACCTTGCTTGAAGTCTTTTGCTTGACTACCAGCGAGTATGACTTCGGCTTTAGGAACTATTGTTTTAGTGCATCCTTAATATTTTTAAGGGATGTGCTCTCGTTTTGAGATGCGTACCGCATATACCAATCCGGCGCTCTATCTTCAAAGGCACGAGACAGCGTACTTTTTTACGGTATAAGCTTACCACCCCTGTGTTTGTCCACTCTGAATCGGCCACAAACCCGAACGGAATCCATGTCTTCATCGGTACACTTTCCCCCAAGGTAGGTAATTTCAAGTGTACCACCATGTCTTACGCTATCGGGGCTGCGGGCGAGGCTTTCCCCGCGGATGCGGAAACCCTTGCGCGGTAGCTCTCTTTTGAAGTATGGACCTACGCCTCCATGTTGTACAAAGTAACACTTATTTACTTTCACGTCGGATCTTCGGTATCTTCTTGTTAGTACCGGATGCTTCCTGGACGAGTCCCGACAACGGAATCCATTTGTTGGCTCGAGGGTGCGGAAGGCCAAGTTCGGTGTGCAAAGGGTTCTTCAACAAGCACTATACTGCGGCCCTTTTGGCGATGACCTCTTTCATGAGTCAAAGTCTCACCCAGTAGTATGGGTGGATGCGGAACCAGGTTTAAAGTACCACGAGAAAGGATAGGTAAGGCAAGAAAGTGCATTTGGTCTTGCGATACATAGATCGCTTAATGTTATACACCATTACAGAGGGTTTACGGTACATCCATGTGCACTAGATCTATGATTATATTCATTGTTATAACAATAATTCGACAACGTATAAACATAACGGATCGAAGTATAGAAACACACTTGCAACACTTCGAAACTTAACACGAAATACACGGCTTAATAATTATAAATATTCAGATATAAAATTATCTGATTAGGTATTCCATCAATCCTTATTATTCATTCATTCATGCATCAATTACAATCCCCTTCCTTTGCGCACACGGCGGTCGCCTGATTTGGACTAGGATCTGCCCGCACGGCCCGGCGGGGGTGGATTCCCAAAACCAAACGAGATCTCTTAAACCATAGAAGACGCATCAATAGCTCATTCATTCCTATCCTTTACAATCCAAAATGTATCTCTATTTATAACAATCTAGCCTCAACGTTCCTATGAGTCCGTAACCCATGGTTTTCGGACACATGTGGTTACCCTTTGACCCATTACGATACGTTCGGGCCTTTGACCCACCCAAAACACTGCGCTATACTAAATATAATAAAAAATAACCAAAATGGGGCCAGTTTCGCGACTTGTTAGGAGGCATTCCAAAAACTCGGTAGCATAAGTTCCCCATGGACGAGGTACATGGTTTTGTCTTAGTCTTTGGGTGCTACTTGAATTTGATTCCACCCTTTGAACCCATCGAAAATGAAAAAGTATTTCTTACTGCTAATGTATCCAAAAATTGATGTATGAAAGGTAATGGAAAATGATAGTTTAAAGTAGCTTTATTCAACTCTCTTAAAGTCAATAAATACCCTCCATTTTCCATTCTTCTTAGGGACAACTACTAAAGGTGAAACCCATTGTCGGATATTGGATAAAATTTTTTTACATTAAATGGTTTTGCATTTCTTCCTTTAATTTCCTAAGATTTTGATTCATTATTCTTTGAGATTGTATGATTGGTCTAGAATTTTCTTAATATAGATATGATGTATTCAAGTCTCGAGAATTAATTCCTTTAATGTCGATGTGCTCCCATGCATGTATCTGGGAAAGTGTTTTTGCAATGTTTTGATTAACTCCTCTTTTGTATTCTTCTAGGTTTTTGTTTATGTTTAAAGTTTTACCTAGAAATATTTCAATTGAATAATTGCAAATTATTCCATTGAATATAAAGACATTTATGCGGATGATAAGTATTGATATTACATTGTTCTTGAAAATTTTGACTATTCTCACATTGTGAAGATGATTCATAATTTTCTATTGAACCAGAATTTGATTTTCTTCACTAATGTGGAGAATAGTAAAAATATGTTTTATACCATTGTCATCATCCATCCATTCTTCATATTCTACTTCTATCATTGTATTTACTACGGAGGATATAGAGTGGATTTCTTTCATTGAGTTTCCATCGAAATAAACATATCACAGGATCTAAAGCTGATGAAAGCATCATGTAGCTAACGAAGGTCTTCCTAATATGGTGGATGTCCTCCTAACTTGTTCTTAGGATTCAATATCATAAAGTCAATGGATAGTCCCAAGTGTCTAAGGATACATAAATGTCTTCTAATACACCATTTGGCAATTCTTGATCGTACGCTAATTGCGGTAATGTTGGTGTATGCGGAAAGGTTTGGAAGCTTTAGTTGATCCATGGTTTGTTTAATCATGATGTTTATGGCTTCTCCTAAGTCAATCAATGTATTTAGAATATCAATGCCATTGATGTGTGTTTTTACAATGGAAGCTTCTTTGGATCCAAATATTTTTTTATGCCTATTTTTCCCATCATGATATACGCAATTTTTTCCCACTAATTGGATTCTTTTCACTTAATTTGTTTTTCTTCTTGATTTATTTATACTCAACTCTTTTTATTTTGTTTTTGCAAGTATTGGAATTTCCTTAATGGCTTGTAACAAAGGAATTTTGATACATACATTTTGAGTTCATCTAATATATCATAGTTAGGAAACAAAATTTGTTTTTATACCCCTCTATCAATTTGTAATCTTTCGGGAAAGGGGTTTAGATATAGATCTTTAGAAGGTTGCTCTATGATAGGAGTTCAGCTTATTGGATATTTTTGTGTTTGATTTTGAGAATTTTGATTCGGTAAAGAGATGTCCCTCCTCCAAAATGATTATTTTTTTTGAAGATTTTTATTTTGATGAAGAGAAACTTCCTTATCAAAGTGATCAACTTTTCTTGAATAACTGTGAAGGATTTTCTTTTTTTTCGTATTCTACCAGATCTAGAGGTTAAGAGAAAATTATTAATATCTAGTGGGAGTTATCATATAAGTTTGAAAATTTTGTCCCTACGTATTTATAAATAGGTTGTGCATTTTTATTATTTGGGTTTGGGAGTGGCGAAGCGAGGGTAGGTTGTTTGGCCTTTGTGGAAATGGTAATGAAAGTTGTGGATTATGGTTTGGGAATTGAAGTTGTTAATTAGGTTGAGGAAAATGTTGTGGGGGATAGTTTAGATAATATTTTGGATATTGGTGATATTGAGAATATCTTCCATAAGGATTCTTCATTCCTTGTGCCCAAGTTTAAGTTTGAGACCAAGGTTACTGCCATGGCATTGATGAATTCCAAAACAAAGGATGTCTTGGATGTGGGGCTATTTCTTCTTGGAATACAACTTCCAAGACCTGGTATAGAAGAGAATTTCTTTGTTTCATAATTTTTTGTACATATGACACATGTATCCTGACTTTCAAATCAAGCTCTTAAGGCATTTTTCTTTACGCACTTAAGACGGAGAGAGAACGAGATAGAGAGCATCACTTTCATTTCTTTGCTTGTTTTGTAATTTTAAGGTGTATTTTTTCACTAAGACTCCCTAAAATATCTGTTTTGAATTCATCGGGGAAAATTTCTATTTCTTCCCTACGTCTTGGTCTCATTGTGATTTATTCTTTCTAGAGAGAATAGGGTCTCTTGTATTTTTTCCAATTCTTGATTTCCCTCTTGAGAGATGTATGCATATTGGAATGTCGAAGTAATGGAAATTGAGAAATGTATCCTTTCCCATCATATTAAGAATATATATCCATTTGTCTATGTGCTTTGAGCGAGGAGATACTTTAAAGTATCTTGATCCAAGTTTTCCATTTATCTCTTTTCTAATTTGTAATTGAATCTCTCAATTAGGTTCTCTAAGTTTCATCCTCTCTTTGCATCATCTTAAAATTCATCTTTCGACTATGAATTTTCAATAATCCACTAGTTTTGCAAAGAATGCACTCTTCATCACCTCCCATGTCCTATAGAATGCATTATTAAACCCATGAACCATTTTAATGCTACACCCTTAAGTGTTGCGAGGAAACAATTTCAATTTTGAGAATCTTGTAAGTAGTCATAAGTCTGCATAAAACCTCAAATTCAAACGAAATGTTTCGAGATCTTCATTTCTTAGTCCATGAAAATTGGGAAGGATGGAAGGTGAGATATTCTTCATTGTGGCGGTTGTATCCTCATCACCAGTTGGAAAAATCCAACAAGCTCTATTGTCATCTCTATTCTCTTCTCCTCTTCCTCTTCCTCTACCTCCTCTCCATCTCATCCACCTCCCCATTTCCTCCACCTCTTCTTCCTACTCCTATTTTTAATTTTTATCCATTCGGTTAATGTACTTCTCCTTCTCCTTCTCCGGCCATTATGTTCATAGAACTAATATGAGTTCTATTCTTGGAGTTATTTGTTATTCTTCTGGTTCTGTATAAATGGTATGTTGAAGTAGATTTCTTCCTCCTCTTCACTAAGGATTTATAGCTCTTGAGCTAAGATTTGTTCTCTGTGGAGGTTAAAAAGACTACTCATGCAGTGGAGATCTAGGATCTTATTCTTCTATAGGTTTAGCAGTTGATGAAGATGGAGAGTCTCTAGGCTGAATTTAGTCCTTAAGACTTCATGGAGTCTATGTTTTAAGAATGCGATATGAGTTTGAGATGGTGGTGTGGCACTACGAGGTCTTGGTGGGGTGAGTGGCGTTGTTGGGATCAAAATTCTATCTCTAGCTACAAATTTACCCCTAGAATCTCTTTTTGTATGCATATCATGTTTTTTTTTTTTATAGATTTAAGAAATAAGGCTCCTAATTGCTTTCTCGGAAACAAAACCAAAATGTTTAGTCGATTTAATGTCTTAAATTTCTATCATAAATTATCGATCGAAGTTAGTAATCTTGTGAAGTACGAGGTGCACTATATATGCTAAACTATCTTTCTTACTTTGTTGTGTAGATTTTATATCTTGTTTGGGGGGGTTTTATGTTTTATCTTAAATGTTTGAATGGAATAGGAAAACTAGGCGATATAAGGAATGGAATCTAAACTTAACTAAAGCCTATGATGAGAATTGAGAAAGAAGAACAATTGGTTTTAAGGTTAACTAGAAAAGAAACTTAAATGTTTTTGTATTTTTAGAGATTTTTTATGAATGGAATGTAAAATAAAAGAAAGTAACTAAATCTAGAAGAATTTTTAATGCTTGAAAAATATACTTAAGAAGGAAGAGAAGGAGAAATGTTTAATATTAATCTAAGAAGGAAATTGATCTATAAATTACTCTAAAGAAAATATTTTAATAACTAGAAAATGAGATCTGAGAAGGAAGAAAAGGAAATGTAAAATTAAGAAAGAAAAATGATCTAAAACAAATCTATATTGCATAAAAAGAAACCATGATTAGCTTTAACTATGTTAGAAAATTCTATGCGAGACAATTATCTTTAAAATGTCTATCTAAAATACTTCTAAACCTATTGTATTAAAGAATGAAAATATCTACTTAAATCTTTTCTAAATTTGAATAAAGAATTAATCCAAGCTATGATTAAGTCCTATTATCAAAATATGTATAAAAAACAACACTCTATTTATCAAATGAAAACTACCAATTAATCTTATGAAAACAAAGTATAAAATTAATTCTAATTCTATTCACTATTGAAACAAAGCATTCTATTCTAAATTATATGAAATGGAGAGTATTAAAACTATCAATGTCAATCCGTATATCTTTGTGTAAATTGAAAGGCTAATTGAACTAAAAGAAGGAAAACAAAGTATTCTTCCTACGCACAAAGTAAAATACTTGTTTGATACGAGATATATAGTTGCAGGTGTAAACAAATGCAAAACAAAGATTCCATATGTTAATAACATAAATATATTTCAAGAAATTGAAACACTTGAAGAATTAAACTATGCGAAAGCCACATCATTCATCTTATGAAAACACAACATTTAGCTAATGAAAAACTCAACAATTAATACGTAATTAATGGAAAATTAAAATGAAAGCAACATAAATTTATGCTACGGAAACCTTTTCTATGCGGGGCCCTTTACTGTGAACGAATTGAAGAATTAATTGTAACAATATTGCATTAATAAGCGGTTACCCCATTTTGTGTAACAATATTACAAAAGTGTCGCTTATCTCTAGTTCAAAACAACTTGGGTATTTATAACAAATTAAATTCAACTTTTGAGATGATCTCACCTAAGTTATTAACTAAAATTGGAAGTATAATTCTAAACGAACAGAAGTGGTCTTCAAAGCTTTCACAATTTTCTACGTGGAGAGAAAATCGTGAAGCTTCTACTCTCGTCGTGGTCTCGACCCTCTGTTTGATTGATACTTTAATGCTTGATTTTAGGCGTTATTTCTCTTGATTTGGACGGGTGAGTAGGAAAAAAATCCATGTATGGATAATTTCAAAACTACCCATATGCTTTGCTCCTCTCATGTATCTTGAACCTGTCAAACAATGTCGAGGTAGCTACGAAGGGCTTGAAGATTAGCTACAAAATTGCATGAATTTTGTAGCTAAATACAAAATTCATTAAAATAATAAGAAACATTAGAATATAAAAAGATAATTTAAATTCCTTCTTAGAATAAAAATGTATCAATTAAAAATGATTGGCTTGGTAAATTATGTCAAAAAGGAAGGAAAGAAAGTGGTGAGATAGATGTCAAAAATAAAGACATTCTTGAGGCTCAACAATAATGATCCATGAGAAAATACATCTCAATGGACCACTGCCCAAATTGTGCACTCTTGGGACTATTATTGAACATTGCCCCACCTCTCACCCCACAGAGGTATGTGGATGCATGTGCATCCCTCTACCCACTTGGCTTCAAAATACGCCCCTAATGGATGTCTTTGCTTGGTGGGATGTCTCCCTCAACCTCTCTAATAGCTTCTCTAATTGTGGCTACTCCAAAATTTTTGAGGCTTCTTAGAGGTTGCATGTTGAGAGGTAATTCACGCTCCTCTCGGCCACCAAGTCACTTCTGTTATGAAACCAACTCACATAATAAAGGGAGCCTGAAAAATATAGATCAACGCCTTAGAAATAATCCTCTTCAGGGTAAACCTCCTTTACATTACATAAATGAACAATTCTTGGATGATTCAAATGAAAAAACCTCCTTTCTATATATAAGAGTCCATGTGATCACAATATAATCCTAGCTGACCTATGATAATAATGTAAGGGCACAACAATAAAAATAATGGACTATTATGAGCCACAATAATAACAATATGGGGACTACGGGGGTACAACAATAATAGGGGCTACACTAACAACAATGAGGTTATACACTAGTAATATATGGCCCCTAACATGCCCCTCTCCTTAAAAAAAGTGTTGTCCTCAACACTTGAGTAGTTCTAGATGCTTTTGTATAAAATTCTCATCCTCCCATGTGGAATCTTCGGTCGTTAAGTTCTTCCACTTGATGAGATACCTGCGAAATTGATCGATTTCATATCTATCGAGTTCTTGTTTTTACTGGCAATGACTACTTTAGGTTCCAATATGAATTTCTTCCTTCCTCATCGAGTTTTGGAAATATTGTTTGAGCGAAAAGTTTGTCACCTATAACCTTCTTTAGGCATGAAACATGGAAAAGCGGTGCACTCGGGGAGATGAAGGAAGCTCCAATTTGTATCCCATAGTACCCGATCTTTTGCAACACTTTGCAAAATTTTATTATCCACCAAGGCGAGACTAATTGAGGCTGCTCAATAGTCAATTTTGTGTAACTATTTCAAACCAACTTTTATTTGAAGTTAGCCCTTCCAATACGAGGAGGCTCTCCAAAAGTCCCTATAAGTTTCTCAATATAAAAACGAAAACTTCGGAAGGCTAATTACGTATTTTCATGAGATTATACGATCGAAAGAATGTGATGAAAGCCACCATTAGGCATGGAGTCAACCGCAAATAAATTACAAAACAAAGCTGATTTCATGAGTTGAGGCCAATTTGGCTTTAATATGATATGAAATAAAATTTTACGGTAAAACACAACAAATGAAGAAAGTTGGACCATATGACATGAATTACAAGTAATCAAGCTTGCTATGAAATGATAACAATACATAACACATGAAGATGTAATGAACGAATAATCTCGGTGAAAAAAGACGATCCTAGCACCCGTGTATATTATTATTAACGTGTTGAAAAAAAATGTTACAAAAAAGTTGTCCTCCTCAAATAATCCATGCACCCTTCTCTATCTCTAAAAATTCCCTATTTTATAGAGTGAAAACCACTTTTACATAGGTACGCCACGGGCAGGACTCTTGAAATTGATGCGAGTTCTAATCCCAAAATTAATTCATTACATTGAGAGAAATTAGAGATAATTAAGTTGAAAAGAGCTTGTAACCTAAAGGTCTCCATCACTGAATTAATTTTCATCAACAAAATTTAAATAACCCATACTAACGATATGTCAAACCAAAAACGAAGCTTTGTCACAGGTGGCTCCAACCATGATCGGGTGGAAAACTATCATGCTAAAATTTAGGCTACGATATTTCGGGGTACAGGATGCTCTGGTGGTGAGGTGGAAAAACCGGTGAGATATTTCCAACCATGTCGGTAATTTGGAATGGATTGCGAAGTACATTCTTCAATTAACTTTTTTTTCCCGAGGAAAAATAGTGATTTTATTATGAGAAAAAAAAAAACTACATATTGCATCGAGGTAGGAAAAATACTTGACAATAGACAGTATTTGGTGTTTAAAAATACGTAGAGACCATTAATATGGGAAATGAGGAGAAAACTAAGTTTTTATCCCTTTCCTTTTTCCACCTTGCCATGCTCCTTGAGATGACGTGGGGAGACGGTGGCCAGTTTTCATTTATGGCTGCTCCCCGATGTCCTTGTACAGTCGAGGTGTGTACGATGGGTGTTGTCATTTATTCCCACCAATGTTTGATACAAGCTTGTTTCCTTTGCGGATATGTCCTATTGTGTTTGCATTTCAAATGGATCCAGTGGTTCTTTTTCTTGTGCTGTCAGGAGCCAATTGTTGACGATTTGTTCCCATAAGTAGTGGGTACTTCCTCTTCTTCTTCTATCTCTTCCTGCAGGTCACATGGAGGATATTTCCATCCTTTGGGTGCATTTTGGCCCTCGTCTTTCTTTGGTTATTATTAACATTGGAAAATCGTACAAGCGAGGAAAGACATTAATTCTTGTCAATGAAGGATTCCGGGGTGAAGAACATTAGAGAATACGGAAAGTATTTAAAAATCCCAATTACGAGGAAAAATCAAATTTTAGCAAGTCATAAATGCTTTTTCTTGAATAATCCTTCGTGAAGAGCGCCTTTGCGTGCCTTTTGGCCCAAAATGCGCGCAATCCCAGGAGTGGTGAAAGTCACTTTCGGGACCACAAAAGCACACTCCCGGGGCAGTGTTTCCTCACTTGAAGTTTGCCCTAAGGACGACCAACAAAACCTCCTTAGAAATCAAGGAGCAAACAATGGAATATTTGTGGCACACAAAGGAATCATCCCCCTCTCTTGGGTCACCATCAATGTACCAAGAGAGGGAAGGAAGATTTGAATTCTCTTGTATAAAGGCCACCATGAGATGAAGAACTTGAGAACACATTGTTGTCTTTGGCCGAATTTCCCAAACCAATACCGGCGATTAGCCTTGATCTGAAATTTTGGAGATAGAGGGGACTCAATTGTTGGCAGCATCCAAAAAGTTAGATCTCACCATGGTAAGAGAGGAGACTTTGCATTGAAACGAAGCTTGAGTAAAAACATCATACATTGGGACTTAGAACCTATGTTCTAGGGGCCTTTGGCAAAGAGGGTTAAAGTTTCATCCTCGTTTCCTACCGGCCACTCAATAAGAGGGGCAAAGAGCCATAGTTTGGATTAGTAACGAGTTGATGTTTGACTCTATTCATAGCTTTTGTTTATTTGTTTTAGTTTTAGTTTATGTATGCATCTTATTTCTTTATCTAGTATGTTTATGATTCTAGCTTGTTCCACTAACTTGCTTGACTCTCACACTTGTCTTTTATGTGACCAAAAACTTAAGTGGGTAAATCACACCTTAAGTTGGTGTGATTTTGTACATGTGTACACCAAACATAACACAGGGTTAATTGACTCCTAACATTTATTACCAAGTTTACGTGGTTGTGATTTTTTGCGAGAGACCCTTGCTTGTGTTGTGGAGTGGAGCTTAATTTCCCCCTTTTTCTCTTGTAGTCCTAGTTCATCCCAAGTATTTGAAGCATAAAAACTCCATTACTTTTACGGAATTTGCCTTTTCCCTCACAATACAGAGCAGGTACCGTTCGGGCCCGACACGCGCCACGGAACATCACTTTGTTTCAACCTTTTGCACGCAAAAGACGAAGAATAATTTCTCCCACATTTCTATCTTTTTCTACTTGTAAAGTGCTACGAAATACATAATACATTTTCATGCTTCCCGGATTTGAGGTACCCTAGCATTGTAAAGCTCACTCTTAGTACAACTTTTTGTAGGCTTAGTGTCGGTTTTATTTCAAGTTGATTTTAAAAGTTCACACATAGTTTAACTAAGGAGAAAAATAACTTGCATTCAATTTTTTTACGTTTTCAAATTTAGGTACCAACACACCCTATGAATAACTAGCCAATCAGTGGCCCAAGTCCACGCATTTACAACTGATTTCTTTTTCTGTGTAAAAGTTATTAGTTTGATTAATTTTTTAAGTTTCGGGACTAGGATTGAATTGTCGATAGAAAGAAATCCATGTAATCTCTGCTTTGCCTTTGCATCCTCGGTGATCCTGGAGAAAGCATATGAACACTCTCTATTCACAACTCGCCATATCCTTTAGTTGATCACATAGATTAACTAGGTAAAATAAAGAAAATGACCATATCCACACATGCTTTTATTTTGAAAAGGAGCAAATACAACATAGTTTGTACGTATTTTGAAAAGGATCATCGCATATCCACATGTTCAAACTATGTGCTTGTCCACTTTTTTCTCACACATCCTACTGTCTGGCTGAACACCTAAACTCACCAAATTCTCCCCAGGGCTACAAAAGAATCAAGGGGGTAGGCATCCAATAAGCCACCTTGATCATTCTTCATCTTTTAACATAGAAGTTTACTATTTAGGGAGCTTTAAATCCACTATCGACCTACGGAAAAGAAAACCCGAGCGCGACATAGACCCATTTCGAGAGGGGTTAGGCTTAGGCGCGGTGTGGCGGTATCGATTAGGGCTGCTTGACTTGGTTGACTGCACAAGTCTTTGATAGCTAACTTACCATGAAGCCCAAGACTTGAACGCTCACGTGGGATGGTGGTACTTAGTGACCAAATCTAGGCATCCTTTCCTATGGAGGTGATGGTGCGAGGAGAGAAATTGAGACCCTTTACCCTTACCTTGGTGGATTTTCTTCGGCTAGCGAGGGCATCGCCGGCTCTTACGGGATATTTGTGCCGGCACTCGCAAGATATATTTTTCAAGGCCCGAGTTACATTTGAGTGTGTAAGGACGAATAGGTCTTCTAGGATTTGAGTATATGCAACGAAACAAACAAAAAACACTTTTTTGATTGTCTTGATCACAGAATTAATTTAAAAGGGAAAATTTATTTTATTTTTTCTCTTTGTTTTATGTATGTGACCGAGAATTTTGCTTTGATCATAGACTATATATCCTCTCAAATTTTCCCAAAAACGAGACCCTAGTCGACAACACGGAATGGACCCAATGGGACCTCATCGATCTAGGATCTTTTGGATCTCCCCTCATTCTCAAGGAGGGGTTCCGAGGGTCTTTCACGCGTTTAGGCATCGAAACGTTTCTTGCAACCATTATTGGTTTCATCCTTTATTGGGGCATCCTTATTTGGGAACACGATCGGTATCCCAACACCACACTACACACCACTCCTCCATGACCCCTAGAGAATGAGAGGGGTATGACCCATTACGGAAACGATCGAATACAAGCGAGGGTACGTCATGAGCCAACCCTCTTCCTAACCAGAAATTTGTGTTTTCACAAGTTGCGGTAAGCGTCGACATCCCGAGTCACCTTTCTTAGCTTCATTGAATCTACCCGGTTACTTCAAGATAACGAATGAACCCATCTCACACAACTTTACATGGCCTCCCATGCCCACAAAACTCCCTTCGGATATTCCAAAGTTCGAAGGAAAGCAAGCGGAGCCAGTGTCTGTGTCATGACCTTCCACTATTGGTGCTCATCGAACAATATCATTGACGACACTATTCGATTGAGACTATTTCAACACACTCTGACGGGGAGTAGCTACGAAGTGAGTACGTGGAGAAACCCTTTGCTTCACATGGAACCTATAGTGCCCTCGCACCACGTTCTGGCACCTGTGCCGACTACCCATTCATCATGATTCTGAGAATGGAATTATGAGCACATTTTAGACAAACCCCATGCATCCATGTCTCGGACCATCTCCACGAATGAAGGCGGCGTCATAAGTTTATGTAAAGAAAAACTCGATGATCGGGTTCTTTTTAGATTTGTTCTTGAAATCTCTCATGAAAGATATTTCAAAGGATGTCAGCACAAAAAGGTCCACATGCGAAGAGGACGCAATCAACAAATCCCAACGACTTGACTAATTTATACGCAATCGGGATATATTTACAATATCTGGGAATGCCAGCGCCTAAAAACTTATCCATTGCTAGAGCGTGTCGAACTACTACATCACAGACTAATTGGAATGCTGACCCAAGAAGGTACACCTAGACGCGGTAAAATTAAGCCAGGTTACACGTATATTTCTGCCCGGCGTACCTCGACCGGTTTCCAAGTGTCATATTCCTCAATTTTTTTTTTACCAATAGAGTATGACGTGTCCACCACGGATGACCATATCTTACGAAAGCCAGGGGACTGAGTGCAGGAAAACAATGATGGAAGAGCTCCCCTCCGATAGACATGTACAAACCGAGGTAGCACCTTCTTGGTCCCTAGCACGAAGCACTTTATGCGGACCAATGCATCGGTGAAATTTGTACGACCTTCCCAAAACCAACCTCACTAATGTAACCGGAGAACAACCCTCCTAACGCAGTGAAAGAAAAAATCAAGACGGGAATCCTGAATTGAGGGCAACAACCGACAACTTTCGGCAGCGATCCCGGGTTGGAGGCAACTCCAGCCAGGAATCGAGCTAGGGCAAGCTATGCCCAGATAGAGAAAAATGCCACCTCTTCGAAAAAACATTCTTGTTCGATATGTGGTGAATACAACCATCATAATCACTGTTGCCCCAATCTCGTTGGTGGAAAGAAGCTACGGAGTAGCAGGGACAAGGAGGATTTTCCCGACAAACACGTGATGCGGACCTTTCTCATCCCGTGGACGATGCAGCACTCGGCAACAAAATCCAAACGACTCGGAAAAGTAGCCATGAAATATACATGGGCGGCGAGAAGATGTTTTTCCAAACAAAGAATCACAATTACAACACCCCACCGGAGACACCGTACGTCAAGGACAAGTATCGATTACTTTAAAATGCACATTTGACCATTTTCAAAAATGTACGAACCATTGTCAAAGGTGGCGAGAGGACCCAATAGGCGGGTAGGAAATTACTCAAAGTGTTTATAATTATAGTATCATGGAGGATTTAGCACAATCTCCCATGGTGCTAGCTTTGGAAGTATGCTCAGTCATGCCAAAACAACGGAAAACATTACTTTAGTGTTAGGCCTTATCGACCTGTCGATACATGCCCTGTGGTATTTGACTTAGACAAAACCACCCCCGGGCTTCCTTCCATGGTCGCCTTCCGGATACCGATGTCGATACAAAATATCACAATTCATAGATGTGTCATTGATGAGGGTGCATCCACATGCATCATCCAAAAATGTTTGTAAAGTTAGGGTCTCTCGAACTAAAAACCATAGTCCTCATCCCACTTAGAGCATATAATGAGTTGTCCTTCGACCCTCGTTGGCCTCTACCAAAATGTCACAAGTGCCTTAGCCAAGATGGTCCCACAGACAATAGTCTTGGACACTCACTTGGATTATAATATACTCCTTGGGTGGAGTTATATGTATGCCATGTCGGCCATAGCCTCCTCCTTCTTGGCATTACTTGATGTTCCCCCACGAGGACCACATCATTCTTGTAGACCAATTGACGCATAACAAGAAGTGACCACAGAAACATTGATGTAATTATACCCTACGTAGATACATCCTACGATGCACTTTCACGGTGCCGATAATGGCCTTGACCGAGTTTCAAACCGTCGTCTAGTTCTAGGATCATTCCTAGGAGATCGTCCCATTATCCCTAAGTCATCCTTTGATGTCACCGAGGGCTTTGGTGTGCACGATGTCCACATCAAGCTTAGAAGATAGTCGAGGGACACGGACACGAGCGGTAACGACGGTGGTCATCGGCCACAACGGCCTCAGCCTACGCGCTTCCCAAACCTCTTTCTCTACCCCCCCACTTAGTTTCGTTTCCCGGCGGAGTTTTGGAAACTCTTGGTGTTAGAAAAAATATCATTGGAAATACCCCGTTTCGTATCTCATTCCCCCTACGGGAACAAGAGCCACTCACATCAACGCCACAAGGTTGAAGCCTCTCGATCCCGAGATACCCCACCCATCAAGAAACGATTGCGACACCCTTGCGAAGGAAATTTACTTTGCAAAGCCGTTGATTATGGCTATGAGAAACCGAAAATAGAGGAAAGAAGATGATGAATCCCCCTCCCGCATACAACGAGAATCACTACGTTTACATGCCATGGAACGTAATAGGTCACCCTACCCATATCTACCCGGATACGGATGAATTAAAACACTCCTTGGCTTTAAGACGGACATTGCGACGCCACATTCTAGTAAAAAGGAACCTACCACAAAAGGTAAAGTAAAACGTGGCATTACCAATGCATACGCTATCTGGCGTGACTATGGGCACTATACACATCATTGCAGAAATCTCGTGATAAAGGGATGCCTTGCGCCATCGAAGCGATCCTATCGAGAGGATCTCTCTCGAACATCCAAATGAACCTTGTACCATCTTGTACTACCAAGAAGAATGGCCGCACTAGAAAGACCCCGACTCATGCCCGAAGAAGGGGAAAAGAGTGCTTATTCCCGCAAAATGCGCACGGAAGGGTTCATTTTGCCACAGCTCTGCTGTACGCAATCTAGCGAAAAAAACACTTAAGAATCGTCTGAGCCAAGTACATGCGGACCTTGGCACCATCGAGGCAGAAAAAAATTAAAAGTGCGGGACATCATGGAGGTTACAGGCATGATATTGCTAATCCTGGTGCTTAAGCTGGCCCTTGTGACAAAAGCACTGCGCGAAGCACTCTTACACTCTCGGGCGAAAAAAGTACAAATGAATTGAATTAGGGCCATACTACCTATATATTGCTCTTTTCGAAGCTTTGGAGGACCATAACGAGAGATTAGAGAGGAGTCTGGTTCTCGAACCATAAGGTACCATTGATCGACACTCCATAACGAGCAAGGCGATGCCACATGGTCGCACTCACGAAAAAATATTTTTTTAGTGTCGGCGGGTATGCTCTCTCTCATATTTATTTTTAAAGCTCATGAATTTCAATAATATTTGATAAATAAAAATGCTTTCACTTGAGGTAGTTGTTTTTGCGAGGCAAAGCTCACAAAAATTCATCTCACATCTAAAAGTTCAGTATGCTGTTATCCCCAACATGATAGAGTCCCGATGCAAATGTTGCATATCCTCACATCATTTCTCCATTAGAAATTAACCATAGGTTCACATGTCAAACCATGTTTATCATCACCTCCTTTTGCACATGATAAACATCCTCGTCTTATTAGGTAGAGCCTGCCTCACGCTTGTGATACCTGATGAACATATATCACAAGAAAAGTGACGCCATGGCCATACCACTTTGAGCTAAGGAAGCACCTCATGCCCATCCATCCACCATTCATAAAGGTCAAGTTTTACCATACAAGCTAAAACCCCTTCTCGGACGACGAGTTATATAAGAAGATCAAAGGTGCACTACCACGCACCTCACATTTGGCCCACCATACATCCACCAACATAATCCCATCTACTATACTTTTTCATCTTGCTTCATAAACCCCACACATGAGACTAACTTGATGGGACCCCCACCCTCGAAAAACACCTTCCTCACAACATCATTGATCAAACACTTTCATGTTTTGGGGCACCGAAGTCTCTACATTTTGTACAAACCAAACCCCATTATTTATTCTTTTGGTAAGTGTACAAAGACCACAAATGGTGCACTATGTCCCCCACCTCTCATTCATATTTTCTCCCATAGCGGCCTCACGAAAACCCTTGGTCGGAGTATCACACCCCCACTCACACAAGCCACCATGAAATTCATAACTAGTTTTCCCACCCACAGAGTCCTACGCGACTCCGGATTTCCCCTCGAAATAACTATGATTGCCGCCAAGTTGCTTGAAGTACACTCCAATCTTGGGCCATGAATCCCACCATCATTTTTTCGTCACCCCTGCATGTCAACATACCTATGTTAAAATTATCACATCCGGGTCCGGCCCTCATGTCGGCGACTCCCCATTCGGTTGAGGCTTCATTTTTGTCAACTTCAACACCTATTTTCAAAAAAAGGAAGTGCTACCTTGGATTACCCCACTCTAAAAAAAGGGGCATCCTTAGGTGGCATTGTGGAGAAATCATTTCCCACAAATGTCATCGATCCTACTAACATTTGACTACAACAAATGCTTTCATGTCAAGATGGTATCGTACCTTACAACCATTTCACTTTGATCAAATTCGTCGAAGACTCGTGCCTTCATAAGTGTCTCTTTCAACAATGCTTACACGGGGAAGGTCCCAGTCGGCCACCTATGCGTACAATGCGCAACTATATGCCCTACCAATTTTACACATATGGGTACCACATTCCACTTATTTTCAAAGAAAAAAACGCCCGGAGGGCGCGTTAGCGATCAAATCCTTCGAAACCACGAGATAACTACCATATTAGTGACACGGAAAGAACATGTATCTATCAAAAATATTGTTTAACTAATACAAAATCACAAGCATGGGACATACCCACCTCGTAGAAAATTTGTATATGTATTATATTTGCTTACGGGGTCCCATAGGACATGGTCATTCTTTGAGCCGATGCGGAGGTGTTTTCCAATTCGAACTTCACATAGGTCTCTCTCTCTCTCTACGCACGATATACGAAAAAAATAAACTATAATGTATTTGTTCCTCTGATTCTTTACTAGACCTCACACATTGGGGGCAGCTTGTTAACATTGGAAAATCGTACAAGGGAAAGATGACATTAATTAATGCTGACAGAAGGATTTACAATGCTAAAAGACATTAGAGAATTTGGAAAGTATTTAAAGATCTCCAAGGTTTGAGGAAAAATCCAAATTTGAGCAAGTCATAAATGCTTTTGCGTGCATAATCCTTCATGAAAAGCGCCTTTGCGCCTTTTGACTTGAAATGCGTGTAATCCTGGGAGTGGTGAAAGTCACTTTTGGGGACCACAAAAATCACACTCCGGGACAATGATTCCTCACTTAGACGCTGGAGGACAACCATGAAAGCCTCCTTAGAAATCAAGGGAGCACACAATGGAATATTTGTGGCACACAAAGGAAATCATCCCCACTCTCTTGGGTCACCATCCACAGTATGCCAAGAGATGGAAGGAGGATTGAATTCTCTATATAAGGCCACCATGAGATGAAGAACTTGAGAACACATTGTTATGTTGGCCAAAATTCCCCAAAGGAAACACCGGTAGTGTGTGATACGGGTGAAGATGGGGGACTCAATTGTGTATCAACAAGTTTAATTCACCGGTAGAGAAGGGAGACTTTGCAAGGGGCAAGCTTGGAAGTAAACATCCTTGCATCGGGACAAACCCATGTTCTAGGGGCCTTTGGCAAGAGGTTAAATTTTCATCCTCATTTCCTACCGGCCTCCAATAAGAGGACGAGCCACCCAGATTTGGATTATTGCGAGTTGTTTGACTCTATTCATAGCTTTTGTTTATTTGTTTTTAGTTTTAGTTTATATATGCACATCTTCCTTTCTCTATCTAGTATGTTTATGATTCTAGCTTGTTCCACTAACTTGCTTGACTCCACTTCTTTTCTACAGCGACTGACAACTTAAGTGGGTAAATGACATGATTGGTCTTTGATTTCATACATGCATGCACCAAACTTCACTAACATGGTCCCTCTCTCTTTGCTTCGGGATAGGTATTTTGTAGATGACCGGTTGTTGAGGAGGTAAATCCCCCTCTTGTGGACTGAGAGGCGATCCCTACTAGCCCGGCGGGGTCTGGCAACAATCATCAAATGTTACGGCGCAAGTTCTAGTTACGAATAAAGACCAAGATAGAGCCTGCGGAATCCCGATGCGCATGATGCGGTAGAAGACGTTCCGGATTTCTCAACCTCGGCAGATCACGATCCCCCATGATCTCGGCGGACCTTGCACATGCGAGAAACAACACAAATACAAGCATAAAATCCGAGTACGCAACTATATATCGGTCGAAAGGATATAAATCATTATTAACATAAGTGAAAACGAGAGTGGAACCATAGTAATCATTCATTAAATAACAATTGAAAGAGAGTACAACGATGTTACGACGCGCGGTCTCCTTCGGATGGGTCTCCGGTCGTTCACGTCTCGCAAGCTCGCCGAGGAAAGGGAAAACCTCTCTCTAGAGTCTCTCGACGATAGTATCCTTACTTGGTCGGCCTTAAGGAAGAAAGAGGACTCTTACGGCACAAAGGCTCTTGGGAATTTGGAGATTCAAAGCTTAGGCACTTCCAAGACTAGCTTGCAATGGAATTGAGAAAGCCTTTATAGATGGGGGAAGAAGGAGGAGGTTGGGATCCCTATTATTGTGGGATTGGTCCTATCATCGAGAAGGTTCGAGAGGTGGCGAACCACTTCCCTTCCATGGAACTCCCGCGACCGACCTCCCAACTCAAGATAGGCAATGGTTTACGAGTTTGTTGAAACACAAATTACGCCATCTTTATTTAAAAAAACACTCCTTAAATTGTTTGGGCTTCTTGCTGCGGGACGAGTGCCGGTTAGCGCCGGCCTCTTTATGCGGTTTTCCCCATTAGCGCGAGTGATGGTATGCCGCGCCCGATGCAAGGAGATGTTTTCATGATTTTTTGCGAGGAGATGTATTTGAGGCAATTGAAGCTCATGCTTAGAGGAATGCATTGATGATGATTTCAAGGCATGACAATGTTCACGAGTCATAAAATGGGTCCTCCATTGTGCGGGACGAGAATGGTAGGGACGGTGACAAATTAACGTAGCCAACAGATGCCCCCTAAAGTATGAGGCTAGAGAGAGGTGAAATGCTTTACGAGAACATGTTCAGGCGAAGCCCGCCGTTGGAAAACTTTGCGTAGAAAAATACAACTGATATCTCAGAGTACATGATGTATATGCGGTATGGGCGCAACCATCCCAAGCAGTACATATAATCCGAGATCCGGGGTATGGTCGCGGCCATCTGGTGAGGATCGAATAAATGAACTCGGGTATGGTCGCATCCATCCAATGAGTGGAGTCATGTACATAATGATAATAATCCACAATCACGGCTTTGGATTACAACGGACACAATCCGAGGGTCTTGCGCTCCATCTCAACCCGAACAAGTACAAGTTCAAGCATGCGGGCACGCGAGTTGGGCGAACATGCGATAACATCGTTTGATTACCGACCAGTGAGAGGCCGTTGAGGCAACGAGAGGAACCACCAATAGCGACAATGGTCCCTCGAGAGGTACTATAGGTACAATCTACGGCGTGTGAATCAATGAGGTGGCTTCGAACACTCGTGAAATCATTCGATCGGAGACGATGATGAAAACCCCCGAGTCGAATGCGATGAACCTGCATTGAGGCATGCGAGCTCCAAGGTACCATGAGAGTCTCTGGATCAACTACCGGATAATGAAATTTGAAGTCGACGGGAAGTGACCTTGATCGAAGGTGGGACCTGTGCGCATCATCGGCCGCAGAGACAGAGGAACATAATGTTTATTGTGAATCGGGACCGTATGAGAATCGGAGAGGAAGGTTGATATTCAGAGGCCAACTTCTCTTAGACATATAAATGGCACGACGGTGGACTTGGCGATGTTGACATCAACGGATCAAAAGTCATGGTGATAAGGCAATGAAGATGTAGAGGTCAAAAGGGATTATCCAAACCCACGGAGGCAAAGTGAAGAAACGAGATGAGATGTCCTAACAAACCGAATGCGGACAAGTGCCATGTTCGAGCGACATACTACCCAGGCGACAACGATGATGGTTCCATTTCCCTACATTTCGTGTTTAATTATTTTTGATAACAAGCTTGAAGGAGGATAGCATGGCATGACATAAGTCGCCCTTGAGTAATCCATCTAGTGCATTGTGAGTCCTGGAAGGAACTCGGAGAACGTCATTTCGGGCGGTCCCGATGTCATCGGGGTTTAACGAGTACGACAAAGGGATAACTCGGCGTATTTTTTCATGTTTAGAGAGTTTGAAGAAGCAATAAAAAAGTAAACTCACGAGGTCCCTTTTCGTAAATAGTTCCTCGGATAAAGAAAAGGTGAAAACAATATCAGAAAACCTCTGAGCGCGATAGGCTAGGGTATTCACTTTATGATAATCATCCCGGCCGAAAAAGGGGTAAGTATATTGGGTGAATTTAGGTCTGTTATTATTTTAACGAGATCGACGACGAGAACCTCGGCAATCTTTTCATGTTGAGAGTGAGAAAGAAGTACAGAAAGATGACTCAATGACTTTCGTGTATTTACCAAGAGTGAAAAAAGTATAAAATACAACTCGTTTCAGGAAAAAAAAATCCCATGCAGCTTTCTTCTTTGCACATACCAAGCAAGCGTAAAACCCATTTCGACATAACATATTAAAATATTCAATACAAATAACTTTTAAAACTCATCCTATGTGAAAAAGTTATAAATATGCCAAAATGGTAAAAATAAAATTACATTTTACTGTTTACCTTGGTAAAAGCGACGGTGGTCCATTTTGGGTGGAAAGCACGACGGCGGTCGACGGATCTGGGTTAGCCATTGATTCTCGTACGCTTTACGGAGTAAGGGGTGTTCTTTGTTCTTCATTTCAATCCATTTTTTAATAGTTTTCCTCCTTGTGTGGAAGCTGCAAGCGGCCACTCTTTGAAATTTTAGGAAATTTGTGCTCATTGGCGTGGTCGCCAGACATCGACCGCTTGTGATGGGACCCACATGCAAGGTCTCGCGCCGGTGGCCGAACCTAAAATTCCGCTAAAAATTCAAGATTTTAACCAAATTGAATGAAATTTGAAGCCTATGAGAGGTCTAATTAAGGGTTTATTGACCATGTAGTTGAAAATCCAGAAAAATGGTGATTGAGTGGAAAGAACGAGAGCATGGAGAGAGGATAGAACGGACCATAGAAAGTGAGGCTTGCATGGAGCCCTCGAAGCTGGCAGGCTAAAATTTCTTCCTTACACCACAATACAAAACTCGGCCGAACTCCTCCGATGTTGATTAGTATTTGGGACGAGCAACAATTAAGTGTTCAAGTTGCGAGATGCGGAGTATTGGAGGCTGGGAGGTTTCTTATGTGTATTTCATCATGGGATTGTCGCAGTGCGGTACCATTAAATTTGGGGAGCGAAGGACATGCGAAGATGAAGAAGAAGTGATGGCAAGGTGTGGGGGCATAAAACGGGATGAAGAACAAAAAGGTGGATAATCACACTATTTGATACGGCATTGAGAGTTGTCCTACATACCATCACGCGGGGCACGGGGGTCGCGAGGCACGCACGAGGCACGAAAAGGCCCAACTCCTATTTTGGCCTCGGAAGTCGCAAGTCCCTTGCGACAGGCTAGGCAACAACGGTAAGTAGCTTATGAAAAACTGACTCACAAAATACAAGCAAGCTAAGCTGAAATAGTTTGGCTATGGTTCAAATGCGAGCATGCGTTCATTCTGAACGCTTACCAATCTTCCCGAGCCAAGGGGCCATAGTAGCGGTCCGATACCACAAGAGCCGAATGGCTCGGCTGGCGACACTAATGCCCGGAAGCGGAGGCGGCCAGCAATGTCACAGAGCCGATGTTCTTTAGCAAGTCGTTCTGGCCTTGATTGATTGTAGTGGAGGAGCGGCCATATCGCGGGCCGACTTCCACGGGACGGTCTGCCCGAAGGAGATGGCGGGACGAGGGTTGGGTAAGACCTCATGTTTTTTTTTTTGATTTTTTTATGTTTATGTTTTTTTGTTATTCGTCCTAACACATTTATATGTGGATGCGGATACGGGACCGAGAGACCCGGTACAGGATGTCTCCAATCTCATGGAGGACTCATCCCGCCCACAGTCCTCGAGGAGAGGGCACGGGGAGGGAGAGGAGTTGATCTCGGAGTCTAGAGGCATTTCCCAGGATCCCGGACTATGCTCGGGCCGGCGGACGTACGGAGTAGGCGTACCGGCGTCATACGGTGGGGGGTTCAGTCGGATCCACGAATCTTTGAGACGCTTAGTGCATGTAGTTACATGCTATCATTAACACCATGCGGGATTAGCTCTTAGGAATTATACCACACCTATTTTTTAGAGACGTATCGTCTCGGGATGTACAAAACGATTATGTATATTTTGACTTTATATAAACGACTTACTCTATATGTAAACATTTACGATATCTATATATATATATGCATATCTATTTAAGGATGGATCTTTCTTTGTATGAACGATGATTTGCAAATTAACGAAATATACTGTCTGTACGGAGTACATCTTGCATACGTTAATGTATTCAAATGCAGGTATATGATGAAATAGCATAATGTAGTCAAAATTCCTTTCCGGTAATCGAATACGTAGATACGGACGTAAAATGGACGGTTTCTTACGAATAATTAATAGTTAATTGCTTAACACTACAAGTTGCGAATCTAGATACACGAGCAATTCACGGATACGAAAGTTCTTGCCCTCGGTTAATAATTCTAACACAACATATTCGCGGTATTGTTCGTAGCACGTCTAGACATACTCCTTGCGGTTGACCGGCTCCTCGGTAGGATCATAGATTACCGGTACAACGAAGCAGATTCACGATGCTTTGCGGGAGGCACCATCAGCGAAACCAACAAATGGATGAATAGACATGCGCACAACCGGGGAAGACCGATCAACGAAAGATGTTTACAAGGCACACCACCTGTACATGCACACAAATGACACCTTTATGTACACACACCACACAGCCACTTCGGACGCTAGTACTTTTTGATGCAACCCATTTACGGGGCTGCGCCCGATGGAACTCCTTCATAGTCTATAAACTCTATGGTATTTATTTTCCAAAACGCGTTTTACTATATAAGGGCCCATGCCACATAAAAATTTTGGAACTTACACAGAAGCTCTAAGCTTATCATGTGCTTGATCGTACGGGAGGGAAGAGGTCTCCTTCGATAAAGACGAGGAGAAACGAGAGATTGATCAAAATGAGTTTTGACCCTCTTCTTTTGTGCTTCGATAACCAAAGTAGCCGGATGACGGGTTTCATCTAGCGATTTCCCGGTCTGACGTTCTTCCTCGGCCAGTATTAGGTAAAAGTTCCACGAAGCTAATTTCAACGAAGGAATCTCACATTCAACGGAAGAGTTTCTTCCGGACCATACCAATTGAAATGGTGTGAACCTAGTTACGATCTTTGCGGATGTTCGGTATGCCGGTAAGAACGATTGGAGATACCAATTGGATTTGTGAATACTGTTGTTCGTTGAAGCATTGACCAAAAACTTGTTCTTGCTTCAGCTTTGACCATTCGCAAGGTAATATGGTGTTGATACGTAAATGACGCAAACCCAACTTTGAAGTCGGCTCGCCATCATATAATCTCGGAAATGAGTACGTGATCGGTGACGATGGCTTGAGAACCACAGGCAGGTGCAATAACGTGGTTGAATATAAATTGAGCGATAGTTTTACAGTGCGTGACTGAGTGTAGGCATCGCCTCGGCCCACTTGGTGAAGTAGTCGACGACGTGATTATATACGCACCCCCGAGTGAGTGAGGGATTACCGTCATAAAATCCCGCCCATTTCGCAAAAGGGCGGAGTGGTAATAACGGGATGCGAGGGTAAAGGCGGCGCCTTTTGCGTCTTCTTATTTGAAATATCTGTACGCATGACATTTACGGACTGTCGTAATACGGTCTTTGAATATGGAAGACGTAATAACACCTTTCCGCAAAATCTTCGGGTAGTAGCATGCATGGACGCCATGTCCACCACGAGCACCAGAAGTGGTAGTCATTTAGGACATGCCGAGCCTCTTCCAAGGTTAGGCATCGCGGTATGCCGGGGCTCCTCCCGATGCGGTATAAGGTATCTCCTACTATACGGTAGAGACGGGAGCGGTGCTGAATTCGACGGGCGAGACGACTTTATCCAACTCGAGACCGAAATGTCGAGGTGCGAAGATAAGCTGTTGGCATCCTTTGTACCAGGGTCACAGAAATGCGATGAGGAAAAAGCATTTAAATCGGTATATGATCTTCGAGTGTGAGGGAAGCGAGTACGTAGGGAGAGAAACATATCATATCCGCGAAGACCGGTGATTTAGTTGACTTAGTGGTAGTGAAATCTAAGTCAAACTCCTGAGGATCACAATCCATTTGGAGTACTTGCCCCAGAGTAATTTTCTAGAGAGAATATACGTCATAGGGTTGGGTTTAGGCTCTTGTTATCGTACGCAAAAAGGATGTAATATGACGTATTTGTACGATGTGTGCGCTAACGCTATTATAACTTCTCGACATGAGCATAACGCGTTTCTAGATCGAGAAGGTTCGTGACGGATAATAAACAACATGCTCATCACCGTCATCGTCATCACGCACCAAAGACCATGGCTGCGGTGCTAAATACGACGGCAAGATATAAAGTGAAGTCGCGGTGATAGTCCCGGAGGACGAAGCAACGGAGCGTTGACAAGCAAAAATCTTGACTTCTCGAAAGATTCTTGAGCGATTTGTCCCAATGGAAAGACGTTCTTGCTTTAATAAACGAGTGAATCCTTTGGCCACCTCGAAAAACGCAATTCGGGATAAGCGGCCCGAAGAAAGTTCGCTTTCCTTACGTTCATAGCGATATAGGGAGGAGGTGATTGGGAAGTTATGAAGTGGCCTCGAACTTTAAAGGGTAAAGGCGAGTCCGTCTTTGAGAGACTATGGTCCTAAAAGACGGCCCAGGAGAATCAATCTGGAAGACACATTTATGAGGATTGAGCGATCGACATGGCGCACAACGACGAAGAAAGATCTGGCGGAGATGCTGGGATGGTCTCTCTCTTGACGAATGGTGGCAAGTCTTCCGGACAAAGAGTGGACGATATGGCGAATGTCATGAAAAGCGTAGGACATCGTACGGCGAAAAGTGGCTCCGGCGTTCTTCCAAGCGAACGGGGCTTCTTGTACGCGGTACCCCACGGACGGATAGATATGGTCTTGTTTGTCCTCGGAGGTGCAATATTGATCTGAGTATGTCACCGAAAGCAAGTCCATCAGGAATATATCTCCACTTTCGGCACATTCGTCGATAATGCGAGGGTCTATAAACGGAGTGGGATAATTATCCTTTGGACGGGCGCGATTGATGTCGCGATAATCAACACGGACTCTAATCGTGCCACGCACACCGACGGGGGACAATCGTGCCCGTGCACGTGAGGGGGATGGGATAAATAAGCCGCGTTGGAAAGTTTTCAATTTACTGCCTTGATGGCGGCGGATTTGAGGGGATGCATGGGCGTCGCGTTGGCGCACGGGTTTCACACACAGATGGGTTGGAATCTCCATGCACTACGATACCGGATCAATCCCCGACATTCCTCGTGGGACCATGCGAAAACACTCTAAGATTCCTTAAAAAAGCTCGGTATAGACTTGAATCTCATCGGGAGAACAAAGTCACACCCACTGAATATTCTCAACGATCCCGGTTTAACGGAGATGTTGATCGGGATGGTTTGAGTAATGTTGCTCGAGGTTACACTCACGAAAAAACCTCGTACGTAGAAATGAGCGTTTGAAGAGGAGGAGTAGGGCTGAGTAGAGGTAGCAGCTCCGGACGGAGTCGGTCATTGCCCCCAAGCTAGGCATAAAAGAGGAGGCGATGATGTCCATCGCCCAGAGCGACTCCTCGAGGGAACATGGTTTCAATGATAGCCTCATCTCGAAGGAAAATTTTCTTTAGAGAGGATCGGTGAATCCGGCCTTTGACCAAGCCATAAGGATTGAGAGTAGACGTCGAGAGCCATGCTCAAAGGGAGCATGCGAGGAGGTGGAGGATCGGATGCGGCAACAATTTCTCGATGTTGATCCTCTCTGCGGCGTCGAGGCATTGATTCTCCAAACTCAAACACATGGCGTCGAGAATAAGCCGAGGGTCCTTGATTTCAAGACGTCATGTATTGAGCTTGAAGGCGGTGTGCGGTGGCGGTGCGGGAAAAATACCCATGAGGGCTTGGGTCTTTGAAGAGACCGGGTCCCACCTTTGTCGGGGGGATTCGAATACGATCCACGTATGGCACGTTGTTCTCGAGAGGTAGAGGTGAAAAATGACAAGGCGGTCAACTGTGACAATTTTGCCTTCGTGAGGGAACTTAGAAAATCGAAAGACGGTGGACGGCATGCGAGCATGGCATGGGTGTTGCGGCCAAGAAGTATATTGTAGTTGAGGTTTAGCGTCAACTACTTCCACTTCCGTTGACGGTCTTTACAGCAATGTGATCGCTGAACTCCGGGAGCACCGGGGTTTGGATTCTAAGGCCATCCAAATGCCTCGGAGCGTGGGAGATGACGAAAGAGTGGAGAGCCAATGGCCTTCAAACAAGCGGAGGACATAATGCGGTAGATGCACCTTCATCCACGACGGCCCTATGAATGTTCCAAACGTTAATCACGACTTGAATAATAGGCGATTTGATGTGGAAAGAGTACGGGGAGTGAAATTTTCTAAATCGAAGGTGAGAAGACTCGAGTCGGCGGGATCGATGCCCAGATTGCGAGACGGTAAAGCTTTCACGTTGCGAGACAACTTTGAAGAACTTCTAGCGTAGACATGGCGGACGGTGCTGTGCCAAATCCTCAACAATCTTGTAATGTTGAAATGGCACGAGCATTCGGATTATAAGAAGATCTTGAAGGACACCTTTAGAAGGTGGCTTCACAACGGGTTCGGAAGTAGGCTTCTCGTTCCAATGAACCGAGGAGACGAGGGTGGAGGGCGGTCCATCCGCAGCGCAACTATTTGGGTGCTGCCAGCGATTTTTGTAATCCTTCGGCCAGCGATAGCGATAGAGATAGGTGCAACCTCTTCGTCATGGCTTTGAGACCCAAACGGTGCGGATAGTGACGCGTTTTGTTCGACCATGCGGGTTCTTTGAGGATGGAAATTGCTCTTTTAAAAACGGCGGAGTCCCTTTGGGGCCCTTAAGAAATTGACTAACCTCGGATCGT
Source organism: Pinus albicaulis (assembly GCA_034641835.2). Classification (NCBI taxonomy): domain Eukaryota; kingdom Viridiplantae; phylum Streptophyta; class Pinopsida; order Pinales; family Pinaceae; genus Pinus; species Pinus albicaulis. The sequence continues at coordinate 326,709,088 of CM076574.1, forward strand.
CGTGGAAAATCATGGTATAATGGTCCCCTTCACAAATAGAGCAGTACTTCGGTTTACGGCGAGAGCCATCCTCGGTACGAGATTTAGATTCTAGCTTCGGGGCATCATATTTAGATTTTCCCTTTGCCCTTATTTTTCCCCTTAGATTTTCTCCATAGGATTGGCCTGAACGGCGTTCACACCAGCGGTTTTACCGAATCGGGTGGGGCAGAAGCATTGTTGGAAGAATTAGATTTACATGGCAAAATTTGGTAGGCAGACGATGACACCATCACTGCACGCGGGGGTAGGCGGAGCCTTGGGGTTCGAACCACGGGGCATCGAGGCAAGATATCATAAAGCATCTTGGGACCGAATTATACAAGATCGAGATATTGGGCACGTGCAATGGCTTGCTCCTCTGTCACACACTCTCCCATCGCAATATCACGAGCGTTTTATTCACAAAGGAGGTGTGGTGAACCGAGTGAGTCGGTATCGACCGAGTATGTGAAACTTGATCGGTGTCTGACAGCATGCACACCACTCATGAATGTGATCGAGAGATGTGAGTGGCTTTATCCGCTTCGGAAGGGGGAGTCGGAGATGCCGTCCCGGCTTCATAACGAGCGAAATGGCGAAAGTGCGTGAGAAAAGCCATGGGTAAGGAATTAAAATCTTGGAAAATGCACGGGACCCCGCTCTATGTACCATTTAGCGACTCCGGTTAAGTACGCGTTTGGAAGAGGCGCGGGCGGGTGATCGTCGACCCAGAGTTGAACGAACACAAAAGATGATACGTCATCACATGCGCACAGGGGTCCTCTCCGGCTTTTCCCTCAAACTTGAGACGTCAGCGGTATCTTGGTGGGAACGGAGGCCAATATGGATTGTGTAAAATCGGATCATTGGTCAACTTTGAAACATTCGGCGACTCCCGAGGTGGCCGGGAACGACGATGGCGGATTGGCGCGCCCGGACCCGGGATGAGGGCCGGGTTACACCGCCTCCCGCAATGGTTGTGGATATCCTTGCCCCATGGGTTACGTGGTAAGTTCGGCGGGGGGGGGGGTGTAGGTCGTATAGCTTGAGGGAGGCGGATTTGGATGCGAAAGGTAACCGAGTGTGGAGCTTGATAACCGAAGTCAAGGGGCCACGATTATACGTTATTTCAATTATTCTTGACGTTTGGTTACTGCGGTATAGGTAAAACGTGGTGGAGGAGGATAATGCGAGAGCCTGCGGGGTGGTTATGGTCGGTTGAGATTGACCATGAGGATAACCACCACGAGGATAAAGTGAAATTTCTTCGAAAAGTGGAACCTACGGAGCACGATAAGTAGGTGATTGTTGATTTAGGTTTGCGACATTGAATGAGTCGGTACAACGAGCGAGAGTTAATAGAATGAAGCGAGGGTACACGAGTGAACGGAGTTGACCCAGGGCGGGAGGGCTGCCTTAATGAACAAGTTGACCTGGATAAACGGTGGTGCGGTTGAGCGGGATGACACAGTTTGTGGGTGGAAGCGGGTTGTGCGGATGGGCGGTTGGCACGGAGGGCGGAACACCGGGTTATGCGGATGGGCCGGTTGGCACGAGGTGGTGGAACGGGGAAGCGGTGCTGTGGCCCAACGGGTTTTGACCGAGAAGCGGAACCATAGGATGGTCCGGGGCGATATGCAACGTTAGAAACAACGCGGATACGCGGTTGCATCGGTAAAGAAAGGCGGATTTGCCCAGGACCATAGACCGGTCCCGGGTTGATACCCGTGCAAGGGGGGTTTGAGCAGTTTGACCGAAGGAGCTATAATACGTCCTTGCGAATTTGTCGCAGTGGCCCTTGTTGGCCAACGGGATTGCACGCCAGTGCCACGTGAATGTAAAGATAACTAGATTTGGCCGCGGAGTTGGCCTTGGAAGGTGACCTTGCGGGTTATAAGGTAAACCTTGAGCATAGAGGTAAGCCTCGGGAGAGCGGGTAGACGTGAAATCTCCCCCGTGCTCATCTCATCTTGACCTAGGAAAGCATACACGGGAGTACCATCTGTGCATAGTGAAAAAGTAAAAGCGGTTAGGATCTTGGGAGGATGGCCCAACCTCGGCGTTAGGTTGTTGCAAAGGCAATGGTCTCCTCCGGAGAGATGTTCTACGGTATAACGATCGCTAGATAAACATCTTCGAAGGGAGTTGGCACGGTAACGCGGCGGAAGAGCGTGACAACGGGGGAGAAGGCGGCCACCGGAGCCGATTGGGCGGGACGGGAACGAAGTAACGAGCGTGCGAGGAGATTTTCCCAGGGTGTAGTAACGGTGGCCCACGGAGAAGGGGCGACACTCCCATAGAGGGTGCGGCGGGGGGTGATCGACCAAAGGTACGTATCCCTGGTAACGAGGGCCAGGCACAGTGACTTGTATGTAATCCCGGCTCGAGTTGTCTCCACGAAACAATCTTCGTGGGAAGTACGTGGTCTTCACCCGGGGCCGATTTGGGATTTCCTCACGAGAATCACTCATGGTTGATCTCGCAGGTTAATCTGCCAAGAGACGGCGCGAGGACTAGGAGGAAATACGAGCGGCAACAAAGAGCGGAGCACGATGTAAGAGAAGGAAATCAGCTCCTAATCTCAATTCGGACACGGGGGTCGAGAAAGGGCCCCGATTGAACTCAGCGGTCCTCGAAAGGGTTGCTTTCCGGCAAGAACCGGTCCCCATCGGGGAAACTCGGAAACAATAGGCCTGTTGCGGTTCGAGAGGATTGGGAAAGCCTGCGAAGAATATTGGGTAAGGACTACCGGTAGACGAAAGCGAAGGTTCGCGCCCTTTGTGGCAACGACCGAAGAAAAAGAAGCAAACACACACACGAAGTGAAAAAGAGTCAAGACACGCGATCGACGATTCGCTGACGATTATCTCTTGGTGACATAATCGTGGGTGATTAATTTTTACCACTTTGAAAAATAGAGAAACTTCAGGTTTCATGTTTAAGAGTCGAGAAACGATAAAAGATGACTCTATCTCTTTGATTTGACACAAGCGTGAAAGGACAAGCGCTTGACGATCTTTTCAAATTTAGGGAGTCGAAAAGACCAAATGATACAACAAAGTGTAGGCACAAAGGGTGTACCAAATAACGGTGAACTACAATATACACCTTGGTTTTAATAATGAAAAAGAAATCGACCAAGGACTTTCGCGATGCTACGTGCGAGGCAATCTCCTAGAATGCGTGTTCGGTGTATCACGGGTATGGGGGCGAGCGGACTTGGCTTCTATTGGATAAAGGATTGAAAACCTAGAGGGGTCTCTTTATATACGCGATGGTATGGGGAGCACAAGTCCGTCTTAGCGTATCCCCAAGCCAAAGGCGAACGACGGTACAACCTTTAGGTTTAAAGGCAAGGAACACGTCTTTAGCCTAGACCTCTAAATATGTTTCGTTAGATTCAATCTTGCCTTAGTGTAAATTGAGTAGATTTTAAAGTTGATCTTCAATTATGTTTAGGTTCGAGTCCCTAACGAATGTGTTGTTTCAAAAACTCCTAAATGCAAAGCTACATGCCACGATTACACCATTTCGTTCGATGGCTTAGCTACGAAGAGTTGAGAGTCTTTACACAAACAAAATGATTGGAAGACAAACAATGAGATCTCCTAATGCAGTAGTAAACTAGGGAAATTTTCATTCCAATCACTAATTACTAGTAAAATCGAAAAATTTCAATTTGCACTAATCAACTAGAAGCAAAAGAGATTTTTTTGTAATTTTCAATGTTTGATAGCTAGATGCACTAAACAAGGCGAAAATAAAAAAGAAGAAACTTGAGAAACGATATTGAGAGAGCAAAACGAAACGGAAATTTCACTCAATGACCTGGCCGTCGGATCTCAAATCGACGAAGTCTCTCAAAACCAAGAAAAAGGAACTCAAAGGCTCCAATGGACCATGTGATCTGAGCCCAACCAAGACCAAACGAAATTTGAATGAAGAAACGACGATCGACCAAAATCGCAACAGAAAAGGTGAACAACTACTACTAAGAGAATGCGGAGGAGCAATAAAAGGAGTATTTCGGATAAACGAAACACCAAAACTCCCGAAGGGCTCGATACACAAAGCCACTAGATGCCATAGGGCTTAAAATGTGAAATCGATAGATAAAAGCAAACAACCCGAAGGACGAAGGCAAATTCCCGGTCGAACGGGACCCCAACACACTCGGGTAGTCGCGGAGAAAATGGAGAAGAAAAACTATGAAAGCTAGACCCGAAGAGCTCAAAACAAGCAAAATCAAAAACCCTACGAAGTGAGCGTGACGCCAAGAGGTACAGCGCGCCGACAAGCAATGGCGCGGGCTATACAAAAGCAACATGCGCCAATTGGCACGGTTGTCCCGGGCTAAAAAGCGCGCCCGATCGAGTTTCTCGGCCAAAAACAAAAAAGAACTACTCCCGAGAAGCGGATCAATGTAAGCTAAGCAAACCAAGAAGCAAAAATCGGCAAAAAGAACCTAGCCCGGAAGGCTAACGAAACGAAAGGAAATCTTAAAGCAATCAAAGCAAGACAATCCAAATGAGACGATTGAAATCTCGACGTCCCCGGTGGGTCGCCAGAATTTTGAGGAGGTAGAAATCCCCTCTCACAGGACGGACGTCTACGCTGACGGGGGGATACATATGATCATCAAATGTTACGGTGCAGTTCCTAGTTACGAATAAAAGACCAAAAGATGGAGGCCTACCACGGAATCCAATGCTGTAGTCGTCGACGTTCTAGTTCCTTGCTCGACGGAATCCACTGATCCCGATCTCATGGATGGACGCTGCACATGCGAAACAACACGAATACAAGCTTGCCATCCCCAAGTACGCAACTATATATCATTCGAAAGGATATAACTCATTATTAACATATGTGAAAGCTAAGTGGAACCATAACGTAATCATTCATTCAAATAACAATCGAAAGAGAGTACAACCAATGTTTGACGCGCGGTCTCCTTCGGATGGGTCTCCGGTCATTCACGTCTGTAAATCTCGCCGGGGGAAAACACTCTCTAGAGTCTCTCGATGATAGTCTCCTTGCCAGGTCGGCCTTAAGGGAAGAAGAGGGCTCTTACAACACAAAGGCTCCAGGAATTTGGAGATTCAAAGCTTAGGCACTTCAAGACAGCTTGCAGTGGAATTGAAAATGACCTTTATAGATGGGGAAGGAGGGAGTTGGGATCCCTATTATTGTGGGATTAGTCCCTATCATCAAGGAAGGTTCCATGAGAGGTGGCAAACCGCTTCCTACTTCCATGGAACTCATGACCAAACCTCCCAACTCAAGATGAGCAATGGTTTCGAGTTTGTTTGTTTCTTCCACATCTTTATTTAAAAAAAACACTCCTTAAATTGAGTGGCGCGGCTGTTTGCTGCGGGATATGTGAAAAGCGCCGATTGTACAGCCTCTTTGTAAGATTTTCCCCATTGTGTGAGTGATAGACGTACGCAGCGCCAATGCAAAAGGAGATGTTTACATGATTTTTTGCAAGGAGATGTCTTTAGGGGAAATTGAAGCTCATGCTTAGAGGAATGCATTGATGATGATTTTAGAGCATGACAATGTTCACGAGTCACAAATGGGTCCTCCATTTTATTGTGCGGGACGAGGAATGGTAGGGACGGTGACAGTCTGTGTAACACCCGATCTGTCTGCAGTTACGCATGCGAAGGCTGTATTTTCATAGTCATATGTTGCATCCATTTTTAATTTATGTACAATGGATGCTTTCTAGCAGTCATTTCTTTGAGATCTAATTCTACACAGATACGTGCGAAGGTGAATATTATCTCCTCCAGTTCTTTTGTGTATCTGTT